>JAPDVR010000002.1:44149028-44556528 GCA_026230005.1 Gila orcuttii | reverse complement strand
AGTGGCTCAACTTGCTAAGTGGCCATTTTAGTCTCTTGCCCTTCAAAAGACTAAAGTAGCCACTTAGCACGTTTGGCCAGTTTTATGCTGGGAACAAGGGATATTAAAGAGATAGTATATAAGACAGGACACCAAAAAATACACTACAATTCAAAAGTGTGGGCTTAGTAAGATTTTTTTTTAAATGTTTAATGTGTGTCTTATGCTCACCAAGGCTGCACTAATCAAAAATAGAAAAAAATACAGTAAAACAGTAATGTTGTGAAATATTATAGCAATTTCAAATAGTTATTTTTCTATTTTAATATATTTGTAAAATTTAGATTTGTCCTGTGATGGCAAAGCTGAATTTTCAACAGCCATTACTCTGATCCTTAAAGGGTTAGATCACCCAAAAATGAAAATTCTGTCAGTATTTACTCACCCTCATGTTGTTCAAACCCCGTAAGACCTTCGTTCATCTTCGGAACACGAATTAAGATATTTTTGATGAAGTCTGAGAGCTGGATCACTCCTCCATACTCCTCAATAGGCTTCAAAAGGATTGAAACTTGCCGGCCTCGAAAAGTTATTAAAGACATCGTTAAAATAGTTCAAGTGACTACAGTGGTTAAATCTTAAGTTTATCAAGCGACGAGAATACTTTTTGTGCGCAAAAACAAACAAAAATAACGACTTTATTTCGACTATACATTTCCTTCTCTGTTGGCCTCTAGTCGGTTAACTTAAGTGTAATAGCGAAGAGCTACGTCACACGTAGGCTCACTATTGGCCGACGCTGGTCATGTGTGTGATGTGTGTGATGTACAACAACAGAAGCTCTACGCTTTTACACTAGTGAACTGACTCGAGGCCCACAGAGAAGGACATGAATAGTTGAAATAAAGTCGTTATTTTTGTTTTTTTGCGCACAAAAAGTATTCTCGTCGTTTGATAAACTTAAGATTGAGCCACTGTAGTCACTTGGACTATTTTAACGATGTCTGTAATAACTTTTCGGGGCCTGCAAGTTCAATCCCTTAGAAGCCTATGGAGGAGTGATCCAGCTCTCAGATTTAATCAAAAATATCTTAAATCGTGTTCCGAAGACGAACGAAGGTCTTACGGGGTTGGAACAACATGAGGGTGAGTAAATACTGACAGAATTTTCATTTTTGGGTGAACTATCCCTTTAAGCAGTCACATGATTCTTCAGAAATCATTTTAATATGCTGATTTGGTGCTCAAGATACAATTCTTATTAGTATTAGTGTTGAAAACAGTTGTGCTGCTTAATATTTTTGTGGAAACCATGATCAATCAGGATTATTTGATAAATAGAATGTTAAAAGGAACAGCATTTATTTGAAATATATATATATATATATATATACTTATTAATATATATATTTTTTGTAACAATGTAAAAGGCTTTACTGTCACTTTTGATCAATTGAATGCATCCTTGCTGAATAAAGGTATTAAGAAAAACGTTGGATTTGTAGTGTTTGCATTATTGCTACATATGATGTTTTTTGGGTGATTCAGAGAACAAATCTGAGACTGTGCCTCAATTATACTTGCTTTTTACTCGGCAGGTCCCTTGATGATGTCTCTGAGGCCTGGAAGTAAACTGGACTCATATGTGGAGGTGGGCTTGAGTAAAGGCCCAACTGACTCGACGGAGACACGCCATTCTCGCAGTCGGCCAGGGCTGTCACAGCTGATTCATGAACGTCTGGATGCCAATGAGGAGAATGAGCGCAAAGAATCCCACCCTACCTTGCTGCTCCCATCCACAGATGAAAACAGCAGCTCTGCAACCTATGTCAGCAACGGACAACTGGATTCCACGCACTGCTCGCCACCAAAAACAGAGAACGAGGTGTGGTACATATACAGCATTGCAGTGACCTGTCAGACTTTACTAAGGGGCTGCTCACCTCAAAAGTGTTTTCATACTTTCCTCTAATGTGTGTTTATGTATGTGTTTCTGCATATAGCTCCGACAAATGTTTTATAAGCAGCAGGAAGAGATCCGAAGGTTGAGGGAGCTTCTTAACCAGAAGGATGTGCGGATGAAACAGTTGGAATTGGAGATCAAAAATGTGAAAAACTCACAACCCACTCTTTGAGAGAAACTTCTTCACTAACATTCACATAAGAACTTTCTGCCTCATGAATTATGCTGTAAAGGTGTGGTCACGTTTACCATTGCTCAGCAAAATTTCGCGGGTGATTTCATTTTTGTGATTTCGGTTTTCCAGTCATTTCAATAGGAATTCGCGCTAACAGGAGTTTCGTGTCAGGAAGGAAAATTTTGTTTGTGTTCAAGTTGGTCACAGAAAGCTGCTTTTTTGAAAGTGACTGTGTGTGAGCGGGACTTCATGCATAGCTACACTATTGACAACGGACAACGGAGCTTTTTTACCCCCGAAATTTCGCTAACGTGACCACCCCTAATGGAAACAGGCTACATTCTCATTACTAGCATCTCTTTATGAAAGTCATTCCTTGTATACACGATTTGTGCACATAAATACTGTACAACCTCCATGGTAGTTTTTTTTTACACTTTAGCACTATGCAAACATTTTTTTAGATTGTGATCATACTTTTTTTTATTATTATTTAAAAAAAGGCCTAAATATGTGTGTTTTGTTTTATAAATTGGGTTATTTGTGATTATTTGTGAATAACATGAGATTTTTTTATTTTCCTGATTAATTTTCTATTTAAATTTCTGTGCAAATGGATGAGTGATGTGGCAAGAAAGTTTGATAATGGAAATCCGAATTGTTTTGAACAAAGGGACATAAATCTGAACATGTAAATTCTTAACATGTACATTATCATCTTATGTTTAAGGGTTTTTTTTTTTCTTCTTTTTTTTCTTTTCTTTTGGTGTGTGTGTTTAAATGCTGTTAAAAGAGTTTACTAAATCCCAGCATGCACTGATGAGGCACTATTGTGGGAACTGGCTGGGGTTCACACAATATCTAAGGAAAGTCAAGTTTAGGTTCAATAATTCCCTTCCTGCTCATTCTGTAAAACGTTTGCTGTGAACTGCCAAAATGCATGTAAGTACCATGGTATTTTAATGGTTTACCGTGTGTTTCACTTAAAACCAACCAGCTTGTTTTGTAAATCACAAACAGTGACCCATTAGGAGCCCCTGATACAATGCTTAGTTTCACAAATTTGGAAAAGCCATAATATTATTTTAATAATGTTTTGTTTATATATGGATCTGTACATGCACACATCAGAATATATAATGGATTAAGGCTATTTTAAAGGGTTGTTGCTCAAATATATCTCCAAATTATTTACTAAATGTTGTCCAAACAGCCTTGATTGCAGTCTCTTCTTTTTTTAATCCTAACACAAATAAGTCAGATAATTTGTGTTTAGGTAAAATAGGCCTGATAAAGAGGCTTTCTGAGTTACAATAAGGCATTTACTGCAAATAAACATTGTCACAACTGTTCTTGTAGGCTGAGTTTTCTAGGGCAAACTGATCTGTTTCTTAGGATAGAGAGACAAAATGGTAATATTTTAAGGTTTCATTTGTTAACATTAGTTGACATGAACTAACAATGAACAATACTTCTAATGTTGATTAGTCTTAATTGATTTCAATATTTAATAATACATTTTTTAAATCAGATGTATCTGTTAAAATTAGTTAATTCACTGGGAGCAACACACACACACACACAGAGAGAGATGCATGATCACCCTTCTCTATTACTTGTGGAAATTTCACTGGATTGTATCTGCCTCTGTTCCACCTGCCACTCACATTTAAAATGAATTGTGACTTAGATGGTCTCCTTTTCCAAACAATTTGAGTGATATTCGTGCCTGTCTCTCAAACACACACAGCTTTGACAGAATGGTCTAAATGAGTTGAATCAAGTATATTAAATTTATTAAATGCATGTTATTTCCATTCAAAAAGTACCTTTTATTTGCGAATTCATCTTATTGTTACACTTAAATTCACACACACAAACACATTTTATACATATCATTTCTTGTAATGCCATATTCAACAAAAAATAAAGATATTAAGGTGTTGACATCGTGGAGAGAATATGACATTTAAATACACAATGGAAGTAAAAGTATCTAGTTATTTTTTAGTTTAGAATCAAAGTGTGAATTATGGGAGTGTGATGTGTTATGACAATATGTCTCTATACATTACATGAAATGTTCATACACTACCTGTATAAGTGTGGAATAATTTAGATTTTTTTATAAAGTAAATCTAAAAATATAAAGTAAAGTAAATATATTTTCAAATGTAATTTATTCCTGTGTTGACAAAGCTGAATTTTCAGCATCATTACTCCAGTCTTCAGTGTCACATGATCCTTCAGAAATCATTCTGATGTGCTGATTTGCTGTTCAGTTGTTGGTTTTGAGGCTGCATTTGTTTGATCAAAAATAAAAGCAGACTCAAAACCAATAATTGAGAATATTTTTTGCTTGGCGAATAAAGGAAACTTTTTCTAAAACATAAAAAAAGAAAAAAAAATGTCTAAACTATTGACCATGTATGTATACACACACACACACTCACACACATATATGTGTGTGTAGTGAGATCTATATAGAGTGAGATCCTTTAGGTGCATGTGAAGTTTTAGATTTTCTTCTCCACAGAATGGAAACATTTGCAGGTTGCATTAATGTGTGGATTTTATGTTTAACATTTTCATTTATATATGTATTTTTTTATTATTATTGTTTTTTTTTTAATCATTGTGGAGACATCTTGTGGCCCCTTAGTAAGTTTACTCAGCCCTTCGGATGCCCGGTTTGTCCATTTTTGCAAAAATAGGTGTATCCTGTGTGATTCCTAGAATTACATTTAGTCTACTGAAAATGGTAATAACATATTAATAAATAAGTCCTGCACAAACAATCTATATTTTACTATAGGACGGGTATATTACAAATTCTGAAGGCAATCCTGTTCCTGTTGAATATTTGACAGGACAAGTATGTGGACAGCAGTAGGACTGTACACTGACCTGTCCCCCTGTCCTGCAGGGGTCCTACATGATCCCTGTTTATAGAACTACACAACATTTTTTGTAACCATGACAGAAACCAAAATATTTGGTGTCATCATGTGGCTGTAAAAGAAAACGCAACCACTTTTCAATAGGTGAAAGCAATTTGGAATTAATTTTGAGTTTAAAGCTCCAAAAACCTACAGCTGTTGCACAGGGATGTTCTCAGATTGTTTGTCTCTCGCCTCAAAAGGATTACGAGACAAAAGTCTGATATTAAAATAATGGTCAATTGCTCCTAACTAATATAATACATTTGCTAAAGCTGTTGAGTAAATAAGTGAACACAAGATCACACTGGAATACAGTAAAAAGGGTCTTCTATATAATGAAGGTACATTTTTACCTAATGCCTAAACTGTGATTTAAAGACATACATATTTTAATAAATGTCAGGTCAGGGCAAGCTCTCAAGTTGTATTGTTCATACATGGGCTTTACATGTGTAAATTCGTACAATTTGTTTAACACAATGTTAGGTTGGCCAGTACAATGGTTTAATATTTTTTTGTGCTACCATTTATGTTTGATTATTTAATGGAACTTTTTTTACCGATCAACTTTCGCTGACAAGCCTATAATGGGCTATTTAATGGCATGTTCCCATTGTGATACCTTATGTACTTTTTTTCCTGGGCAAAAAAACTGTTAAACTATTCAATAGTGTTTTTGTTGTAAGTAAACCTATCTTGGGAAATAATCATTGGACTATTAATGGCCTATTACAGGCCTCAATAATCAGACCCAGGAATGCAGGAAAACATCTTCCTTAATAACTACACTTGTGGATCACAATCCAGGCATTTTCCTTCAACGCAAATATAATTAAGTCCATTATTCATAAAATGTTTGTATTAATGTTGGCTACAATAAGCTAGTCACAAATAATTATGTAGTGTGATAGGGTCATATGTATGGCACCAGAGTTGTTCACTTCTAACAAAATTTTAAGTTACATTTTGTTTTTCCAACTCCTGGTTGGATTTGTGTAGGGCCTCAGATTTGCTTTATTAGTTTGTCACTGCATGTTGATTATGTTACAGGTTATTAGTCATAATTATTTAATCCCAATAACGTAAAAACATGTTTCAGCAGTGAAGAATGAGCCTGAATGGAATCTCTTCTCACTTGGTATTGATTGCATTTAAGAAAATTATTAAATGGAAATGGCAAATAAGTGACTGCATCATGAATTGTGCATCTGATTAAAAAAGATTAATCTTTCCAGCTTTACAAGTATCAGGTAATGGTTGTCTTAAAACATACACAAGTCCTCAACCTTTCATTGTCAGTCATCAAATAAATGTTTACACAAGGTACAGAGCAATAGGAGAGCGAGCAAAGCACAAAATGTTATTTTATTTACAAAGTTTTTGTCTTACAGAAAGTAAAAATGTAGCTACAACCTTGATTTGTGCCACAGGCTGCCACACTAAAATTATGGCCCGCTTGTCACACAGTTGCTATAGCAATCGTATTGGGAAATTTGGAACAAAAACTAAAGGGGTAGGAAATGTCAACAAAAGGAAAAAAGAAAGAAAGAAACACTTTCAACAAAATATTAAAAGCACAGACCCAAAACTAAATACCAGTCCCCAAAGGTTTTTGGAACACAAACGGGCAGGGGATTGACAGTGGACTTGTGGAATGCCGAGTAAGCCACCGACCCAGAAAGCTTTCATTCAGCTCGTAGGCTCCATATGAACAGCTCCACCCATCCGGTACAGTCTTGCCCCCACAGGGAGCTTAGCGCTTGGGTAAGGGGGAGAGAAAAGGTTGATGGGATAGCCAAGTTGTTGGAAAGGAAGGAGAGGGAAGGGTTGGTAACAAGAGTTGTTCATTGGCTTTTAATCATCCTCGTCGTCGTCGTCATCATCATCATCATCATCCTCCTCCTCCTCCTCCTCATCGGCTTCTCGTTTTCTCTTCTCACCCTTTACTCCTTGCACTTCGACTGAGCAAGAGAAAAACAATGTTACTTACTTAAAAATCGCTTGGACACCAACAGAACTAAAGGATGCCATAAAATCAGAAAAAGGGTCATTAGAATATCTGACCTTCATCATCATCGTCGTCGTCATCATCTTCATCATCCTCTACTTCTCCATCCCGACCAAAATCTTCCTCCTGAAAGCAACAAGCCATGTAATTAAATAGGTTTTCTGTGTTCTTAGTTTCCATAAATCAACACATAATAGTAAACTCGTACCTCATCCTCTCCACTGCCATCCTCATCATCCTCCTCACCTTCAACCTCATCTTCGTCGTCTTCGTCATCTTCCTCTTCATCAAACTCCTCATCCTCCTCTTCTTCTCCTTCTGTGATTAAAGCAACATAAATGAACATTGGTAACCCCAAAAAAAAAATAAACAGCTGTTTAAACACTGAAACTGAGAGCTGGCCACACCAACCCTCATCATCGTCATCATCGACTCCATCAGCTTCTCCGTCAGAGTCCGACGCCTCGCGGTCATCCATATCATAGCCGTCCAGATATGTGAGCTGCGGAAGGAGCTTGAAGACGCTTTCCCGGTAGTCATTCAAGTTTGTGACTTCGCAATTGAAAAGGTCAAGACTTTTCAAATGGTCAAGTTTTTTCTGCCAAAATGAACAGATTAATCACAAAACTGTACAACTCCATGATTGGTTTATTTTAATTGTAATGTCTTTTTTGGCCATAAAATGGAAGTCAGTAGCATTCATCTATTTTTATGCGCATTTTAGAATATATATATAAAATAAAATAAAAAACGCTGGATGAAAACACCAAAATGGCAATTAAAAAAAAACTTCATTGAGTCGGATAAACTTTTTTTCCAATAAGAAAACATGCGCATTAACTATGGTGGAAACACATTTACCGAATAAATTCCTCGATGCGCATAAAAAAAAGACATGACTTTGCGATGGGACGGCATAACTAGACGAACCGATCTCGTTGCACAGCATCTGAAATGCTGTTTTGGTTGTTCTGTCGTCAAAGTGGTTCAGTATAATTACCTCCCAGAACTCTCTTAACATTACTGTGTTCCCAAACAGCAGCATCCGCCTCCAAAATCAAGATACCATGTTTATTGCGTTTCGTCTGTGCGCTTTGAGATGCAAGTAATTTTAATAAATACGAAATTATTATATACAGTGGCTTCTCCTACTGCAGCAACTTCCATTTTTCTTAGTGATATTTAGTGACGGTTTATCAGGAAGTGACGATTTTGTTCTCTTCTGCTTTATTTGCAAAGGTTTTATGCAATATTCCAATTTTGCGCACAATTTAAATTCGCAACTTAGGATGGAAACATAACTAGTGTTAACTATAACGGTTTGGTTACCAAAATTCTTCAAAATATCGTCTTTTGTGTTCCGCGGAAGTAAGCAAGCCTTACAGGTTTGGAAAGGCATGAGGGGCGTTTTTATTTTTAGGTCACTTTAACCCTGTAAAGCCTGAAATATGAAATAACTGTCAGTAAAAATACAGTTTATTGAACCTTTAGACAAAATCCACAAAACAAATGTTTCCATGCGTCAAGTATCATATTTGATACATCAGAATTTTATAGTCAATATTGTATAATACATGAGATTATCATGTGAGAGGAGGGGGAAAAAATCATTCAGAGGTCAAAACGGAGCCAAAATATGAAATTTAGTGCAGTTACTGATATTTATATGGCCAAAAAGTAAGATGAAATTCTGACAGATTGTAATGCAAATCAATTTATAGGGTTAAGCTGCAGAAACTTTAACGTGGAAAACTATAGGCAAGTTCAAGAGACAGGAAGTCTGTACAAACCAAAGGTTCCAATGTGCTGATGTCTTTTAGTTTGTTGCCACTTAGGTTTAGATGTGTGAGATTGGGGAGTTTTTCAGCTAAAACATCAAGGCCACCAGAAATTCTGTTGTCACTGAGTTCCAACTGAAAATGAAAATACATACATATATATATGTCAGAGCACAAATAAGATAACATTGTACTATAGGGATCAATAAACACAGTGTGATATTACCTTTTTAAGTTTTCCAAGTTTAGGAAGGTTGGAAACTGAGAGAAGACCAACATTTATCAAACTTAGAAATTCAAGATTAACAAATTCTGCTGAGAGGCCTTCAATTTTCCCTTCATTTGATCTGCAGTTGTCAAGGACAAGTTCTCTTACCTAGAAGGATACAACATAAGAGCAAAAACTGTAAATACTGTAACTAAAGTGTTAATAAGGTTCAACAACAATAACATTAAAGTATGTAAGTGCAACTAATTTGATCAAACAGGGTGTTGGACACGCTGGCTAACATGGACATGCTCAATGGAGGCGACAAACTATGCTGGTTAAAAAAAAAGTTTCTCAACTGAAAAATAAATAAATAAAATTATATATATATATATATATATATATATATATACATATATATATATATATATATATATATATATATATGTGTGTGTGTGTTTTGCAAACAACTTGTATTTACAGCGTGGTGTGGCGTTTTGAGTTGCCTTATATGTTTATATAGATTTTAGATATTTCTAACGTGAAAATCATTGAACACCGTTTAAGCGGTTGCTGCTGCTGTTGTATGGCCCGATGGCTCACTGTCGCAGCGAGTCACCAATGAGAAAACAGCAGATTACACGCCGACATCCAGACAACATGGACATATCCGAAAGACACCACCGTCTTTTTGGTGAAATTTTGTGCAACAAACTGCAAATGGAGGGTACTTAAGCCCCTGTGTAAGATGGAAGCGATATGTCGATGGCGTATTCCTGCTGCGAAAGACGAAGACAGAGCGGAAATTAGTGAGACAAAAATGGAGAGTTTCTTTCTCTCATGACAACATGGCGCCTCCTCACATTCACTATATTGACAGGAAAACTCTACATGTTAAACAAAACTAAAAAGCTACGTTCGAAAACCTGATTCTATGCGGTTACTTGGATTACATGATCATATTTTACGCGATGTTTAGTTGATATTATAACTGAATTTATACATTTCCAAAGGGTTGTCCAACCAAACTAGCACGCATATAACGTTAGCTTATTTTGCTCAGTCGCTCGTTCCATCTTTGCAGACGTCATGCTACTTACTATAACTTCAAAATGTTTGAAAATCACCAGCGCGAGTATTTATTGAGTATACGCGTTAGTTTAATCGGTAGAGGCGCGTGGGGAGTAATGGCGGGAATCTGTCTCGCAGCAGCAGCGAGTAACAATTTAACGAATAAAACTCAACACCATCTCATTAATAACAAATACATGTGTTAATATTACATAGTTAAAGACAACTTTTGATAATATCTTTGCAGTTTAATGAGAAACTTTTTTAAAAAAAAATACCACTTTATTCATATAATCGACAAGCATCGGTGCCATTAAAAATAAAATTCGTAATGCGACTGTATGTTCGTCAAATTACACATTTACTTTACTTATTGAACCGGTGGTATTATTACTCTTCCTGAACATCGTAGGAAACGAAGAGCTTTGTTTTAGTGTGATGGAGACCAAAATGTGACCGTATTTAAGAAAGTGTGTTAGTGTATGGTTATCTTCCGATATATCTGGTTTATTACTTTAGCGTTTAAGTGGATGTAATAAAGGGCGCCTCATGTTAGCAACAAACATGGCCACCACGCTGAAATAAACCATCCCATCCATATCGTACCACACCGATATTAAAACGAGCAAATGTTAAGCATAAAAGCGTGCTAGATCAGGAATACACACATCCAGCATGGGGGGCATAAAATGCTGCAATAATGCCTTCAGCTTTCTAAACTAACGTTACTCAGTATAGCTTACGTTACACAGGCAGGATCCTTTCATATCAAAACAAGACGGATGGACAACATTAATGTTGTGAATCTATACACGGAGTACTTTCCCTGTGCCGGGGGTATTACACCCATGTGGTTACCATTAAACTACTACACACAGGTCAGTTGAAGTAGAAAGTAGCCCAGCTAGCATGGCTGGGCACAAAACTAAAGGTTTGGCTCAAAATTACTCACATCAGATGGTGTCCTGTTCCTCAGCTCCAAATGAATCCTCTTTTTCATGTCCATATCGCCCTCAAAAGTTGGACTCTTTCCCTCTTGGGTTCTGGAGGAATTTCTGTTCAGCCCAAAAGGTAGAAAGATGCCTTAATGGAGGGAGAATATGGGACTGTATAATGATCTGAGCCCAGCGCCAAGTTACTCTGGGAGAGCAGAAACCATGGAGGGAAACGGCACTGAAACAAATATATACTCAATAGCGCCATCTCTGGCCAACGATGCGCACTGCAGCCACACAAACAAGATCAACGACAACAGTGCTGCATTACGTAGCCTATGTGACACGATAAGTTTGTCAACATTTTGTGCTTACAGTAAAATGGGTTGGGAATGTTCCATATATTTTGCATGTAATTTATTGTCGTATCAATAAAGAATGTTTATTATGGCTTTTAAATACACATTCATGCATCATCTTCGGGAAACAAGCAGCTTTCTGGCTCGGACAAAATGACCTTATTTTTTTATGGCATATCTGCGTTAAAACGTGTAAACGTCAGCATTTTATTTTCCTTGTTACATCAAGTTAGTTATTCTGGCTCAGGCAGCCAATTTGATAGCTATTTTATTATTCAAATGATATCTGCAAAAAAGACTAGACAGCAAGATCTTAAATCCAGAATATATCCTAAACGTTTCTCTAAAGACATTATAGCCTATGAGATATAATTTTTTTTCCAAATTTTGTCAAATGGGGTGTTCTCTCATCAACGATATTTATATTCAATATATATATATTATACTTGATTTTCCCTATTATGTATACTTTGTTGTATTCTTTCCATTATATTTATTTCATTAGGTTAACAGTGTCTGGGAACCAAATCACTTCGTATACTTGACTATATACAACAACTATTGAATTATTCAAAATGAATAATTTTCCCCCCAATGTTCCTGCAATAGATACCCCCATGTTCCTGAAATAATCTGTGTGTGTTACTATAGTAATATGCCTCAAAACAGTATGATTTTTTTTAATCGGGTTGATATAATTTACAATATATTACAAAATGAAAATATATTTGTGTCTTTTTTTCTATTTGCATTATTTGTGTTAATGTTATAAGGTTATAAACATTGTTTGCTGTTCAACAAGTTCACTTGCTATATAGGATCTTGCCAGGAGAGGGCATCATTTTGCTTCTACGTTGCACATGCAAATGGGTGTCATGTTTTAAATAAAAAACATTCCTATGTAACCAAACTATAACCACACAAGGCAGCAAGGACCAAAGAGGCAACAGAGTCAATCACTACTCCATTGTTCACAACTGTTCACAACAAACAATGACTTAATTAGCCAGACATGAACAAACTGTATTGACAAAGAAGGACAGTGGTCAAAGCTCACCTATTAGACAGACAGTTTCCCTGCAGGATAGTTGGTCAAAACTATAAAAGTACAGACTTATGAAAACCCCTGCCCAGTTTTAAAAATCACTCTATGCCAACATGGTAGAAGATTTGGAGGGTTAGCCATCTTATTGGTATCATTAAGACCTGTGATTGCTCTGTTGCATAATGGCCAAAGTAAATGAGGCTGTTTTGTACTCGGTGCATGTGGTGCAAACACTTTTCCCTTATGATATTACAGTGCTCCAGGATGACAACAACCCAAAATAAACTGCAAAACAAGACCAGTTTCAGTATAGTAGCCTAGAGTCAAACACCTTCCATGGCCTCTATGACTACTGACATCTTTGAACATTTATTTTATCCTACAACTTTTCTTCATGAAGAATAATGCAATATCCCACATACAGGCTTCAGCTGTTCTGAAGGCGTCTTGATATTAAAATGCTGTTCGCTGTTGCTGTTATTTTGTTATGATGGTGGAGGTAACCACATTATTCAGTGAGAGAGAAGAAAATTAAGTATTTAATTTTAATGGCATGCAGCAAAGTGCTAGGGGAAAGTAATTTGTTGCAAAAAGTGTAACGAATTTATAAATAAATGTTAAATCATTTTAATATAAATGATGAATTGTCTATGTTCATTTTTAATTCATTAACCTCAAAGTTGTTCATGGAGAAGTCATGCACAGTATCTAAATGGCGGGACAGCAGAACTCAATATGTTTGGACCTGATTGTGAACACACCCAGTGAGCAGCAGAGATAAAATGAGAGGGCATGAGCTTTATACTTTTTGAGTATTCAAATAACATGGAAATACAGAAATGCCTGTCAGCATGGTTGTTTTCTCTTTCAAAAGGGATGGTTTATTGTGGGTGGGATTTCTTTTTTAAACGTTTCAAAATACAATACTAAGAATTAGAGAGTCAGGGTGTGTGGATTCATTAACCATAAGCTACCTTTTTTATCATTTAAATTTTAAATATAATTTATCTTTAAATAATTTTAATTATTTTAATCTCCCAAAACATCCTGTTTTATGAGATCCATGACTTATGCTCACCAAACAATAAACAAAGGAATAGAAGACATGAAAACTGATTATTAATATGTAGAAGGTTAGGTTAAGAGAACGTTCTCAAAACCTAAACTAAACATATAGGCTACAGAAAACTTTTCTGACTATAGCAAATAGAGAACGTTAGGATGTATATTCGGGGAACTTTCCCAAAATGTTCCAAAAATTGTTATCTGGGATACAGTGTCTGAAGCACCTGGCGTCCATCTTGGACTTAAGTGTCTTTAGTGAAAAACTTTGCTCAACTCCTGTGATATAAAGTTACTTATAAGTTGGCTCTTCAAGATGACAAAAAGATCTTCAGCAGTATACAACTATTTGTCTAAGCCAATCTACTGTAGATTAATTTAAACCTATAAATTAATCTTCATTAGTTTTGGCCTATATTGATCATTTAGCTTCATGTTTGTCTATGACCCTTGACCAAGTCAAGAATAGCGGTCATCTCTCGTGACGACAGGCAAACAGTCAGATAAGTGCACAGGCAGCTAGCATCATGACCTCCTTTTTTTACTTTCTTCTGTGAGTATTGTGCCAAGTCCTCCACCTTTGCAAATAAGATAAGAGCACAACTGCAAGAACTCTCCCAGCACTACGGTAATGTTTAACCAGATAATTATTCTCTTAGCGGCAGGAAGAGTAAATGGGCACATATTTTTTTCAGCCCTGTCATTTCAATACTTCATATTCATGTGACAGGACAACGAAATGGAAGAGATGTTGGAGAAAGAGATTCTGCTGTCAGAAGTAAAAGATTCTGATGAAGGTATGAGTTTTGTATCAAAACTTCAAAATTAATCACTTTTAAGAACAGCTTGATGACCTGAATTTGTTCATTATCAATTCATTAAGATTGTATATTAGTGACCATTTAAGTTTTCAAAAAAAAACTAAACTAAAATGGTTTAGATGAAACATTCAACATCAAGAACAGAAACAGAAACACAAGAACTTGTGTACTAGTTGTTTATTTTTGTGTTGCAATGAGATATTTGAAATGCTCTGGAACCATAATATTTGTCATGATATATACTGATCATATATCAATACATTAGTCAATTCTGAATACTTTTGGTTGGTGCTACTTTAGCTACTGTTACAGAAGTAAACTAAAACCTGGAGCAGGCAAAAGAGCAAAGGACTGAGTGATGTGTTTGTTTGGTAGGTGGAATTCGGCTGCGACTGAGAGACAGAGACCTGTTGAAGAAACGAAAAGCCGAGGCAGAGGAAAAGGCAACCAACCAGTGGGTTTATGGGTAAAGATAGTGTTGAATGAGGCCAATAAAAGCACTGGGAAAGGCTATTGTGCACTGATTATTTCTTTTTAATTCAACTCATATTGTGATACTGTGATGCAGATCCACAAATTTGGAAATTTCACTCAAATAATGTCTCCTAACATTGACTGCAGGGCACAAAGCCTTAAAAGAGTGAAAAAGAGGACCAGCAGTACTCCAGGAAGGAAAGGTCGACCAAGGAAAGAACAGCCCATAGTTATTCCAGAAGATCTTGGTCTGGCTGAGGAAACAGATCCTTCTCCTGTCACACTTCCCATCACAGTACCTGTATTACCCACGACAGCAGAGACAGTGCCTATACAACCTGTTGAGCCACAACCAGAGCTGGTGCCTGTGGAAGCAGCAAGTGAAAAACCTCTCGAGGAGTTTCTGATTGAGGATCTGGGGCCGGATGAGGAGGAAGACATGCCTCAAAAAAGCCTTATCATTGATACAGGTATTGGGGGAAATGTGCCTACATTTTTCAGTTGTGGTCTCCATTAATTACTGGGTTATTCATTGGTAAATATATTGATTTGTCAACGCAAATGAATATGTTGTTTTTTAGGTGATAGTGAGCAGCCATTTGCTGAAGTGCCTGAACAAAGTGAAGTCTCAATGCCGGCGTTTCTCCCACCACCTGGTCCTTCTCAATCAGACAGCCTAAGCCTACCTGAGAATTTACTTATCTGAGTATCTATTTTCTACAGTAAAAAACAAACAAACATTGGGACTAACTAATTTAGTATATTTACTTTATCTCAAAGGATTTCAAAACCTGAAACAAGAAAAAGTGTATATTTATTAAAATTGTTCATGTTTCTGTGTATATGAGCCACTCATCAATATACTCTGTTCAAATTATTTTAATAAAATAAAAACATGAAATTGTGTTACAGACTAGTATAGCACTTTTGTGCCCCCTGATGGTAAAATAGAACTTTTACATAGCAAATAACTTCTAAAAATGCTATTTTCCTTTTAGCCTCTATGACAAATAATCTGTGTTTAGTTTGTTTGTACAACTTTAAAATAAATGGGTTTTATATTTTGTCTTTGTCTACAGCAATTTGTTCATTGGATCCATCATCCTCCAATGAGAATCATTTTTATTTGCAACACTTTGTAAACAGTACTTCACTGGACACATATTCAACAAATTCTAAAATGTAACAAATAACACACAAACTATGATTAAAATACAAATTTTATTATGTTGTTAAACTATGAAATTCTAGTGATACAGTTTCAAACCATTTTTGCTGAGCTCAGTATGTTAATCTATAGAAAGTCGATGCTGAGAACCGTAACAATATCTTTAGGTGTTTTGTGAAGGTTTTAAAATGATTTTTTTAATGACAAGGATGCTGCATCAGTTTGGTTTGAGATTTACTTCACTTCCTGCTGCTATTAGTGCACACATAAAAAATAATAAAATAAAATAAAACATTTATACAAATTAAAGGGTAGCTAACCTAAAATAACCTAAGTGTTTTTAACCTATATGTAATTTTTATTGAAAGTGCAGGAATCTGACATAAAACACACATTATTTGTGAGTTCTGAACTCTGCACAGGTTTGACTCTCACAACCTCCGCAAAACCATCTCCAAACCAGCAGGTGATGTCAGCTGTATCCAGGGTAAAGAAGAACAGGCGGTCTTGACAACGTGTGCGACGATATACTGATCTGGGGTCAGCTGACAGAATACCGTTAATAGCAGCCACTGCTTCCTCTGGTCCTTTCAAAAACTGGAACTTTGGTCTTGTGCTGTCTGTTAAATAAGAAATCAGTTAGACAAGTGACAATTGCCTTGATTAGAAAAACACTCATATCAGAATGATCTAATACCTGTACTGTCGCAGGGAAGAAACTCTTTGAGCTCTTTTTCAGCATTTGCAGTAAATCGCACATCTAGGTTACTGATAGGAGGTGCACTGACCCATGCAGCGATAGTACTGTAGTCCTCATGGCCAAATCTGAGACTGGATGAACTTAAAGGGTTTGGACCCGCCGAAGTGCCTTCAGGAGTATCCATGTTTTTGTCTTCATCTGGATTCTCAGGGAAAAGTTGTTGCTGTCTGAGATAGTTTTTAACTTCTTCAAGTACATCAGTCACTTCACTGGATCCAGACCTTTCCGAAGAAGAGAAAGCTGAAGCAGCGGCTGGACAAACACTGAGCTCCGAGGAAGGTTCAGATGATGTCTCTAATGTGTCTGGTTCTTCATCTAGATCCATCGGGTCTGTGAATGATGATGTTTGTTTATATTCACTGTTGGTATCATCTGTTCTTGTTTTGGGAGAATCATAGTCTGGAATATACGGCTTGATGTCCAGTACAGGTGTTCCAGCGATAATATCAACCCCTGACAAGTGAAGTGTATCCCCTTGAAAATCAAATGATAACTGATTACTTATATCAAATAGGCTATCATATTGACTATGACAAACTTGATGCTACACTAGCTGTCCCGTTCAGCTTAAAGTCATTGTTCGTTTTCATTAAAGCTTTGATTGATGATGATAATGGCCTAAAGTGAAAATAAAAAAGTCACTGTTATCACGGTTTCCTCTGAAAAATCTTACAATGCAGTACATCTCTACACAATATATTGAATCTATCCAAGTTAATATAATAATAATAGTAATAATAATACAAACACAACAACCAAATGGTTAGTTAACAGTTGTTGTTAAGGCTGAAATAAAATAAGGCTGAAATAAAATAAAAATATGAGATGAAAATCATAAAACTGAGAAATGTCACCTAGCCAACTAACTTAAAATGTAAATAGCATAAAAATAAAAGTACTAAAATTACTAAAAGTGAAATAAAATGAAATCTAAAAAGAAATAAATGTGATTAAAAGTACAACAAAATTGCTAAAACTTAAACTAAAAATTAAAAATAAAATAAAAGCTATTGCAAAATATTAATAAATACTATAATAGTACATAAATAACACTGCACACATGACAATCATCTTTTAGAGCAGTGGTTCTCAAGCTTTTTGGCACCCCTCATTATTCACAACATTATTTAAAAGGCCCTGTGACTTTTCCTGTTGT
This sequence comes from Gila orcuttii, assembly GCA_026230005.1. Classification (NCBI taxonomy): domain Eukaryota; kingdom Metazoa; phylum Chordata; class Actinopteri; order Cypriniformes; family Leuciscidae; genus Gila; species Gila orcuttii. The sequence continues at coordinate 44,538,624 of JAPDVR010000002.1, read as the reverse complement.
TCGTGATTTACTGGATAAGGATTTCTAACATTTTATTCACTCAAATTCTTTCTGACAAAATATTTTTTGAGCTAAGCATAACTAGAAAAATGTTTATTCATAAAATGCTCATGGAGTGTTTAGAGAATTTATTAATATACACAACTTCTCCAATTCTAGAAATCACATTTTTAAAAGTAGGCGGCCATGGCTCATACAGTATATCTGGACATTGGAAACTTCTTCTTCAAGAGGTGAATTAAAATGGGAAATACTTATTATAATATCACAAATTATGGCTACTTTAATGCTTATTTTGCTGTCATTTTGATGCCCCCTTGGAAGTTTGCATGGTTGAGAACCGCTGTCCTAGATTTCATTAAGTCCAGTAAAACTGTGATACCTGTGATTCTTTCTAGCTTTGCCAAGGTCAGTCCCAAAGCATTGGGCCTGTGGGGGCTGCGGGTGGAGTACACCCCCACCCTCTGGCCATTCAGACGGGGCGGCTTTACTTTGGCTTTATAGCTTATTTGCCCATTCTTATGGAAAAGGAAAATGATCCTGAGAATGTGAAAAAAAAAAAAAAAAAAAAAAAAAAAAAGACAAAAGTTCACACAAAGGTGTATTTAGCTTTCAATTGTCATTAATTAGGTCTGGCCACTTTTCAGGCCTGTTTAGAAACATCATCAAATGTACTTTTTACGGCTAAACCCATTCACTTTTGATTTTGAATGACCAACATTATCTCCTTTACATTGCTATTTAAAAAGTGCAGTTCAGTTAAATTATTCTATCTATTGTCTAACCGTCCAGCTAAGCTCGGAGGATGGTGGTGAACGTTATGATTTTTCTACTAGGCTTGCAATGGTATAAGATTTTCATGGAATTGCAACGGTTTCAGAAAATATCATGGTTTCACAGTATATAGTATTACACAATAATTGTTATTATTATAAAAGCTACATACACCATAAACAGTAACAATTAGCCTTAAGAACGTTGTTTGGTTGAACATTATGATTGAAACTTGAAACCATTTTTGAAGTGACTGAATTATGTATGCGGAAATGAAATTCTCTGTCTAGATTTATTTGTCAGTATCCTAGATAAGCATTTTTTAATACCATGAAAACCAGTATACCACTGCAATCCTATTTTCTACACACCAGATATGGGAGTATTGTTCCAGTCCAACTAAAGAATGTTCAGGGTTATTGAAGACTGATGGTTCAATCTTCAAACTGGCCCGTGAAGAACTGCATATTGTGGGTTGTCGTGGAGTGCCAGTTTTGACTGCAAAACATGAGCTGATATATCCAATAGGTACCGTCTGAATACGCCCTGGGAAGTTAAAGACAGACACATATGGTTTAGACATATTTATATGGCACGAAAACAAGGCTGTGTGACCACATGGTCACACAACAACATCTGGACCCAAAAAGTGACTCTCTTTGACAGCTTTTACATCATCTATGACAGTTTATTCATCCAATTCTGACAAGTGCAGCAAATACAAATGCTCACTACAAAGGTCGACTGTTGTATCAAAAGTGAAAGTGCTATTAGATTCATTTTACCTTGTTCTAATAATTGATTCATTCCACCGGGGTTCTGAGATGGGCTTTTGCTCACTGATTGTAATCTGTCATTATGTTTCATACAGTCTGTCAGCATGGACTGAAGAGATGACAACTGCTTCTTATGTGCTCGTATGGATCCATCAATCTGCTGTCTGTTTGATCAACAAACCAATAAATAAATAAATAAATCACATTTTCAGGATAATCATATCTCATATACGACAATCATGCTGATTTGAGAACCTACCTGAGATTTTTTATCTCTCTTCTCATTACTGATGCCTGCTGTGTCAGTTTTCTGACTTGTTCGGCACAACTACACAATGACGGCGACATTTTAGTGATACTAACTGTATAACTAATTCACTAAAGACATTATTTTATGTGATGGTAAACTGGTTCGTTTGTTTGTTCCATCAGTTGTTTTGCTTCACTGACTGCAACTGCAATCCGAACACGTGCTTCGCTATTGAGAGGAAAATGTTGGACGACCATCTACTTTCAAGGAATGACCTTCTTCTGGTGTAGTACCGTACCGCCACCTACTGTTTACTGTGCAATCAGCACAGGCCATCTAAAATTAAACTCCTTACTGAAATATCTACTAAGCATCTCATGGGTTTCTTTGATATAAATGTCCCATTTGGAAAGCGAGGAAAATTATTTATGTATGTCAATTTTTTAATGATTGACATACACTTTTTAATGTTTTTGAAAAAAGTCTCTTATGTGTACCTATTTGAGTAAAATACAGTAAAACAGTAATATTGTGAAATATTCTTACAATTTAAAATAACTGTTTTCTTTAAAAAAAGAAGAAGTAATTATTCATGTGATGGTAAAGCTGAATTTTCAGCATCATTACGGATGGCCTTCATATAGTCTTCAGCGTCACATCACATGGTCCTTCAGAAATCATTCTAATATGCTGATTTGGTTTTCAAGAAAGAGTTCAGATGATTTTTTTTTTTTTTTTGCTGTTTAATAATTTGTAGTGTATGGCTTTACAATATAGTCTTTTTGCCTTGGTGCTTATATAACTTATAGCCTACCCTCCCAATAATTTCAATATACTAACAAAGCTCAAACTTAAATTTGACAAAACTAGGTGTAATTTTTGACCATCGAACATGTATGAATGAGATATTTCTGATTATACCATGGTCTGGGTGAATACTCGATTACAGAGCTGCCAACTCTCACGCATTGGCCGTGAGACACACGCATTTGATTGGTTTCACACGCTCACACGCCACACCCCCGATTTCTCACGCTGAAATGTCAACCCGGTCGGTCAAATGCCTGAAAGATGAGTTTACATTTACCTGTTGAGCCACTTGTGATCCACTAGTTATGCCGCAAATGAGTTAAAATCTCCCTGAATCTAGAGCGAGCGCACATGAGACAGAGAATCAGGCATCACGGCAGAGATGGAAAGCGAGCGAGAGCCGGTGTTGGAGAATGAAAGAAGAAAGAATGCCGCAAGGAAATGAAAGAAAATAATGATTTCACAACAGTCCAGTAGCTGGCACTGTGTACATGACTTGCGCATTTCCAATTAACCAAAGAAGAAGAAGAAATGCGTTTCCGTATGTCACGCGGTGTTTTTACCCAATGAGGTGTTTGTGCGTTTTATTTTGAACGTCGTATTGGCGGTTAAGTTGATAACCTTGTGTTTTTATTGTACTGAAGTCGGAATCAAAATAAACAGCAACGTTAATAAAGCGCTTATGAGACGCAAAGGTAAGAATTATAGAAGGAACACACTTGATTATAAATGTAATCATTAATAATATTTTGTGTTAGTCGATGTCGTTTGTCCAATTTACTTTATTATTCTGCAAAATAAAGACTGTGTTTCAGAACTTACCGAGTTAACTTGCCTACCGTAACGTTCCCTGAACAGTACTTAAGCAGCATTTGATGGGCGCGTTTGACAGTCTGCTGGGATGGCTAGGCGTTGACACCGCCAAAGTTGACATTTCTTGAGAGGATGCAATCAGTGTTATTTATGTCCTAATGCTGATATATATATATATATATATATATATATATATATATATATATATATATATATATATATATAAGATATCAAACAGCAAAACTACTTAAAAATGTACTCTCTGTAGAAACTTTAATCTCATTTCAACAATTTCTTAAGCAGATGTGAGAAATGAGTGCAATATATGAAGACCTCCGATGCAAAAGCCTCTAAAAGACACCCATGTCAAAAATGAGATAATATTGAGTAACGTTAAATGCTCTCCACACATATTATACGTTCATACTTTCACTTCAAACTCACTAGGCTAAATCCTAGCCTCAGCTCATTCAGAAATGTCTGTAACATTACTTGAGTAGAAACCTATAAATAGGAGCCTGATAAAAATGTTAATATTAAAGAAAAAACGTTAGACGGACTTGGAGCCTTTTGCATCTGAAGACTTCATAATTGTATATTTAACTTCAAAGCAATGTAGCCTAACGTTAGTTATCTCGGCTTGTAGTTAAGCAATATTTATATAACTTGTATATATGTATTAGGCCTAAAACGTTTATAGAATACTTATTACTGTTGTTGTTTGCTTATGATATGCTCTATTTACATATTCATCGAACTTCTTGTCAAAATGAAATCAACATGACTTTTAAAAATTGCTGATTTAGCCTATGTTGTGTTTACTTGACGATGGTCATGGGAAATCTTAATGTTCATTATTTTTTTTTAATGTTCTTTGAGAAGTTTGCTAGTTGAATATTGTATCATGACCTCTGCTTAATTATTGTGTGATTGCAGATATTAATCTAAAAACATGTCATATGTCAGTGGCTTGTCAAATGTGAGTACTCCATGCCCATGCATATTTTAACTATAAATATTTATCTATTTTCCCTACCATTAGTATGACAGTTTGAGCTCTAGGAATAAAGGTTTTTGTTTTGTATTTCAGCCCAGATCAGATAGTGTTCCGTTCAGAGATGTACAGAATGATCTGCTTAATTTGCAGGACATTCCAGCTCTGATGCTTAAACGTGTGTCGATGGATGAGAGGGACCCTAAAATGAAGGTATGAGGTCATTCCTTCACCGATTTCACATCACTTGCTTTATCTTTCAACCTTCTGTGATGTCTAGCTCATAGGAATAAAAATAAGGAATTTTACTATTATTATGATGTTTTGATTTCCAACAGCATGAAGTTGTCCTTGATGAAAACCCAAGCTTAACTGTTACAACAGAGGTCCAAAATGATGGGCAAGTTGTTGGTGCCACTGATGAACATCAAGATGTCATATTAAAATCATTTGTGTGTCTTGAAGGAGAAGTGGTAGTTGAGGATGAACCTGTAAAGTCAGATGAGTCTGTTCTCATCAGTCGTCTGGCACTGGAGGATAATGACCCACTTGACCCAAATGAAACTGCTGAAGCTGAGGGCACAGAGGATAATCAGACCAGTCCAGAGCATGTTGATCATCCATACTATTATAGGAGCAGGTCAACTGATTCAGATTCTTCATCCATACTGTATCAGGGGGAAAAGGTTTCCACCTATGAGCTGGGAAATGTCACATTCAAATCCCTCATATGCTTAGGTGGAGAGATTCAGGTTTCAGATTGCTCCGCCATCTCTAATGAATCGATTCTCACAAAGGATCTAACATCAGGAAATCAGTCACAATGTAAAAATACTCCTGTTTCTAAAGTGGACACAGATGCTGAATCAGTAAACCCTCAACCTTTGGGCCATTCTTACTGTATTTGGAAGAACCATGTGTCTTTATGTGAAGATAGTAGCACTATCAGTACAATCAATGCGGATGACTCTTCTCAGTCAACTCTCGAAGACATTGGAGGTACTCCGTGCAAGCCTAAAAATACAGTGAATCTAAACAATCACAAGAACACTGATCTCTCTGAAGGATGTCATGGCGTGTTAAGCAGAGAAGGAGAGGTCACATTTAAATGCTTGTGTTGTTCTGGGGTTGAAATAGAAATAGCTGATTTATCCAAGGTGTTAGAAATGTCTGTGCTCATGGAGAATCGTGCTGAAGAACAAAGTCTGCTCTGTTTAAATGACATCAGTGAAAATGACGGTCAAAGCTTTGCTGCTTTGACACCTACAAACAAGCATGTTGACCACATGTACTGCCATACTAAAGAAAAGTCACAGGTCCTAAACATATCAAGCACTGAAAATGAGGTCTGTTCCAAGTCACGGCTTACCTTAGCAAGTATTTTGGAAAAATCTGGAAATACAATTGGTTATACAACATCAACTATTGGAAACATAGAGAAAATATATGAATCAGTCACATGCCATGAAATGGAAGCATCAAAGACGGTTGCTAGCAAGGAGTCAAGCCAACACTTGTCACCACTGAATAGTGAATATAAAATGGAAAGTACAAATGCTGTACTGTTAAGTGATAATAATGACAAACTTAAATTGCCCAAGGATGACTCTTCTGCCATGACTGAAAAGAATGTGGAGCATCTTGATCAACAGTTTCTGCCAGAAAGGACCATGGAAGTTTCACTTTCTGAGGAAATCCTGTGTCCTCAAGGTGCCTCTTTTGAAAATGTTGCCCATAAAGCCAGCATTTTCAAAGATAAGACATTGGATTTAAAGGATGAGGAGAGCCACCCAGAGATTGAAGTTATGCGGTTGTGTAATAGGTCTGGTGAAGCTGTCTCAGTTCATCAAGATCTTCCTAGTGCTCTTGTTCTGACAAGTCCCTGCACTCCAAAGACGCCCACCCTAAGCAGGAGTGTTTTGAATAACCACACAGCCGACAACTTATTGAGCCATCTGTGGCCTGAACTCCCGGAGAGTCCCATGCCACCTCCACTCTTGAACTCCACATCCCTGGCCAATGCTTTGAGCTATACACCTGTTCCTCCAGACCCACCCAAGAAAAAGGGTGTGGAACCTAAATGGGCTTCTGCAGACCATCATAAGCTGTTGAATGCCCCTCCTATTGTGGGCAATGGGCCTCTACAGGAACAGCTCATACAGATGGCTGAACTGTTAATGGCTGCGTCAGGAAAGGTGGTTGTTCCTGCTTCAGCACCAGTGAATCACCACAATGCCTTAGTGGGCACTTCTCCAATTGCGATGCGTAGTGCTTGTGTGTGGAGAACCCCAGTTCAACTGATGGAGCGGAGTGTTAATACTTCAGGAGCCGTGGAGATTATAAAGGAAGTTTATGTTTCTGATGCCAGTACTTCAACGGACTCTCTGCTGTGGAAGTAAGTTAAGATAAGCAGATAAGCATGAATCATTGACTCTGCTGATGTGATCTATAATGTCTCTGTGTGACTTTTTCTTTGAAGCCTTACTCCTGGAAATCTGGAGCATTTGTCTAGATCAGAGCTGGAGCAGAGACTGACTTCAACACTCATCATGGTGGAGGTTCTTTCCCAGCAGCTCACTTCTGCACGGGCACATAATCCGAGCAAAGACACTTCTCCATCTGATCTCAGAGATAAACTCATCCAGACGGACCACACTGAGCTCAGACAGGTAAGAATCCCAACATCTAACTTGCGTTGTATCCAGGTATGATGGCAAGTTTCCAGCATTTCCGGCTGGGCAATAAAACTATATGTATATATATGTGTGTATATATATGTATATATGGAAACCACATTTTTGATAATAGACCTTTGAGGTCATTCCATGTCAAATCAACCAAATTGCGGAAACTTCCCCGGTTAAAATTTTGGATTTTGTCAATATTAGGAATATTGGAAATTATAAGGAAAGACAAAGATAAATAGTAATGAAAGCCAAAATATTAAATGTCATGAATGTGTATGAGTAATCCACTATTTTGTGGATTGGGGTCAAAATGACAATTTTCACCTGAGATATGACTAGCCTTGTGCACGTTGCCGCTCATTTAGAATACTACAACACTATGTTAAAATTCACGATGTTAGGAATAAATTCATGTGCGTAGTCTGCGTACGAGCGTGTTGTGAATTAGAACGATTTTTCATGAGAAGTTCTCCTGTGCGTACAAATATGAAATAATCCATGCAATTATTAGTAAATGAGACCCACTGTTTTTTGTTTAAAGCAGATCATGATTCTCGCTCGATTCTGAATAGACAACTAAACAAAATAACATGTAATTTACTAGAGGTTCTAACAAAATATTAATTGCTGTTGTCTATTTAAAAATATTTAATGAGTCTGAATTGTAAGTAAAAAAAAAAAATTCAAAAGGTGATTTATTCTGTTTTGATCACTACAGTAGATATCAGTGTATGGCAAGCCGTTTTAACATTTAATCCTTAAAACCTACTAGTATCTATTTTCATGCTACTAGTACTTATTTTTTAGATACTAGTATCTATTCCATTAAGTGCTTATTCTTTAGGTACTAGTGCCTATTCTTTAGATACTAGTACCTTTTTAAAAGATACTACTTACTAATTAGATTCTAGTGCGTTTATTAATTAGATACTAGTACTTATTCATTAGATACTAGTACCTATTAAATAGATACTAGTTCTTATTCATTAGATACTATTCTTTTGTTACTAGTAACACATTTCAAATTTTTGCCATTGACTTCAATGGGGATCTGTCACCATGTTTATTAGACTGCTTCCCCTTTAAGACTGAGTGCAGATCTAATAGGCTACTAATGCACCATATTTTCTCCCAACTATTTCCATAACTACAGCCATTTAAAACATAAACTGTGTTTAAAGTGTAAATTGCAGGTTACATTTTTCACAAAGATAATGCAATGTGCTTATTAAACATAAAGATAACTGCCCACCATTGTTTTGTATGTTTTTTTTTATACCAAAAAACTGAATATAATATGAAAATTTTGTACTTTTTACAGTGGTTTTAAGCACTCCCTCTCCCTTCCACTAGGCTGGGCGTGACGTTATAAAAGGGACTCCAAGCCTACAGTTACCATTAGTCTAACGGCAAGTAGGCTAGCAGTTATATTGGAGACCTAACTCAGCTAGCAAAAATGGTGTTGATGAATGAAATAACTCAATAGTAAACATTGTGTGTGCTGGCTTCAAGAGGAACGTGATCATGCCTGAAATGAGAATAAGCTATTCGCAAAACAAACGGGTTCAGGCAGCATGCATCAAAACCAGGATGCTGCGTGAGTCAGATTTGCCGGTGGCGGGTCGAGCTGCTCCACTAAACTCCAAAAAAGCGTTCACATCACGGCAGCACATACTCTCCACTACTGATTCCATTGGGTGGCATAGCCCACACAAACACCTGTCAAACACAACGATAGGGACATCGATCTCTTTTTTTCTTTTTGTCAATGAGCATCGCTAATTGGTTGCGATTTAGCACAAGCAATATCGCGTTCTGTCTGCAGATGCCAGCAAAAGCGCCATTGTGCCTGTGCAGTGTGTGCATCTCTACAGCTCTGATTAGGCCTACTAACACCATGCAAGAAAATAATGTCTTCAGTCGTTGTCCCTCCTTGCTATTCTACATGACGACAAGATTTTGAAAAGACTTTGGCTTGTTCCCTAATGTTATCCGGGTTAGCACCAGGTTAACCTAGGCTAGCTCTACAACAATCGTTGTATTTATATATCAGCATTTTGAGTTTTAGGGAGAAATGACAGCGTACTGCTGCGAAGGAAAGTTGCGCTAGACAGAATGCGGCTATAGTTTTTAATGGTTTTACCTCAATATATTCTTTTTATAATCTTTGGAAGCTGAAATCTAAAATAAAATCAGACTAATATCACAGATCTAAAGTGTAACCAGGCTACGTTTGAATGTTTAGTTCTGTCCTCCATCGTCTCTCATTAAGCATCTCTCTCTTCTCTCTCTCTCTCTCTCTCTCTCTCTCCCCCTCTCTCTCTCTCTCTCTCTCTCTCTCTCTCTCTCTCTTGGACTGCAAATAGCAAAAATGCATCACAGACAAATGGTTTAATATTTATTATTATACATAGAAATGCCTGGCGAGATAATTTTTTTTTTTTAAAATAACGTCTTTATAGCAATAATAAATAGTATGTGTATTTTCTTCATTTCTTCAGTGCCGACAGCAGAACCGATAACGTCCGAGTTTACCGGATTTCGGTACCCATCCCTAAATAGGTGGTAGTAGTATCGAATGAAAAGTAATTGTATAACATAAATAAGTACTAGCATCTAATGAATACTTATTTGTAATATTTAAAAAGATACTAGTCAATATTGGAATAATTACTAGTCATAAATTATTAGATGATATCAAAACAGAATAGCTACTAGTGTCTATTAATTTGCAGATATCTTCAACCTCATAAGGAACTAGTAAGAAAATTCTAAGAGACGTCATCTTTTAACAGATCATTACATAAACATGAGTATACCGGTACTCTACCATCCAATCAGAGTTCATATGGTAATGCAGGCTTAACTACGACTATAGAAGATAGATTTTTCGTGGCTTTGTTGGTTTATCTAGCTATTTGGTTAGCTTGAACACAAGGATAGATATGTTTAATATGACATTTATTGCTTTGAATGTACAGTAGGCTATAATAAAGACCTAACTGTTGTTTGATTTTTATTATTGGCAGTTAAGTAGATCCAAAAACCGGTTCATACCCACCAGCCAAACATCCACAATACCCAGAGATTGGGATTTTTGGTGAGCATTCATAATTCCTTACAATCAAAAATTCGTAATATTAATCTGCGTCTGAGAATGAGTCATGTCAAAATAAGAGTATATGCACTATATTACACATGCCTATTCATTATATATTTTTTACTACCATTATATATTTTAATACCATTAAAAAGGTAGGCTATTATTATAAAAACTGCCTTCTGCAATCCAATCTGTTTCATGTGTCATCTCTCTTTGATATGTTGGTTCATTAATATTCAACATATTATTTGCATACTGATTATTTAAATAGTACTAGTATCTAATAAGGTAAGGATATCTTTGATCTAAAATGTTACTAGTAATTAAAAAAAAACACTAGTTCTATTTTTTCTTAAGTTAGGTATAATTAAATACTAGACACTATTGGAATAAGTACTAGTATCTAATAAATAAGAACTAGTATCTAATGAATAAGTACTAGTATCTTTTAAAAGGTACTAGTACCTAACGAATAAGCACTAGTAGCTAATGAATAAGTACTAGTACTTAATGGAATAGATAATAGTATCTAAAAAAATAAGTACTAGTTGCATGAAAATAGATACTAGTAGGTTTTAAGGATTAAATGTTAAACGGCTTGCCATAATCAGTGTTAATATCCGAGCTATAAACTTTTATACGAATACTGTGATAATTTGAATTATTGTTACAGAAATAATGAGACTGTGTGGTTGAAAAAGATTGTTTGTGAAGCCGTTTCATACCTATACATGAAAACTGCTCTCTCTTGGTCGGCGACAGCGCCAACGTAGATTTGAATGTTCAGCTGTGATCGTATTTGTCAAAGGGTTAGTAGACCTAGCCAAATCGTTGTCATTTAAGAATAAGATCGCAATCTTTTAACAATTAATCGTGCAGATCTATTACATTTTAAAACATTAAGTTGATCATGTTTTATGTATTTATTTCAGGGTTCCCACAGGTCCTTGAAATCCTTGAAAGTTTGTGAATCTGAAATATTTCAAAGGCCCTGGAAAGTTTTTTAAAATAAACATTCATAGATACAGGTCCTTGAAAGTGCTTGAATTTATTTTGTGCAATAAGTTTTCTGGAAAAACTCCCATTTTATTCCCTCCGGTCCGCTAATGTGTTATTTCGCCAACACTTCTTGGCTTGTGCATGATAGCTTGCTTGATTTAACCTTAGTTACGTGCATTTATGCATTACGTTAAGTGTTTCCTGCGTGAGGCGCTTTGTGTTGTACGTTGCCATGACTTCATGCGCGCACGAAACTTCTACGATGGTACCTCAACGTTTCACAGACACACTGTGAAACATTGCAAAAATAGGCTGAAACCGCTGAAACGTGATGCCTGGAAAATGCAAGTTTCAAGATATTTGGAATGTTTTATAATGATCTGCATTATGTTGTTGTGATATGTTTTCAGTGCTTACACCAAGCCCAAATATGTTCAGTCAATAGCCCTATTCGGACGGTAATGGTTTCTCATGGGGTCGTACGGTATTTTCATCATTTACAGTGGTTGGTCTGTGATTTTTATTGACCTTCGAATCCAGAAATGTAATGTACATCCAAGCATGTTAACATTTGAAAGGGGTGTCATTATTGTGACTGCAAAATATGTTCCAATTTTAAAATATGTAGGCTATTATGCACAACATAAAAGATACAAACCATGCATCTTTATTTTAACTTCAAGAGGCTGCATTAACTTGTTTCCGCTTATTTCCATATTTTTTTTTAATTACATCCTTTTGAGAAAATGCAAGAATATAAGAACCATTTCGAATATTGCATACGTGCCCCTAGCTTCTTATTTTTATAAATGAGAATTAAATAATTAAATGATACATTATTTTATTAAATAAAATACAAATTTATTCGTATTTTTCCAAGCATATGACATTTTATTTACAGCAGACATTATTTTATTAAATAAAATACAAATTTATTCGTATTATTCCAAGCATATGACATTTTATTTACAGCAGACAGTCATGTGACTGACCACGTGAGCAGCGTGTTCGTGGACTTACAAAACTCGCTCTTCCACCATCCATAAATCGTCATCCGAATGCATGAGTTTTATCACTGAGGTGCCATGCATGATGCAAATTAATTTTTACAGATGTCCACTAGGGTTGGGCGATGTCTACCAATTTGGTATCAGACGATGTCTACAGTGAAACATCGCGATGGACGATGATATCGGGGGGGGGGTAACATTCTCATTTTCCACTAGATATTTTCCTCTATATCTCATCAGCAATTTCGATTTCTGCAAAATCTGCAGCAGCTGACCAAGGAGCGAATGTACAGTGACGTGACAACTGCCAGATTCAAACTGTGCTTTCGCTGAGCTAAAAACGGACGCGCTCAGTGCTTGTCATAGGCTATCACAACTGTTCAGTGTTTTTAACCACATAATGTTTATTTTAGGTTTCAGACATTTAAATACATATAATTTATAGCAAAACAATACATTTATAGTTTGTAAAATACACAATGGTGTCTATGGAAGCAGCAATAACAAACCATTCAAATATATTTGCCGACGGTTTTTATTCATATCAGACACAGTGTAAATAACTATAAAGTCAACTCTATTTTTCTCCCAGTTCACCGGCCACTTTCATCTATTTCGGGAGAAACTGATGAATTCACGCGCTGTAATAAATCCAACAGACAGGAATCTCTGAACTGCGCACGAACAAACATGACGGCGCCCATCTCACGTTACAGATCAAGATCATTTATAAAAGTTTTTTTAAACAACAAAACAAACTCACTTACACATATTTGAGAATCGGAATAGAAGATAGTTGATGACATGGTAAGCAAGTTTGTTAATATTTATAAATAAAAGTGCTTCATCTTTCATACAGCGCTATTTTGTCTGTGGTGAATCACGTACCAAGCATGAAGCGTCACCATGGAAACGTGGGGTGTGGGGGGGGGATCGAGATGCCGGCTAAACATCGTGATGTCTGTCAGCCATCGGCCCAACCGTAATGTCCACATGAGAAACCATGTCCGAATAGGTCTTGTACATTGTTTTCAATAAACATAAAACATTTGTGATAATCTGTTGCCCAAATATTTTATGTAATGTTGAATTGCTTTGCTTGTTAAGATAATGTAAACCCATGAGGCAAGAAAAACTTAAAAGCATATTCATATATCTTAAAGGTGCATTGTGTAATATTTAGGAGGATCTGTTGACAGTAATGCAATATCATATACATAACTATAATTTCAGAGGTGTATATAGACCTTACATAATGAACTGTTATGCTTTTATTACCATAGACTGAGCCGTTTCTATCTACATACATCGCGGGTCCCCTTACATCGAAATACCCATTTGGCGCCACCATGTCTCTACAGGAGCCCTAAACAGATAAACGCATTTTGTCACTATGTTGTTCTTCGTGCAAAGAAGCTAGCTAAAGTCAGCGAATAAAACACTGACACAATGATGAACAAGTAACAATAATATTCACAATAACATATAATTTTACTGAATAATTAAGTAAACAGTCTCTTCATTTATCTTTGTCTCAGACGACCATAACTTCTGTTGGTTGCAATTCGCAACCTCACCACTAGATGCCGCTAAAAATTACACAGTGCACCTTTAAAACTTATGGTTACATGAGCCTAAGCTCTTTTGAATAAAATCCATGCAAAAGTTAATATACCGAATATTCTTCAGTTTTATGCAAAACAGAAATACGACACATAGAATATCAGATCTCTGTCATATGGCCAAAAAAAAAAGTTTTTTTTGCATAGTAGTTTGACACAACTAACTGTAACTGTAACAATTTATCTTACAAGGTAACACGATGTAACCTTGCTCTCACTTGTAATGTGTCCCTACATTAAGTCCTTGAATTTGAGGGTATTGGACCTGGAAAGTCCTTGAAAGGTCCTTGAATTTGAAGTTAACCAAGGTGTGGGAACCCTGTTATTTCTTTAGATATGATTTTTGATTATAAATGTGTATAAAATAAAACGTTGTTTAAACGTTTACTCTTATTCTTAAGGTCTAACAAACATGTGGAATTAATTTCCTTCCCCATTAATTGTATGAAATTAATATTGTGACAAATGTCGACATAGCATGATATGGAAAAAAATTATTTTGATAATGTTTGGCCATATTTCCCAGTAATTTTTCTGACCACTGAAAATTCAGTGCTGTGCTAAGCTGCCTATTAAAACATTTTGTTGTCAAATAGACTATGCAGTGGAGGATTTTGGACCAGTGAGATTACTCAGCCAATCAAGAATCAAAGCTCCACAAAAACCTTTCTGTAAAAAAAAAAAAAAACTCTGAATATGTCTTGTTTTGATTTTTCTTTATCTTGTCTTAATTTGCCAGAATGGGACATACAGAGATTTGTATGGTACAGCACTGGAGAGAATTCAGAGTCTTGAGCATGATCAGGAGGTTCTTCAAAGTTTATTTAACAGCATTCAATCAATGCGGGTTGGGATGGTGAGACATTTCTCTTAATTTTTCAAAGCTACACTACTTGCATCTAAAAATTAAAATGCTTAAAATGTTATAATTCTTCTACAGAATTCATTTAAGTCAAGCACAGAGGATGCCATCTTCAAAATGAAACAGATTGGAAATACTGTTAATGTTGATCAGGAAACTTTATCTAAACAGGTAAGTCAAAGAGCTTCATAGAAGATATTTGCCAAGGACTCACAGCTCATAATAATAAGTCCTTGTTATGTAGGCCAGTCAGATGAAGTCTCTTTATGGGAGGTACAAGGAAACGCTCCATAGAATGGAGCAGAAGATGAAAGACATGAGACATTGCATGGATGATGCTCTAATAGAGAAGGAAGCGGTGAGATGACATTTTATTGGTTTTGCTGAAGCTTAAGAACACAAGATTTTTTTGATGAATATGCTGTTGATCTTAGCTTATCCTCTTATCCTGTTCAATTGTTTTTGTTTGTCAGGCCTTCAGTGTAACGCAGCAGCTGAGGAATTACCATATTGCTCTGGTGACCGAACTAGAGCACACTATTGGGTCTCACCAGGAACTGATGTCAGGCCTCAAACTGGCCTACCCATCACTGGTCTGCTCATATTGCTTGCATCACTGCCTCAATTTATATGAAAATATAATGTTCCCATTAGCTTAACTCTTTCCCTGCCAGTGTTTTTATGTATTTTAATTTTTTTTGCCAGGCTGCCAGCCTACTCCAGCGTTGTTATTTTTTTTTTAATCAATTTCACAAAATTTTCATGGTCCCCACTCCCCAGAATATTTTGTGGTATGAATGTCTGAACATACAATATAAAAAAAGAAAGAACAGAGCCTCTGCTTAAATGCATTCTTTTTTTTTTATCAACGCTTGAATGTGGGTACATTTCATAAAACATTTTGAACAAAAAGCTGATTAATTGCGTTTTTCTCAAAGACTTAGTCCGGATCGGATTCAAAACATAGATGGAGTAGATCAAGTCCATCAACAGTCCTAAAACTTGCACAGTTGTGTACCTCTTCATGGGTTTGACATTTCATTCGGTAACGTTAGGCAGTTTGTATTTATATGTTGTTGAATGTTTTATGGTCACGTTAGCTTACATGTGCGTAAGAAATCTTCAAGCGTTGTCATAAATTATGGAAAATCTGGCGGGGAAAGAGTGACTACAGACAGTCTTGGCATGATTGTTTTGCATAATGCATGGTTGAATTTGTATGTCATTTCCTTGTGTTCTGAATGTAAATTGTGTAAACCAAGGTTGATCTGAGCAAGTCCTACATGGAATCCATCAGTGCAGCGAATGTCCATTTGAGAAGGAAGCTTGAAGATGACATGAGCTTGTTAGCGGAGGTAAGACTTTACATTAAAATGAAAATGACATGCCAAGACTAACTCAACCTTTAAATAGCAAAGTAACAAATTTGCCTCCTTTCCTCCATGGGAAGCTGAGAAAGGCTCAAGAGCTGGTTCAGAGGATAAACCCAGTGCTTCACCAGCTCCATCAGAGGACTACCACCGCCGTGGAGCACAGCAAGCAGCATCTGGCAATGAAAGACAGAGCCATGGAAGAGAGAAACCTGGTTAGGCATTTACCACTGAAATGAGGACCTGGGTGCGCACTGGGGTACCAAACCCGAGACTACCTGGAGGAGGTGGTCTGAGTTCGGTTGCTCCAAAACCGTGCTGCTGTTCGCGTGAATGTGAAAGCAACACGGACCGGGTGCGCACTTGTTCAGGAATAAACGTATCCTGCGCATGCGTTTTAGCCGATTATGATGTATTTTGTTAAGTAAAACACATGTAAGGGATGATAGTGTTGATGATTTACCTTGGATACGAGCAAAAGTGATCCTGCAGTGTATTCGCGCGTAGTGCGTGCAATCAGGGCAACCAATTTGGAAATCCACGGTCTCCTTTTGCAAGGAGCGGAAAGACACGACACACACACACACAGTAAACCTGTGTTGTTTACTCAGCTATGCATAATAGCACCAAATTAATAAAAAACACAATATATTGACCTGCGTAGTGTTTTCTGTCATGCGCCGTGCACGTTTGCAATGACGTAAGATGCACACAAACGTTGTTGTAGGGAGATGAGGTATAGCTATGAAATATGACAAGACCAGAGTGTTAAGTCCAGTTAATTCATTAATTCATCCTGATCGTTTTCAATACTCGCAATTCCAACTCCTGACTCGCTCGCTATGGTGGTTTTGACGAAACAAGATGTTTTTTATACTGTCAAGGGCGTGGTAGCTCGCACCAAGGGCGTGGTGAGCTGGAACCTGCTTACGTCACCACCAACCACCCCTTACGTCACGAACCACCTCAACCACCAATAGGAAAATTCAACTGCAGTAGC
The DNA here is from genome assembly GCA_026230005.1 of Gila orcuttii. Lineage (NCBI taxonomy): Eukaryota > Metazoa > Chordata > Actinopteri > Cypriniformes > Leuciscidae > Gila > Gila orcuttii. The sequence goes on along the minus strand of JAPDVR010000002.1, from coordinate 44,521,554 downwards.
CACCGTTCAACCTGAAGAGGGCAGCACTCAGACATTTTTACACCATATTATTGTAGAATTAAAACATTTTATACCCAAATGTCAAAAAAGTTACTCGTATCAATGAACAGCACTAATAAAGCCACATTCTTACAGATCATTAACTAAAAAAAGTTGGTTTAGGGTTTAGTTACCCTTTAAACCTTAAAATAGAACCCCAAAACCACCAAGAAAATAGTCTGAAGCTATATGATCGCTTTGTGCGAAGAACAGACCAAAATTTGTGAGGAACAGATCCAATGATGTTATATTTGATTTTAAAATCAGACCATATCATTTTGACCAGCTACTGCATGTTACCGTTGTTTGCAAAGCAGGTGAAATCCAGTCATTTAGGAATCCATGCAATCTGGAATTTCGTGTGAGGGAAAAGGTTCTCCCCATGCAGATTTCACAACTGGATCAAGGTGGTCACGCAAAATCGCCACATTGACCAAGAGAAAGCTGCTTGGTTTGAAAGTTACTGACTTGATTTGTGAGCTGTGATTCATAGATTGCTGGACTATTGACAGTAGAAAATGGGCTTTTTTGCATGTAAAAATTTGTTGAAATTTTGCTGATTTGACTGCATCTTTAGGTGCAGATTTTTCGCTTTCCACTGGCATCACTGTTGTTTCCTCATAATTCAAATAACGTCATTGGTTCCCACACATACCACAAGACTAGTGAGCTTCTAGTCTTTTCTCTGCATCTCCATAGACTTTATAGATTAATTCTTTAAAGTCATGACTCTGACAATACGCTTAATTTTATTAAGCCCTATTAATTTGCAATGTATTATGAAATTTATGTCATAAAGCCCTGCAGCACATGATCAATCCAATTTGCTTTTCTTTAGGACTGAATGCCTGCATTGTCATTTCTTTCATTCAAGTGATGAAATCAGATCCATTTGTTCAGGTCAATATCTGGTTCAGTTGGTACTGTAGTAACAACTTTAGCTTCAGCACAATGGCAAAGAACAATTAAAAAAAGCTGTCATTGTGGGAAGATTCTAAATTTCATCTCGCTTGAACTAATAATATTCTCTGTCAGAAGCATTGGGTAAGATGCAGGGTTATTATAGTTAACTAAAACAGAATAGACCCCTTTTCAGTTGGTAAACATGATGACGTTTTTATGTGGGCGGAGCTTAGGTGGAGGCAGAACGATCCCTCTGGCCGCTCCACTAACGCTAGTTTGCAAGTTTTGTTAGCTTGTTTTTTTTAACAATGACGGGAGAAAACGACTCGGTTACTAACGTAACCTCGGTTCCCTGAGAGGAGGGAACGAGTATTGCGTAAGTAGCTTACGCTATGGGAAAACTCCTTTTCTCGAGAATATTGAAGTCTTTATGTAAAACGCATTGCAGCTGCACAGCTGACAGCAATGAACGAAGGAGCTCGGTCATTGGCTGTGCTGCGGCAACTTGCTCGAACCAATGACGGGGCGACTCTGAATGCGCGACCAATGAGTGCGCTTCGCGCCCGCGCGCGTCAGAGCCCGCCAAGATGGGCGTGGCCAAGAGCTATATACTGGGCGCCCCGTCATGAGAGTTCTTTAGGTTAAAACGACTGAAGCGAACTAACCAAGCACAAGCACGGCAGCTTACGCAATACTCGTTCCCTCCTCTCAGGGAACCGAGGTTACGTTAGAAACCGAGTCGTTCCCTTTCGAGAGGTCTCTCCTATTGCGTAAGTAGCTTACGCTATGGGAACACCATGCAAAACGCCGTGCGTGCTGAACTTCGCTTTATGATAGCCAGAGGCAGGTGCCTGAGCTGAAAAGCAAAGTTATCATCCAACTAGCCGGCAGAGGCGAGCTTTATATGTGGGAAAAAATACAGAGCGGCTAGAAGGCGCTCAGTGTGACACAAGCACATACATAATCTAGATATGAACTCGTAGTTCAACTAGCATCATGCTGATAGTACATTGGAATGCAATGTCGGGACCTGTAGGTTGTAGAACCTGATAAATGTGGACGGTGAGGCCCAGCCTGCCGCCGCACAAATATCCTCGATCGGTATCCCGCTCGACCATGCCCAGGAAGAAGCCACACTCCTGGTGGAGTGTGCTTTGACTCCCCAGGGGCATTGAAGTCCCTTAGCTTCATAAGCCAGCGCTATAGCTTCAACTATCCAGTGAGAGATTCTCTGCTTTGAAACGGCGGAATCTTTCGTACGGCCGCCAAAGCATACAAACAGTTGTTCTGTCTGTCTGAATAGGGCAGAACGCTCCAAATACACTCTGAGAGCCCTAACGGGGCAGAGTAGATTTGCGTCGTGTTCGTCTGCTGGAGACGATAGCGCAGTTAGGGAGATAACCTGTGCTCTGAAGGGAGTGGTGAGCACTTTAGTAATATACCCATGTTTCGGTCTAAGGACGACCCTGCAGTCGTTAGGTCCAAATTCTAGGCAGGCAGCGCTTATCGAAAGCGCGTGCAGGTCGCCCAGTCTCTTGACCGAGGCGAGTGCCAGCAAGAGCGCAGTCTTGAGCGAGAGCTGTTTAAGGTGCACGGTTCGGAGTGGTTCGAACGGGGGCCCTTTAAGAGCATCTAGGACAGTAGCTAGGTCCCAGATCGGCACTGAGGGGGGGGCGTGAAGGGTTCATCCTCCTAGTGCCCCTTAGGAAATGAATAATTAGGTCGTTTCATCCCAATGGACGTTCCATTACAGGGTCGTGTGACGCTGTGATGGTCTCCACATATACTTTGAGCGTGGAGGGGGTGCGGCCCGCCTCCAGAAGCCCTTGTAGAAAAGCGAGTACGTTCGTAATCTCGCATGTTTCAGGGTTCAGGCCCTTGGCATTACACCAGTCACTGAACACTTTCCATTTCTGGGCATATAAGCGTCTCGTGGAGGGCGCCCGCGCCTCAGCGATGGTATTTAGTGCTCCGCTCGTGAGGTTCCTGGGAACCCGTTGAAGGGCCATGCATGAAGGGCCCACAGATCGGGGCGGGGATGAAATATCATCCCGCTGGCCTGACTGATGAGGTCTGGCCTCAGTGGAATCGGCCGTGGTGTAGATTGCATTTGCATCAGATCTGGAAACCATGTTTGGTTCTTCCAGAGTGGGGCTATCAGCAGCACTGGGTTTTTCTCCTCTCTGACCCGACTGATGACCTGTGGCAGCATCGCGATCGGGGGAAAGGCATATAAGGGGCGGCTCGGCCAGCTCTGGGCGAGTGCGTCCGTGCTTTTCGTGAAGAAAAGAGAGAAGTGCGCGTTCTCCTTGTAGGCGAAGAGGTCGATCTCCGCTTTGCCAAAGGTTTTCCATAACCACTGAATCGTCAGCGGGTTGAGAGCCCATCCTCCTGGGAGAATCTTGTCTCTGTCTGCCCCCTGGTTCAGGGCGCCTGGCACATGCGCTGCTCTCAGCGAGCGCAAGTTTTGCTGGGACCATAAAATTCTCCTGGCCATTGAATGCATGGAGCTGGACCTGAGTCCACCCTGGCGATTTATGTACGACACTACCGTCATGTTGTCCGTTTGGACCAGGACGTGTTCGTTTTTTAGATGTGGGAGCAGGGCTCTGAGAGCCAAAGCGACCGCTTTCATTTCCAGACAGTTTATGTGTAGGTGCTTCTCCGGGTTTGACCAAAAGCCAGAGACAGGCCTGCCCTTGTATAGGGCCCCCCAACCTATTTTGGAGGCATATGTCGTTATCATCTTTCTCCTTGTGTTCACACCCAGACTCACGCCTGACTGGTACCAGTCGGCGGCTTTCCAGTGCGTCAGGGCTTTTATACAGCCGTGGTTCGCTCTGATTAAAAAGTGGCCCGAACGCCACGCGTGAGTAGGGACGCGGCTCTTGAGCCAGCGTTGGAGAGGGCGCATATGCAACAATCCTAGCCGGAGTACGGCCGATGCTGAGGCCATGAGACTGAGCATCCTCTGAAACCGCTTGACGGGAGCGCGCGCGCCCGCCCTGAATGATGTTGCAAGGCGCCGGATGGTAAGCGCGCGTTCTGATGAGAGACGCAAAATTGATTCTTAGACCCAGGCATTCTAAATGGCTGATAATCCAAGATCTGTGTGTTATTAACTGACTTTCTGATTGAGCTAGAACCAGCCAATCGTCGAGATAATTCAGTATTCGCACTCCCCTTCGCCTTAGGGGGGAAAGTGCTGCATCCATACATTTCGTGAATGTACGGGGAGCCAGGGACAGGCCGAACGGAAGTACTGTGTACTGGTATGACTGTCCCTCGAAAGTGAATCTCAGAAACAGCCTGTGATTAGGCGCTATTGGAATGTGAAAGTAAGCATCTTTCAGATCCACTGAGAGAAACCAATCTCCTGGGCGTACTTGCGCGAGGATATGCTTGGTTGTTAACATTCTGAACGAGCGAATCATTAGTGCTTTGTTCAGGTGTCTGAGATCTAGGATGGGGCGGAGACCGCCATCCTTTTTCGGGACGAGAAAATAGCGGCTGTAAAAACCTGCCTCGCTCAGAGAGGGGGAAACAGTTTTCACAGCGCCCTTTTCTATTAGTTTGCGCACCTCGGTGCGTAGAACATGTGAACACTCCTTTCTCACTTTCGTCTCGACCACAGTCGTAAAACGTGGTGGTCTGCGAGCGAACTGGAGCGAGTATCCGTGCTTTACTATATTCAATACCCATTTCGGCATATCTGGAATGTTTTCCCATGCTGCTGCGTGTACAGATATGGCCGGAATACAGGCTAGGGGCGGGCCGCTGTGACGTAGGGACCCGGCCAGTGAATCGCCTGAGCTCGTAGCTCTCAGAGGCGCGGGCGCACGTTGAGCAGCTGAGTGAATGGGCGCGTGTGTGATTACAACAGTGCGCGCTGTGTCTGTAAAACTCGCAGCCTGAGCTGGGGTTGTGTTTGACACTGTAAGGATATTGTTTATAAGTGGGGGTGCATAAACAGTGGTAGGCACACGCGTCACTTTTATAATGTTTCCCGCTTTTACTGGGGATGAATTTATAACTGTGTGAACAGTGCTTGTGTGTAGTGGTGCGTACATGACCGTAGGCACGTGATCTACATTCATGGGAAGCGCAGCCTGAGCTGGGAATGAATTTGGCCCTTTTTCTGACAGTATCTCGGAATGCACACTTTGTGGACATGTGAACCCTTAGTGACACAGGCAGAAAAAGACTCTTTTTGTGTTTTCTGTGCGTCGCCGTAAAAACGGCGTTTGTTTGCAGGTGAGCGAGCTCTGTGACTGGCCCATTGACTGCTGTATGGACATATCCAGCCTCCTGTATGGGGACTGGGTAATGTTTGAGCTTTTGCAGAGAGAGTGGTCCGGCTTTTGCGAGACACGCACTCTCTCTTCTCATTCTTGTGGCTAGGACGGCTTTCGAGGCTCAGGGTTCAGCACAATCTTGGGCCGAGGACCCCGTCGCTCAGAAGGCGGCTTGGGGTTGTGAGAGCGCGAGCGGCGTCGAGCGTCAGCCTGAGGCGCGGGCTGAGAGGCGGTGGGAGCTGTTCTAGCCCGCTGCGGCGAGTTCTAGTTAGTGTTCTAAGCGTTCGGCGAAACCCTTAACCGCCGGTCTAAACAGCCCGCTGGTGGAGATAGGCACGTCGAGAAATGGCGCCTTATCCGCGTCCTTCATCTCAGTCAGAGTTAACCACAGATGGCGCTCGAGAACAGTCAAATTAGCCATAGCACGGCCAATAGACTGGGCGGTGGCCTTCGTGGCTCGCAGAGCTATATCAGTTGCGCTGCGTAGCTCCCTAAAGGCTTCGGGGCCAGACTCGTCCATAGAGCGGAGAAGCTTGGCTTGGAACACTTGAAGTACCGCCATTGAGTGAAGCGCTGATGCAGCTTGGCCGGCGGCGGCGTAGGCGCGACCGGCGAGAGCAGAAGTAGTGCGGCAGGGCTTCGAGGGGTGGGAAGCTTTGGCTTTCCATCCGGTGGTGGAGGGCGGGCAGAGATGATTGGCCACGGCCTCCTCGAGGGGCGGCGTTCCCTCGTAGCCTCTTTCCTTCGCGCCGTCCACAGAGGAGAGCGAAGAAGAAAAAGAAGGCTTTAAGCGCGCAGAGTGTGGGGCTTTCCACGACTTGGTGAGTTCGTCGTGAACTTCCGGGAAGAAGGGAGAAGGCCTTTGCCTAGGGGCCTGCTGGCGCCCCTGCAGAAACCACTCATCCAGTCGGCTCCGGGTTGGTTCTTCGGGAGAAGACCAATCGAGCCCGAGGTCTTCCACGGCCTTAGAGAGGACACGGATAATCTCGGTATCCATGGTGGAGCCCCCGCTCGTGCTAGCTAGCGTCGACGGGGCGGGGTCGAGAGTGGAGCCCGGCCAGTCGTCCGATGCAGCATCGATGGACAAGCTGTCATCCATTCCCCCGTCGTCCTCGGACGCGCCGAAAGTCACAAGGCCCACCGCTCTGCTAGAGGGGTGTGGGTCTGGCTGGGTGAACTCAACCGGCGGTGGGGAAGGCAAGAGCGGCGGTGAAGCACGCGGAGACAGGCTCGGCGTGACGTCACTGAGCTCAGGTTCAGGAAGCCTCAGTGAGCGGCGCTTTTTCTTAGTGCGCGGCTCAAACAGAGGGGTGGCGGCGATGGGCTCGCTCACGGCGAAAGCGGCGAGGCGAGCCCGTAGTGTGGAGAGACCCAAGTCATCACATTCCGGGCATCCGCCCTTGGTCAAAGCAGCTTCTGCGTGGTCCCGGCCCAGGCAGCGAGCGCAGATGATGTGACGATCCCCGTCCGGGAGAAGGTCTCTGCACGACGCGCAGAAAGGCATTTGAAACAACGCCTCAGAAAATTGCTCTTTTACAAGTGTCGCGGGGCGAACCGATGTAAAATACTTGCGTGTGTAGCACGCCGGATGGCTCAGTAGGATGGCGTTCGAAGGCGGCTGAAGGTGCCGACGTCCTCGTAGCAATCCCGCTGGTATGATTTTCGACGGCGGCGAAGCTTCAATAATCCGGAGGATCCAGCGAAGAAGGTGTTCGCTGAAGGAGATTAAATCTAAAGAACTCTCATGACGGGGCGCCCAGTATATAGCTCTTGGCCACGCCCATCTTGGCGGGCTCGAAGCGCGCTCATTGGTCGCGCATTCAGAGTCGCCCCGTCATTGTATCGAGCAAGTTGCCGCAGCACAGCGTATGACCGAGCTCCTTCGTTCATTGCTGTCAGCTGTGCAGCTGCAATGCGTTTTACATAAAGACTAAGCTACTTACGCAATAGGAGAGACCTCTCGAAAGGGAACCAGATTTTATCTTAATGTGCAAGATCACTCACTGTCCAGGACCGCGATTGTTAATTTTAACGGACGGAACCAGATTGGCCGACCCATACACGCTCCGTCAATGGATGGACTATCTGACAGGATTAACGTTACCTCGGTTGAGTGGCCTGCCTTCTACACCTACCTGATAGAGAAGAGCGTAAAGAGAATCTGAGGGCATATAAATCTTTAGATGCCTATAACTATGTGATGAATGGTCTTGACTTGTGGCAACGTTACATTGCGCGGTCCTGCCCAGTGCCAAGGCCAGAAGACGACAATGTAAAGAGTGACATTACAGTGCAATTTTAATGATGTGAATATTTTCTAGAAATAAAAATATTTTTTTATGTATTAAAATTATATTAATTAACTATGTATTTGATTATTCTTTCTTACCAGGTTCTTCAAAAAGTCTATCACAATCAATCACAACAATGTATACAATCATAGATGATTCACAAATAATCACAATAATTTAGAAAACATTATGCGATAAAATTTCAAATTGGATCCTGTAGGTGATTCTTGCACCCAGAAATGCAACAAGATGACATTTAATAAAAATAATAATAATTTAAGATCCTTATTATGTAGTCGAATCTGTGCTGGTTTGTATTGGTCGCCTCCAGTTTTCACTTTGTTTTGCCTCCAGCTAACGCCGTGACGTAATTGTGACGTGTGGGCAAAAGGGGTCTATATGCATATATTGTTTACCTATCTAAAGCATTAGTTTCAATAAATGGGTAGACAGAGTGAAAGCTTTGTGTTGTGAATGTTTAGAGTATCTGATAATATATTTGAAAAAAGAGAATGCAAAATCTTTTAAATGCAGTCTCTCTTTCTTTAAACGCTTACGTTTCTGTAAATCCCCAGATGGAAAATGAACTAGAGCACGCGAGTTCAAGCTTGCATGATGCCAGTCAACAGATTTCAGACTTGAAGATGCAGCAGACCATCATGACTTCAGGTGTGATGGTGATTTACTTTGAATTGGCTTATTCTCTGTGTTGTCAAAGGTGAGCTTTTGCTTGATTTTGCTGTGTGTGTTTGTTCAGAGATGTCAGTGCTGAGGGAGCAGCTGAATCAGGCAGAGAAGGAGCATTTTCAGCTGAAGAGGAGAAGTACTGAGCTCTCAGCCACTGTAACATCCACGCTGGCCTCTTACGCCTTCCTAGAACAGACCCTCGCCTCTGAGACCAGCAAGTATGTTAGCAGAAATGCCTTTTGGTTGACTAAATTGGTGCTGAAACTCACCTAAATTTATGGATGCAATTCAGAATTTTGGTCACACTTTAGATTAGGGTTCAATTCTCACTATTAATTAACTATTAAATACGACCTTTGCCCCAATAAACTCCTAATTACTGCTTATTAATAGTTAGTAATAGGGGTGTAACAATATATTGTGTCACAATATATCGCGATACAAAAAAGCAACAATATGTATTGTGGATAGTGACAAAATGTATTGTGTATAGTTCACCCAAAATGAAAATTACTGTGTGAGAAAAAAATCAAGTTTAGGCGTCAGTACTACATTAAACTACTTTATAATGTATAATAATGCAATGGGGGAATATTTGTGGGTCCTGATAATGCCAAATGTCTTATGTCTTATGTTACCAGTAAAATGTGGCCTACATTATTTTAAATACATCTAGTCAGTGACAGGGTGCAAGCATATTCGTCTAAAATAATTCTGTATTTTCAGCTTCAGAATCATGAATATTTTTATTCTGGTGTCACCATTGTCTTGTGCATTGGGTCACTTACCAGCACCAAGTCCAAGCCAATTCATTTACAGTTACAATGTAATATAAAATTTAGCATTTTAATCAACAGGACATTTATTTGTTAACCTTTTACCATTATGTCTTGGAGTATCGCAATAATATTGTATCGTGAGTTCAGTATCGTGATATGTATCGAATCGTGACATGAGGGTATCGTTACACCCTTAGTTAGTAAGATAGCCTAGTTGTGAAGTTTAGGTATCGGTTAGGATTAAGGGATGTAGAACATGGTCATACAGAATAAGGCATTAATATGTGCTTTATAAGTAGCCTGGGTTTCCCAATGCTGCCTTGCGCGCAGCGCGATTTTATTCACGCTGCTAGGCAGCCTGGATTTCATGGACCAGATTTTCGCCTCGCGAGGGGACCAATCACAGAACGGGGAGAGAGCAGCAAGACGATGACGACTTGGTGGTTTTTTCGATAAAAACATGTCTGTAGAGTGTCCATATAGACCTTCTACCCTCATGTTTGTTTTGCACAAACGGCAATAGTCGCTGAACGCCATCGTGTACACATAAATCTCTGACCCATCGTCTTCTTCCGCGTCTAATTTCTGTCGCTTTACATACGTCATCTGGTATAATTGAAATGATTGGCTATGAGCTCCGTACAGGCGCATTTGATAGACATTCGTAGCACCCAATAAACGACTTTGGGCATTCGTAAACCACTCCTCAAATACGAGAAAATGAACATGTGGTTCCCAGACCCACGTCTCAATGAGACTAGGTCTGACGTTAGCCAGGCTACTTTATAAGTATAATAAACAGCCAATATTCTAGTAATATGCATGCTAATTAGCAACTAGGTAATAGTGAGAATTGGACCCTAAAAGTGTTATCTGAATTTTTACACATAATAATTATGTTTATATGTTGATTTTTATATGTTTATACTAGAATCAAGAGCAGCGGGGGCCGTACTTAAAATTATGTAAAATAAGCCAAAACGTGCATTAAAATAATCCAAAACAACTAAAAAGATATTTTAAAAAGAAATATTTCTGAATTCATCCTGATTCATGATTCTAGAATATCCAAGTCATATAAATTAATAATAATCTTATAACTACCATATGCAACTTTACGAAACGATACACAATTGTAGTTTAAGTTCGCGCTGAAACTATACTTACCTTTTTTTTTTTAAATAACCCATTAAACCTGCTGAGAAACGAGGAGTGAACCTCTGAGTGAACTAAAATGAGCGAGCAGTTCCACGCGCATGCCCGGGAAACTCATTAATATTAATGTTGGCTCCGCCCACTGCCTCTACAGATGCACAAGTCAGTTTTGCTCCACATTTAACGAGATATATGGTGCAAAAGGGAGAGCGCGCGAAACTTGTCACTTTAAAGCGAAAAACAGTGTTTGAGATTCGTCGCAGCAGATTCAAGCAGCTGTAGTTGTGTACTTGTGTTTGTGCTAGAAAAATATACAAGATATTTGTGAGAAAATATTCTACAAGTGTGCAACTCTCATTGGATGAATTCACATACTGATTTGCGGATGAGCAAAATTTCTCTGTGACTTCACATTTTTTGATGCGGGTGTTTAAATGCGTTTTGCACCATATTCACTGCAGCAATTGTAGCAAAAATGTGAGCGCACAAGTTTATTAATTTGTGATTTGTAGAATAGGATTTGTGCACCTGCAATGAAGAATTTGAGAAGGTGTAACTTGTGTTGTGTTTGTGGGAGAGAAAAAAAGTCTACAAGTTTGCAACTCTTAATGCATTTCTCTCTGTGACTTCAAATTTACTGATACACGTGTGGCTATTCTCTACAACTACAAATTTCACTGTCACAGGCGTTCAGTAGTTTTGCACCAAAAATACCTTCATAGAATGAATCATTCTAGAATGACTGGGATGGTTTTGTCATGGAGTAAATAAATCCGCATAGAAACTAATATTAATATAATGTTAACTAATGTAGTTAACTAGACTTTAAATAAATGGAACCTTATTGTAAAGTGTTTCCGATTTATGTCTCTTGAGTTCAGTGTTGGACAGATCAGTTGTTTTAACCATTCATTAAAGTGAATTGGTTCATTAGTTCGCGAATCGGACGTGTCATTAACGGACCACATCGCACAAGATTTGTCTCAACACAGAAAACATTTAATCACTGGATGAAATCCATCACTGAGTCAACTCAATTCATTAATATGCGCGAGGGAGGGAGAGCGAGAAAGACAGTTTCGGTGAGAGTGCGCGCGTGCGACCGGGGCTTTCACTCTCTCTGCTCGTTCTCTCAGGTAAACAAGCGCAGCAGTCAGTCATCTACATCACTCATCTACATCACTCACTGGTCAAACTTTGGCGGGACAAAAATACGCTTTAGTAAGGCTGACAGAAAACAGCGCGCAAGTTCCTGTCTTCTTGCGCTTTATGTTTTAACTGACAGGACTTGCAAATTGATAAACTCTCACACTATGATTGTTAAACTTTGCAATTAATCCGCGAATCACAAGCATTATGGGCCGGGGAGCTGCTGGCACGTAGCCTACTGATCATGAATCACATCGCTCATATCTGCGATGTGACTATCGTGGATGCGCACATCGCGATATCGATGTTAAAATGATACATCGTGCAGCCCTACTTTACGCAGAGCTGAGCGCCTACGGAAATGCTACAAAAAGGAGCGTGCGAGGGCTAATTTCTATAAAGACCCATTCAAATTCGTAAAGAAGTTATTTACCAGTGAGAAGAATGGCACTTTAAAAGCATCTAGGGTTGAGCTAGAGAGATATTTGGAGGAAACGCATACAGATGCAAAAAGGCATGAGCCTATGTCAGTTCCGTCAGATATCCCACCTATCAATCCACCAGAATACCAAATGGAGGTCTGTGCACCTAAGTGGAAAGAGATAGAGCAGGTTGTGAGAAAGGCAAGGGCTTCATCATCTCCAGGGCCTAATGGAGTTCCGTACAGAGTGTACAAGAGTGCTTCAGGAGTTCTACGAATTCTGTGGAAATTGATAAAAGTGGCATGGGAAAATGCATCAGTCAGTTTCGTCCTATTTCACTATTAAACGTCGAAGGTAAGATTTTCTTCAGCATTATTGCGCAGAGATTGTCAACCTACCTATTAAAGAATGGCTTCATTGACACTTCAGTTCAAAAAGCGGGCATTCCAGGGTTCTCAGGATCCTTAGAACACATCAATGTTATCTGGCAACGAATTCAATCAGCTAAAAAGGAGAGGAAGGAGCTCCATGTGACATTCCTGGATTTGGCTAATGCATATGGTTCAGTGCCACATGAGCTTCTTTGGGCAGCATTTGATTTTTTCAGAGTACCAATGTCAATAACAAATTTAGTGAAAGCCTATTTTGGAGATTTGCAATTTAGTTTCTCAACTCCAAAATTCAGCACCGCATGGCAATGCTTAGAGGTTGGAATAATGGCAGGATGCACCATTTCTCCACTGGCTTTTACCATGGCAATGGAAGTAATCATTAGGGCAATAAGATGAGTAGTCGGAGGAGAGCGCTTGGCTTCTGGGATGCGACTACCACCAATCAGAGCATACATGGATGACATGACAACCATGACTACAACAGTAGCCTGCACTAATCGGTTATTGGGGAAGTTAACAGATAATATTGAATGGGCACGAATGCAATTTAAGCCCTCTAAATCAAGGAGCATCTCGATAGTTAAAGGAAAGGTAGTAGATAAAACATTCTTCATTAATGGTGAGGCAATACCAACAGTTTCTGAGAAGCCAGTGAAGAGTCTTGGGAGATGGTACGATGGGGATCTAAAGGACACAGTTCGAGTGGGAGAAGTTAGACGACAAGCAGTGGAAGGGTTGAAGAGCATAAACAGCTGTGCTCTACCAGGCAAACTAAAACTCTGGTGCTTTCAGTTTGGTCTACTGCCAAGGTTGCTGTGGCCACTGACTGTGTACGAGGTTTCTTTGACAACAGTGGATAAGCTGGGAGCGTTAGTAAGTTCGGAAGCATGACCAAGTATTGCGATGTTTGGCTTTAGCATTGGAAGGCAAGTGTAGTATGACCAATAAGTTGCCGCCTGTTCTAGCAAAACATTACACGCAGAAGACAATATTCCTCCGCCCAGGCGAGCAATCACCAAGAAAAGGTGCTAACACCAATTCTCGCCCAGGACAACTGGAAGCTGCTAGGGATGGGAAGATGCTGGCTGATCTTGATCAACGGCTTATTTTTCCACCTGAGATTGCCACCACTAACCTACGACCAGATATTGTTTTGTGGTCTGGATCAGCACGCATTGTTCAACTGATAGAGTTAACAGTGCCATGGGAGGATGCGGTAGATGAGGCATATGAGAGGAAGAAACTGCGGTATGCTCATCTGGCCACTGAAGCAGAACAGCGAGGATGGAGAGTCCAGGTTTATCCAGTGGAAGTGGGTTGTCGAGGTTTTGTGGCACACTCTACAACCCGGTTCCTCAGAGACGTCGGATTCAGTGGCCAAGAGTTGCGTCGCACAGTAAAGAACTTATCTGAAGCAGCAGAAAGGAGCAGCAACTGGCTGTGGTTGAGACGGAAAGATTCTAGCTGGCTGTGTACAGGCCGCCATGCTACGGTTTTGTAGAATTCTTGAAAACTTGAAGAGTCTGTTGGTTTATTTGTATAGGTTGTATAGTATTTACAGTCATTACGTTCCTGTGTATTTTGCGTGAATGACGGGTGGTTGGGCAGATATTGTGTTTTGCGGTAGGTGGTATGCCATACGGAACCGTTGCCACTGAAACTGCATATTAACGCACCAGTGGGGCTCGACAGCCTTAGTCAAACGGGTTGGCGCGTATGGTTGGGTTGTGGAGAGATTGTGAGATTGTGGTTAGGTCTCAGCAGCAGGAGGGATGTAGAGGTCAGTAAGCTGGGCTGAGTTGAGTGGGGGACGGAGGGGGGTGACTCTGGGACGCCAAAGTCACTGTCGAGTCCTCTTGAGGTGTCGTGGGCTAGTCGACGAAACACTGAGGACGGAAGGTGCCCACTTGAAGACCCTAGAGATGTCGCCTACTCAGCTCAATCCAGACCGTTGTCATGGGGGGACCGCACTGTGGTTGCAGCCGTTGTGTGTGCTGACGCGTGTTAACACTAGACAAAAGGAGAGTTACATCACCATATGGAAAGAAGCGTAAATGGATGGAGAAGCATAGGTTACTGTAAAGCTATGTCTTAGTTGGTGCTTATCTTGGCGAAAGCCGAGTACAAATCAGCATGAAGTTTTAACATCTACTCTCGTGTAATGGAAATCATAATTTACATTTTTGAGGATTTCTTTTCGCAAAATGTTATTACATATCTAGACAGAAATCCACATTAGCACTTAGTAGCACTCCACTCTCTCTAGGATAGAGGAAGCTGAAAGCTCTGCCATCATATGTTGTTTTTTTACATTTTTGTAAAAACGTTACATTTACTGAACGAGTCTATTTCTTTTGTTCTCCATATGAGTTCTCCAATGAGAACATTTAATTTAAAGGAGGGTCCCACTTTATTTATTTAGTTGCAATTCAGTCAGCTTAACTGTTAATGTAATAAAAAATGAATGAACAAAACAAACAATATACAATTGTTTCTTAACTTGCCTGTGACATATGCAGTGCCCAAATTATTATTTTGGACAGACAAATGAAACCCTCCTTTCAATTAAATGAAATGTTAATGTACTCATTGATTTATGGAGAATGAAAGAAATAGACTTGTTAGACATAATCACTAATTTAGACATTTCGCACACATCCGATAGGAAAAATGTAAAAACAACATATGATGGCAGAGCTTTCAGTTTATAGATTCCTCTATCCTAGAAAGAGTGGAGTGCTACTAAGTGTTAATGTGGATTTCTGTCTAGATATGTACTCTAATAAACATTTTGCAGAAGAAAACCTCAAAAAGGTAAACTCTAGATACAGTAAGACAGAAACTCTCCGGTTCACCGCTCATGTTCCTCAGCTGTATGCAAAGGCAAGCAGGCGTTTCAAATCAGTGCTTCTCCCGGGAGACTAGCGCTAAATTAATCCCCTATCTTAGCGCCATCTACTGTTTTAGAAGAGGAAGTTGCTCAACTGCATTTGTGAGAAAATCTGCCTGGACGCATTTGTGAGAAAATCTGCCTGGACGCATTTGTGAGAAAATCAAGCCGAGAGATCTCATAAAAAGCCAAGTGTCTCACAATCATAACAGACAGATATGCATTTGTATGCACTAGATTTGGTATTTGTTCAAAGGTTACATGCAATTTGTAGGATGGTTTGTGTTTATTTGTGAAATATTGTCTAGGCTCATTTATTTATATTTGTAAAACACAGTGCATGTGTTACTCCACTGCATTTTCGCTCATTGACCTTTTCACTTGAACATTGCTTTCTGTTTGTTTGCGAGTCGATTTTTCCTTTGCAAAGCAGATCGAGTTTGTTTGCAAAATGCTGTATTTGTTTGTTTAATTATGGCACATAATTCGCTCCATAGACATTAAACATTGTAGTGTACAGTATACAAGATGGATAATTGTTTAGTACATTTCAAATCAGGCACAGAAATGGAGATCTGTTAAAAATCACTTATTCACATATTCTTGTGAATGCCTGCTAGGGCTGGACGATATGGCCAAATTTTATATCACGATATATTTCTTAATTTCGGTCGATACGATATAATTCCGATATCGATATGAACAATATAAAAGCCTCAGAAAAACTGCCAAGAACGCCCACAGCAGATGTCTGTACCTACAATCTTTTGAAAAATGAATTGGCCAAGTCTATGAAACCTGCTGGACTCTTTTGGTACTGCACCATAACAAACTATATGAACCAATGAAATAACCCATCATAACAATATTCTCTTCTCAATACCTGCTACAAGACTATGAAAGTATTTGGGTAGCAATATTCAATTTGAAATGTAATATGCAAAATGACAATGCAATATGTAGAATGGCAATGCTTTTCTGTTTTTAAATTTACATTTGCCATTACATTTGTGCAACGTTTGGTGCAAAATTAAAATTCAATAATCTAATTTACATTTGCCATTTCATACACTAGTTTTAATATGTAAATTGAATACATATTTTAATGCTTTATAAGTTGCAAAATTAAAATGTATTACAGATATGATTAGATATGTTTAACATTTTCAAGCAAAAACTATAGCAAAATGATCATTTAAATGTTATTTTTCTTAATTGCATTTACACTCACAGTTAGACACTTGCGATTTGCATTTTCATTAAATGTCCCGCACTGAATGTAGCTAAATTCAATGTGCAAATTGAAAATACATTCCGAGCCGATCACGTCCCGCCCCCTCCCGCCCTGTCAATCACTGTGTGAAGTTTCGGTTTCTTAGATATTAAAATAATATGTATTGGTCATTCTGAGGTCACTCAGCATCCCCACATGCTCCAAATTAACGCAAAAAAGTCTCGTTTGTTGGTGCCGGTTAAAGTGTTGTTTGTGCTGCTTCTATCGGGTGGAACAGATTTGATGTGTTCCCGCTGCTAGTCGGCACCACTCTCCGTCTCATTTTGCAGCGCGCTGAAACCTGAAGTTTTGAGATCTCAGCCGAAACACCACTGAATTTTTACCACTGAATTAGTCTTTCCTCTCTTATCAACTATTTCGTCTGCTTTCTCCTCACTTGTGGAAGCTCGTTAAGTCACATTTGTATTGCGGTCAGGGGCGGTCATTCTGTAGCTGAAACTTGCCGCGTTGGAGATCAGCCTACTAGTGCTGAGCACTGGCTGCGTCCGCGTGTCTGTGGTGAACGTCATCACGAAAGTAGCCAATTGTGTTCTGCTCTTTCTGACGGCTGCGCGCCTAACGTAAGTCAGTGACAAATGCTGTATATCGAAAATGTGTTTAAAATCATATCACCGTTATCGAAAAAAAAAAAATCACAATATATATTGATATTGAATTATTGTCCAGCCCTAATGCCTGCACAAAACAGGCTACAAAATGTATACCTTAGGTCTTTAGTGATCTGGGTCGTCATTCACTGCCTTGCTCCTTATTTAACCATCTTAGTGTTCCTCAATCAATTCATTATAGACAATATAACAAGAAAAAAATGTCTGATGTCTGATACACAATGACAAGGCCGTAGGTTTGGTTTTGACATTGGTGGGGACATTCCCAGAAGCTGAGGAATCCGCAAATTAATAGGATTAATAGGATAATATTATGGTTTTTAGTCTATATTGACCTTAATAATACGTTAATGAATTCTGTAATGTTATGGCAACTATTAAAGACAATAAGGGAGTTTAACAGAGACTTAACTTTACTCCGTTCATAGTGCAATGCAATAGTGCAATACGGTCTTGTTCCTTGCTTTTTGAAGAAGCCAAACACATGTCTGCATCTGTCAATAAAGGGATAGTTAAGGGGATAGTTCACCCAAAAATGAAAATTCTGTCTCTCCCACAAGTTGTTTCGAACCCTTATGAATTTCCTCCTTCTACTGAACACAAAGGAAGATATTTTGAAGAATGTTGGTAACCAGACAGTTGATGGACCCCATTGACTTCCTTAGTAAGAAAAAAAATACAATGGAAGTCAATGGGGGCCATCAACTGTCTGTCTAGTTACTGACATTCTTCAAAATAACTTCTTTTGTGGTCAGCAGAAGAAAGAAACTGGTTTGAAACAACTTAATGATGACAGAATTTAAATTTTTTAAGGAAACTATCCCGTTAACAGAAATTAACTTTTGGCATATTTGTTTCACATCATTAGTCCAGTTTGTCCTCTTGGACATGACACACAGCAACTTGTGCCATTGTTCTGAGCCATGTTTTCAGTCTCCTAAGTGCAATGAAACTTATTTCAGCCTCAGCTGATGAGACTGGGATGACAAGGGTTTCAACTTGATCAAACAGACATCTCATTTCAACAGACCAAGCAATTTTGTTTTTTCATGTTTAATGTGGACTTTCCACAGTCATAATGATTTTTATACAGTACAAACTGTGTATTATATCCTCCTACACTAACCCTATCGCATTTAACTTTCTGCATTTTCAAAAAACATCACTTAGTATGATGTATAAGCTGTTCTCAAAAAAAATCCCCACAAGGATTTCGGAAATTGCCATCTTTATGGGGACATTTTGTCTTTGTCCCTACAAAAATGGCAATAGGCTATACGAAAATATTGTCCTTGTGGGTATTTTCTTTCTTTTCTTTTTTTCCTTTTTTGGAAAACGGCTTATAAATTATATACTAAGTGATGTTTTTACTAAGTTTCAGTGCTCTTTGCGCACACACACACATTAACGATTATGTTTGCCACTTATCCCGCGATTGTCATGCATTATATTGTAAAAACTGAGCTGTCCCCGAATCATTTGACGCGATTTGCCCCGTATTTTTGTGCACAGAACTGTAGATTACTCCCTAGCTTACCACATAGGAGGTTTCCTTCGGAGGAGTTTTGCTGCTTCGCACAACCAAATGTAGCTACAGCCTCTCACAAGTTAGAAAGAAGACACAAAGCCAATCAGTTTAGCGATGTGTGTTAAGCAGGCCGGACCTAGATCTATTAACTGTTTGTGTTCCAGGATTTGCACATTTTTCTCAGAACGCTCTTGTAAGAGATTTTAATCTAAATGAGATGGTTCCTGGTTAAATAAAATAAGAAATACATAAAACCCACAAGACCCAACCGGGCAACAGTGGTTATATATAAATATATTTTAATTTTTTTTCTAAATTATTGCTAGGGACAAATCCGTGTCACTGGATATTGGTAGGGACACGTCCCTACTAAATTCTACGCCCCTGCACAATGATGAAGTGACGTTTCCACGGATTAAAGTTCTCCGTCGCTACAACGGATTTCCTTTAATTGCAGTTAGTCTATGATGGATTTCCGTCAATTGCAGTGTTCCCGTCTGTCCTTAATGTCTTAAATTCACTTTTCATAATTTTAAGGCCGTAAATAGGCTTTAATTTCTCAAATAGTGTAATAAATGTCTTAATTTTAGTTTGAATAGGTCTTAAATTAAGAAAAGACGAGGTGTATTCACCCTGCTGAGGGGGATGTGATCAAAGCCTGGAGTGGAGCGAAAGCACGTTCCTCTCTCCACTCTAAGCATTCTGTAATCACTTCGCTCATGGTCCACTCCAGGTTTTCAATTCCTGCTCACAGAAAAACTGCTCCGTGTTCACTCAATTAATCTTAGTTTAAAGTGTAAAAAATAAATGGAGATGGGCTTGGCTTAGCGAAATGGGGGAGAATGGCAAGCCTTTTAGTTCGTGGGCTAAAAAAAATCAAACAGCCAGGTATGTGTCTTTGCACAGTATGTCACAGGAGACTTCAATATGGCAATAGTAGCAAACAAGTGCAACCTCGCCATCAATCAGAAGCTAGTCACAATGCTGCCGTTCGTGCTCTTCAGTACACATGCTCCCTGCCTGGAGCGACAAGTACCACAACGGAGGTTCATGCATCTATGGCCGACCGTGTGTGCGATCTAAAAGTGCGCATATGTTATTTCATAGCGGAGCACTTTCAAGATTGTCTGTATCTAATGCACATGCCTCCTACTTGTGCACACATGGCATTGCTGTTCATTGGAAAAACGAATTGTCAACTAAGCTGAAAACGAAGATGTTTTCTTTAAATGTAGATGAGTCAACAGATGAAAACATGGACAGGATTCTGAATGTTCTTGTTCGATACTTTGAGGATATGGGTAAAGTGGCAACCCAGCATCTGGCCTTGGTCTTATAAGATAAATAAAAACATGCACTGAAAAATTATGTAGATGGTTGATTATTTGTCAAGCTAAGTACATTTTTTTCATAGATTAAAATAGGTTTTAAAATACGCAAACTGGCAATATTAAAGCGGTTTAAAACATCTCCCCTTAAAACGCTATTGGTCTCGACTATTTAAATAAAGTTAAAGGAAGATGACTTGGCCTGAAAAAATTTTTCAATCGGAAGAATTTTTTTTCACTTTAATCCCTGCGTTTCACTCCTATGAGTTGCCACAAGCAGAAAACAAAAGAATAGGACAGTGATGATGGTATAAAACATCTGCTCAAACTGAACCCTTCAAAGCTCCAAAAGGAAACAAAATATGCTTCTTTAAAATTATAACTAAAAATTCTTCTTCTTTAATTTTTACTCTAATATCAGGAGTTTTATATTATCGCGACAGGTAGAGATCCATCCGTGTTAGATATAGATGTGGGTCGCTAAAGACCTGAATATGTAATAATAATTTCTGAAACATTCATACATTTAAGGGTAAATCTAACATCTAATTTTACATGTTTAGATGTATTCATCATGGGTGGAGTTTATCGCATCTGTTGCACGCATTTTGAAGGGTGTTTCGACAATTCAGAGTGTTAGATTTTGCTGTATTTGGCCGAGCAGTGGTTTGGGTGGCTCGCCAATGTATTAGATGTCTCCAATACATAAAATAAGTAAGCTTGACCAGAGTTCTTGTGGGGAGAAGAATTTATTGAAGGTTTGTAGTGTTGCAGTCCTTCAGCAGTGATGTTCACATGTCGCCCTTCAACAATCTTAACCCAAAGTTCTGTCTGTGGGACAGAACTTTATACATGAAGACATAGCCTATGGGCTACAAACAATAGAAACCTGTTAGGACCTCCCACAGGAGATCGATCTAACTTGCTAATCCACTCTGAGCAATGCTGATTCTTTGTGATTCACACCAATCAGTTTCTTTGGGCCATACATCTGAATGGGCCATTCATCTGTATGGGCCATTTGGCACACACCTTTGCAGACACAGACAGAGTGGATTACATCTGATACACAGTCAAAATGTAAATGAATCTGTAACTGAAAATACAAAATCTATCAGTCCCTCCTTTGATCATATTTGATCACATAAAAAAAATAAAGAACATAAAACAAATAGATATCATGTACACTTGCTGTATGCAGGTTCATTCTTGCAATAAAAGTTACAATAAATCATGAATAAAGAACATAAAACAAATACAGGTCCTTCTCAAAAAATTAGCATATTGTGATAAAGTTCATTATTTTCCATAATGTAATGATAAAAATTCAACTTTCATATATTTTAGATTCATTGCACACCAACTGAAATATTTCCGGTCTTTTGTTTTAATACTGATGATTTTTGCATACAGCTCATGAAAACCCAAAATTCCTATCTCAAAAAATTAGCATATTTCATCCGACCAATAAAAGAAGTGTTTTTAATACAAAAAATGTCAACCTTCAAATAATTATGTTCAGTTATGCACTCAATACTTGGTCGGAAATCCTTTTGCAGAAATGACTGCTTGAATGCGGCGTGGCATGGAGGCAATCAGCCTGTGGCACTGCTGAGGGGTTATGGAGGCCCAGGATGCTTCGATAGCGGCCTTAAGCTCATCCAGAGAGTTGGGTCTTGCGTCTCTCAACTTTCTCTTCACAATATCCCACAGATTCTCTATGGGGTTCAGGTCAGGAGAGTTGGCAGGCCAATTGAGCACAGTAATACCATGGTCAGTAAACCATTTACCAGTGGTTTTGGCACTGTGAGCAGGTGCCAGGTCGTGCTGAAAAATGAAATCAGATGGAAGCATGAAGTGCTCCAAAATCTCCTGATAGCTAGCTGCATTGACCCTGCCCTTGATAAAACACAGTGGACCAACACCAGCAGCTGACATGGCACCCCAGACCATCACTGACTGTGGGTACTTGACACTGGACTTCAGGCATTTTGGCATTTCCTTCTCCCCGGTCTTCCTCCAGACTCTGGCACCTTGATTTCCGAATGACATGCAAAATTTGCTTTCATCCGAAAAAAGTACTTTGGACCACTGAGCAACAGTCCAGTGCTGCTTCTCTGTAGCCCAGGTCAGGCGCTTCTGCCGCTGTTTCTGGTTCAAAAGTGGCTTGACCTGGGGAATGCGGCACCTGTAGCCCATTTCCTGCACACGCCTGTGCACGGTGGCTCTGGATGTTTCTACTCCAGACTCAGTCCACTGCTTCCGCAGGTCCCCCAAGGTCTGGAATCGGTCCTTCTCCACAATCTTCCTCAGGGTCCGGTCACCTTTTCTCGTTGTGCAGCGTTTTTTGCCACACTTTTTCCTTCCCACAGACTTCCCACTGAGGTGCCTTGATACAGCACTCTGGGAACAGCCTATTTGTTCAGAAATTTCTTTCTGTGTCTTACCCTCTTGCTTGAGGGTGTCAATGATGGCCTTCTGGACAGCAGTCAGGTCGGCAGTCTTACCCATGATTGCGGTTTTGAGTAATGAAACAGGCTGGGAGTTTTTAAAAGACTCAGGAATCTTTTGCAGGTGTTTAGAGTTAATTAGTTGATTCAGATGATTAGGTTAATAGCTCGTTTAGAGAACCTTTTCATGATATGCAAATTTTTTTTTTTGTCTGGTCTACTATTATTCTTTTCAGAAGATGTTCTTTAGAGAGCTGATAAGTTTTACTCACCAAATTAGGATATTTGAGACCGGATCCGGTTGATTCAAATAAATTGTGTCCACAGATGCAGTCTTTTGAACTTCAGATACTCGAAAACTATTCCGTTTACTTCTTGTTGCAGCTGGTGAGTTCTTGGTTTACTCCTTGTTGCAGTTGGTGAGTTCTCTTCTTGTCAGTCTCTCCTGGCTGGCTCTCGCCAAATTGTTAGATTTTGCTGTATTTGGCCGAGCAGTGGTTTGGGTGGCTCGCCAATGTATTAAATGTCTCCAATACATAAAATAAGTAAGCTTGACCAGAGTTCTTGTGGGGAGAAGAATTTATTGAAGGTTTGTAGTGTAGCAGTCCTTCAGCAGTGATGTTCGCATGTCGCCCTTCAAGAATCTTAACCCAAAGTTCTGTCTGTGGGACAGAACTTTATACATGAAGACATAGCCTATGGGCTACAAACAATAGAAACCTGTTAAGACCTCCCACAGGAGATCAATCTAACTTGCTAATCCACTCTGAGCAATGCTGATTCTTTGTCATTCACACCAATCAGTTTCTGTGGGCCATACATCTGAATGGGCCATTCATAGGCCATTTGTCACGATAACAAATTTTGCTGGACGATAAATTGTCCAAGAAATTATTGCGATAAATGATAATATTGATAATAAACGATAATATTGATAATAAACGATAATATTGTCATTCTGAGACCATTTTCATCTAAAATAATGATAATGGCATAATAATGCAGGTACACCTTTTCAAAGATCAATAAACTTTTATTTCTAAAGACTATTTAAATTAACAAAACAACCAAAAACAATAAAAGCAATGGACTCTGTCTCTGTTAACAAAAAATGCACTTACCAATGTGTGACTTCCGTTCACACTGAGAATCATATGCATCATGTAGCTACTGTGTGAGCATGTGTCTCATATGAGTATGTGCATTAGTTTGAGTGTGTGTGTGCTCGCGTCTCATAATTATGAGTATGTGCGCGGAGAGTTTGTGTGTGTGTGCTCCGTCTCATTGAGTTTGTGTGTGCGCGCGTCTCATGCGTGGAGAGTTTGTGTGCGCACGCGTGTCTCATATGAGTAGGCTATGTGCGTCAAATGTGCGTGGAGAGTTTGTGTGTGCGCGCATCTCGTGTGTGTAGAATTTGCGTGTATGTGCGTGAGCGACTTTAGGTGTGTCGTTGTGCATTTCATATGTATTTGTTTGAGCATTCAGCAGTATACATGTATGTTTGACTATTAATATATGTGTATGCAAGTGTTTCATATGTGTGCGTGAATGAAGTTTGATTTAAGCCCTAGACGGCGCCTCATATGAGGGTGAGAGAGCGCGCGCGCGAGAGAGAGGGACGCGCTACGGCGCTCTGCAATCAAATACGATTGTAAATAGGCTCAGTAAAAAAGTAAAATAAAAACATTCGAAAATCAATGTGTGGCTGTCAGCGTTGATATTGTCATCCAGTCTCTTTGGTAGAGAGAGAGAAAGAGAGAGAGACGAGGAAAACAAAATATGCATGCAAATGGAAATTATCGCGGCCGGAAAAATTATCGAGCTCATTTTTTTTAATCGTGCGATTAATTGATTTATTGATTATCGCGACAGGCCTAGCCATTCATCTGTATGGGCCATTTTGCACACACCTTTGCAGACACAGACAGAGTGGATTACATCTGATACACAGTCACAATGTAAATGAATCTGTAACTGAAAATACAAAATCTATCAAGAGCCACTGAATCACGAATACGGACAAAAAAAACGCATACAAACATTTCGGACACAATGTGCAAGGATCTTTAGTCTAGCACAGTACATGCAGCAAGGTGTTTTTTATTAAATGGATATTAATATGGTATGAACACTTACTATTCTATATGTGTAAAGTGTTGATAAAAAAAGATGCTTCTTTAGCCATTCCTTGGAAATGGCCAAAGATTCAGCATCTCAGTTGAGTTATTTTCTATCATTTTATTTTTCTACTTTAGGTTGCAGCAGTCAATGTGTGATGCACAGCAAGCTACTGAGAGAGCAAACTGGTATAATTTCACAATTTAATTCCTCTTCTTTTGTTTATTGCTGTATAAATAAATGTGCAAAAATTGACTTTTAAATATAAAAATGCTTTTGGCAGTCTTGAAGAAGCTCTAGAAACATCAACGAAACAGCTAGAGGAATATGAGGACGCTCTGTCACAGAGAGAAACCCTGATTAAAGAACTCCACACTGAAGCTGAGGTTCATCGCCGTCAGCTCGGTCAACTGGCTCAGCTGCAGACTGAACTCTCCAGTGCAAAAGAAATGAGTGAAGTGAGGAGATATTACACCTTTCACCATAAAACATTGTTAGTACATGTTCACAATACCTTTGTCATGCCAGGTCCACTCACAATATCAGATATTTGCTTCGTTCTATTAGTTCCTGCAGGCAGAACATGTACTGGCTCGGGAACAGATGGAGGAAAGTGAGAGATTTCTGTGGTGCCACTTACAAGGCCTCAGGGAGAGAAACCTGGAGTGTGAAGACCTCAAACTAGCACTGGAACAACTGCGGTACAGCATATTCTTCTCTACCCATTTTAGAACAAATATGTCAGAATAAATGGCTTTTTTTCTGATGCCATGCATCATCCTCTAAGGCTTGAGAAAGAGTCCCTTCAGGAAGAGCTGGACAGCACACGAGACAAAGCTCGCAGTATGTTGCTGGAGCAAGGAGAGCAGATGGTTCGGGCCTCTAATGATGTCATGCTCTTAAACCACAGAGTTTGCTGTCTCACGGGTATCTTAAAGGAATCCCTAACCTCCAAGGTCCTTATGCTTTAAACTCATCATCATTTTCTTTGTGTCATTTCTAAAGTTTTAGTTTTCTTTTATTTCATTTTCAAATAAAGAAGTGTTTTTTTTATTATTATTATAGTTTTAGTTAACATTCAAGAACAACGCTGGTTTGTAAGTTTGCACTTATGATGGAAGTATATTGGTCAGTTACACAGGAAGGTTTAAAATCAGAAATGACCTAATGGGTATTCTTTATTACAAATCCATAATATATTCCATGAATATTATTGTCATATTTCAGAATATTAGTCTAAAAAGTGGGTTTTTAGTGCTCTCCTCCCTTCTGCTCTGGTTGGCTCTCAGTATAGCTGTAAAAGTAAAAAAATCACTTAACTTGCTTACACAACTTTTTATTTTATTTATTTTTTAATAAATAACATTGTTTTGCTGTCTTGCATTGCTCAGGAGTCAGAGTGCTTCGATAAGGCACTGCAATCTCGACATCCCTCCAGCTCTTTTGTGGATTCTGTTATGGTGGCCATGATGAAGACACAGGAACCTGAGACAGAGTCTCCTGAGGATTCGGGTATGTTAGTGTTTGGTGCTTGTTTTGTCTTATTAGTTATTTGCATTATTATAATGATGCATAATTTATTGAGGACAGCCTTCTATTTTGTGTGAAAGTGTTCTGGATACAAAACTAAAACCTAATCACATAGAGTGTTTGTGTGTGGATGTTGTGTTGAATCAAAAGGCCTTTGGATGTGTACATTTTAGGAATATGGCATAGAGACCCACACAAAACTGTATTGATATCAGTTCTATTATAATTTATATAATTAATTGTTTAATCACTTTTACATTAATGGAAAATAGATCTGAGATTTATTTGTCATAATTGTGCAGCCGTCTTTTGTTATCTACTGTTTTGCAGAGGAGAGGGAGGTGCAACAAGACGGCATTGGCAGTGAAACCAGTGCTTTTACCCGAATACCTCCAAATACTCACACTGAAGTGAAAGGTATATTCATTACCGGATTATAACAGTCATATATCAGAACTCAGGTTAGATCTTAACTATGGCTGTCAAATTAAATTAGAATTTCAAATATTCGTCAAACTGAAAATAAAAATCCACATTTGAATGCAAAAACGTTGCATTCGAATTGTAGGTGTCCATCAGGCAGTGGTGCACGAGATGCGATAATGTCATTGTTGCGTTTTTTGTTTTGGTTAGCCTATCCAGTTGAACCCACTAGATGCAGCGCTAGATACAAAACATTGCCGAAATAGAAAAGCTCAATGCGGAAAAGTTTTTGGTTACGTCAAAATTGTGCATGTCATGTTTTTGTCATGTGTTGTTTTTAAACGCAAAAAAGTGCTCTTTGTATTAATTTATGCATTAATACATGATGCTGTTATGTTCATAATTATTTATGCAGTTTACAAAATTATATTTTATTTATGAAAGTTAGTTTAAACTTTATGCACTTTTTTTTTTTTAACAGACAGTCATGTTATTTCATTGCTTTGAATAAACAATTTAATGTGGTGCAATTTGTCTTGTGGCCTCAGGAGACAAGCCAAAAGCTTTTTTTCCCCCTTTAACTTAAATGATGCCTTGTTACGTTTGTCTAGGGTTTGGAGTAACAATTATTGTAAGAATAATGATAAATATAACGAAAAAGACTGACGGTCACTACAATCCCTTGATCCAGAAACACAACAAACTAAAATTAAGCCAATCTTAAAGTTGCCCCTATTATGCTATTTTAAAGGTTCCTTATTTTGTTTTGGAGGTCTCCTAAAACAGGTTTACATGCATCAAAGGTAAAAAAAAAAAAAAAAACTTTTCATTTTCTCATAATGCACATTACACCACCACCTTTTTCAATGATTCTCAAAAGACTTGTCCGATGATTCAGGCCCTGTTTACACGAGAACGCTCGCGGGTGAAAACGTAAAAATATTTGATCAGATGTGCCATTCGTTTACACGGCGACTGCGTTTTTGGGGCTTAAAAACACAAAAAAGTGAAACCACCCTCCAGAGTGGAAATCTTAAAAACGCTCCACCGTCGCGTTCCCGTCTAAAGGGTAAAAACGCAAATCTGCTCACGGTGGCTCTTGTCGCGTACGCGTTTACGTCACAGACATGCGCCACTACAGGAAAATAACAACCAACATGTCGGATTATTTCCATGCGTCGGACCTTCAAGTTGCCCTAGCAGCTCTGATAAACGTTCAAGAGTCTTTTTGCTGTTCGCTTCGCCATGTTATGATTTCGCGCTACTAGGGAGAGAAGTAGAAGAAAGGTTGTACGCAGGAGTGCAGACTTGGTGTTGTTGTGTGGCAGTGCTTCACATTGCCACCTAGCCGCCTGGAGTGCATACTACATCGAATTTCACACACTTTTGCGTCACCATATGTAGACTCAGAATTAAGCCTTTTCCCCCGTTATTATTTGATTCACGGGACCGGACACCAGTTATCTTTATTCATATATGTCAGGAGAGAAACGCTGAGAAGATGTTATATTCATGCCAGGTCTATGCGTTTCCGTGTTTCTCTGCTGTAGTACAGTAAGGATTGAGCTTAAATACACATCTGAGCGACTTTCAACTTCCTTGTAAGGTAGAAAAACATATTGCTTATGCTTAAAATGAAATGTATACCTAATGCACATGGTACGATCCACCTTCCACATTAAGAAACTATTTCTCAGTGTATACAGTACATTAGTGGTATACAAATGGTACATTTGCATCAGTTGAAACATTCCTTTTCTTGCAAAAAGCATACCAACTGTACACATTTGAAGTATCATCATCATTGGAACTCTTTACTAAGTGAACATTGCATTTACTCATACCTTTAAGCAGAATACATAATCCTCCCAACTACCCTCCTTGTGTCTATAATATGTTCCTTAAACACATGTGTCCATGCAATCTATAGTCTAACTCATGCATTTTAAACTTCATAAGATAATACAACTGATTATGAATACTAAATAAAGAATAATAATACAGATACAGAATATTAAATAATGAAATTATATTCAAAGATGAAATTTTAGTCCTCACCATATGCATGCAGATTTCCCCCCATAACGCTCGTCTAAACGCAGAATAAAAAGTGATAACGCAACGCCACTTTTGCGTTTTCTCTTCAGATCGTTTCCGTGTAAACATAGCTTTAGTCTCTCTAAACCCCTCCTTTCTGAGAGCTTTCTCTGCTCTGATTGGCCAAACGGCCCAGTCTTTTGTGACTAGTCTACTGCTTACATTGCCTGTCATCAGAAATAAAACGCCCCATTACCATGACTGAATTTCAGCTCCGGGGGCGTCCTCAGTACTCAGGGAACTATT
This sequence comes from Gila orcuttii, assembly GCA_026230005.1. Classification (NCBI taxonomy): domain Eukaryota; kingdom Metazoa; phylum Chordata; class Actinopteri; order Cypriniformes; family Leuciscidae; genus Gila; species Gila orcuttii. The sequence goes on along the minus strand of JAPDVR010000002.1, from coordinate 44,492,930 downwards.
ATTAATGATGTATTATAACAGTGCATACGCCGAGCACTAACATGAATGACTGATGTAACAGTGAAGTTTGTAAAACAAATCTCGCTCCATCCTTTATCCTTACTTATATGAATTTGGGTACAAGTAGTAGGTACAACAGACAATCTGCATCATTGGACACGGTTTCAGGTAATAGTTGGCCCACAGCTGATTAGCAGAAGTATTTCAGTAAGACAGTAATAACGTGAGTTTGCCGGAACTAGCCAGAGACCTACACCATATAAAACACAAAACTACGTATTTTTAAAACCCGGTAGAAAATATATATACATTAATAATTAATCATACTTACAGTTTGTGATTCAGAGGAACAAGTTGGTCCAAATAAAGGGGGCACTGTCCCATCTTTAAGGAATAAGCATTTTGTAAATCCCATTTAAACCTCACAGAGATTTGAGAAGCAATCATTAAAAGGTTATACTGCTGTTGTATTGCTGTGGTCATTTTAAACACGGACCCTTTGAAGTGTTTACAAAGGGAATTTGCTTTTGCAGAGCAGAAAACAGTCTTCTCGACATGCACGCAATATCGTTACAGCGTTTGAGGGCGGGTCAAAGTAGATTGTAAAGTAGATAGTTCGCGGGTAGATAGTTCGCGGGCATTGTGCAAATGTGTTACCCAGTGACGTCTAGCCGTAACAAAGTGGATTACTGACGACTCGTTTAGGAGGTTCAGAGTCGATTCATTATTTTGAGAGACATTAACTTTTATCGTGCACTTTCAGCTTTACAACCTTGCAGATTGTTTACATTCACAGACAGCTATATTACGATTTGCATGAAAGGTAATATTCGAAAAAGCATAATAGGCTGGGGCACTTTAATTTTATTGAAAACAACTCAAAGATAACAAAAAATTATATATGAAAGAAAACAAATAAACCACTGAGTCTTACCTCGCTCCCAGTCAAACATAAACATAAGCAAAGTTAAAAGAAAATAGCATATCTACATTTAATGATGTCTATTGTCATGTGTTCTCAGAGGAGAGACGGAGCCATGTGTTGGAGCTGTTGTCTGATTTTGGTGAGGCCATCTCAGATCTTCAGTTAACCATAGACCAACTGAGAATCCATAAAGACACAGAGCAGCAGACTCTGAAGCAGACCATGTGAGTTACTCAAACTCAGATTTACTCAGAAATGCTCATTGTTTCAAGGGGACAGGAGAAGGGCTGGCTGGCTTTAGTTTTCTGATGTACTTGGTTAAAATGTGACACCTGCTAATGTGAAAGATTTATATAAAATATGCATATAAATATATAACATTTAAATTGTATTAAACAGTTTTGCCTTTTTTTTTTTTTGTTGCCTTGGATAAATCACACACATTTTTTTTTATTGTCATTCCAAATATATGACATTTCTTCAACACAGATGATATTTTGAATAACATTGATAACGACTCGGTTACTAACGTAACCTCGGTTCCCTGAGAGGAGGGAACGAGTATTGCATAAGTAGATTACGCTATGGGAAAAGTCCTTTTCTCGAGAATATTGAAGTCTTTATGTAAAACGCATTGCAGCTGCACAGCTGACAGCAATGAACGAAGGAGCTCGGCCATTGGCTGTGCTGCGGCAACTTGCTCGAACCAATGACGGGGCGACTCTGAATGCGCGACCAATGAGTGCGCTTCGCGCCCGCGCGCGTCAGAGCCCGCCAAGATGGGCGTGGCCAAGCCATATATTGGGCGCCCCGTCATGAGAGTTCTTTAGGTTAAAACGACTGAAGCGAACTAACCAAGCACGGCAGCTTACGCAATACTCGTTCCCTCCTCTCAGGGAACCGAGGTTACATTAGTAACCGAGTCGTTCCCTTTCGAGAGGTCTCTCCTATTGCGTAAGTAGCTTACGCTATGGGAACACCATGCAAAACGCCGTGCGTGCTGAACTTCGCCTTATGATAGCCAGAGGCAGGTGCCTGAGCTAAAAAGCAAAGTTATCATCCAACTAGCCGGCAGAGGCGAGCTTTATATGTGGGAAAAAATACAGAGCGGCTAGAAGGCGCTCAGTGTGACACAAGCACATACATAATCTAGATGCGAACTCGCAGTTCAACTAGCATCATGCTGATAGCACATTGGAATGCAATGTCGGGACCTGTAGGTTGTAGAACCTGATAAATGTGGACGGTGAGGCCCAGCCTGCCGCCGCACAAATATCCTCGATCGGTATGCCGCTCGACCATGCCCAGGAAGAAGCCACACTCCTGGTGGAGTGTGCTTTGACTCCCCAGGGGCATTGAAGTCCCTTAGCTTCGTAAGCCAGTGCTATAGCTTCAACTATCCAGTGAGAGATTCTCTGCTTTGAAACGGCGGAACCTTTCGTACGGTCGCCAAAGCATACAAACAGTTGTTCTGTCCGTCTGAATAGGGCAGAACGCTCCAAATACACTCTGAGAGCCCTAACGGGGCAGAGTAGATTAGCGTCGTGTTCGTCTGCTGGAGACGAAAGCACAGTTAGGGAGATAACCTGTGCTCTGAAGGGAGTGTTGAGCACTTTAGGAATATACCCCTGTTTCGGCCTAAGGACGACCCTGCAGTCGTTAGGACTGAATTCTAGGCAGGCAGCGCTTGTCGAAAGCGCGTGCAGGTCGCCCACTCTCTTGACCGAGGCGAGTGCCAGCAAGAGCGCAGTCTTGAGCGAGAGCTGTTTAAGGTGCACAGTTCGGAGTGGTTCGAACGGGGGCCCTTTAAGAGCGTCTAGGACAGTAGCTAGGTCCCAGATCGGCACTGAGGGGGGGCGTGAAGGGTTCATCCTCCTAGCGCCCTTTAGGAAACGAATAATTAGGTCGTTTCTTCCCAATGGACGTTCCATTACAGGGTCGTGTGACGCTGTGATGGTCTCCACATATACTTTGAGCGTGGAGGGGGTGCGGCCCGCCTCCAGAAGCCCTTGTAGAAAAACGAGTACATTCGTAATCTCGCATGTCTCAGGGTTCAGGCCCTTGGCATTACACCAGTCACTGAACACTTTCATTTCTGGGCATATAAGCGTCTCGTGGAGGGCGCCCGCGCCTCAGCGATGGTTTTTAGTGCTCCACACGCGAGGTTCCTGGGAACCCGTTGAGGGGCCATGCATGAAGGGCCCACAGATCGGGGCGGGGATGAAATATCATCCCGCTGGCCTGACTGAGGAGGTCTGGCCTCAGTGGAATCGGCCGTGGTGCAGATTGCATTTGCATCAGATCTGGAAACCATGTTTGGTTCTTCCAGAGTGGGGCTATCAGCAGCACTGCGTTTTTCTCCTCTCTGACCCGACTGATGACCTGTGGCAGCATCGCGATCGGGGGAAAGGCATATAAGGGGCGGCTCGGCCAGCTCTGGGCGTGCGCGTCCGTGCTTTTTGTGAAGAAAAAAGAGCAGTGCGCGTTCTCCTTGGAGGCGAAGAGGTCGATCTCCGCTTTGCCAAAGGTTTTCCATAACCACTGAATCGTCAGCGGGTTGAGAGCCCATTCTCCTGGGAGAATCTTGTCTCTGGATAGCATGTCTGCCCCCTGGTTCAGGGCGCCTGGCACATGCGCTGCTCTCAGCAAGCGCAAGTTGTGCTGGGACCATAAAATGAGTCTCCTGGCCATTGAATGTATGGAGCTCGACCTGAGTCCACCCTGGCGATTTATGTACGACACTACCGTCATGTTGTCCGTTCGGACCAGGACGTGTTGGTTTTTTTTTTTTTTTTTTTTTTTTAGATGTGGGAGCAGGGCTCTGAGAGCCAAAGCGACCGCTTTCATTTCCAGACAGTTTATGTGTAGGCGCTTCTCCGGGTTTGACCAAAAGCCGGAGACAGGCCTGCCCTCGTAAAGGGCCCACCAACCTATTTTGGAGGCATCTGTCGTTATCATCTTTCTCCTTGTGTTCACACCCAGACTCACGCCTGACTGGTACCAGTCGGCGGCTTTCCAGTGCGTCAGGGCTTTTATACAGCCGTGGTTCGCTCTGATTAAAAAGTGGCCTGAACGCCACGCGTGAGTAGGGACGCGGCTCTTTGAGCCAGCGTTGGAGAGGGCGCATATGCAACAATCCTAGCTGGAGTACGGCCGATGCTGAGGCCATGAGACCGAGCATCCTCTGAAACCGTTTGACGGGGGCGCGCGCGCCCACCCTGAATGATGTTGCAAGGCGCCGGATGGTAAGCGCGCGCTCTGATGAGAGACGCGCTGTCATTTGCATCGAGTCTAGAACTATTCCCAGGAAAGAAATCCTCTGGCTGGGAGATAGTATGCTTTTTGCAAAATTGATTCTTAGACCCAGGCATTCTAAATGGCTGATAATCCAAGATCTGTGTGTTATTAACTGACTCTCTGATTGTGCTAGAACCAGCCAATCGTCGAGATAATTCAGTATTCGCACTCCCCTTCGTCTTAGGGGGGAAAGTGCTGCATCCATACATTTCGTGAATGTACGGGGAGCCAGGGACAGGCCGAACGGAAGTACTGTGTACTGGTATGACTGTCCCTCGAAAGCGAATCTCAGAAACGGCCTGTGATGAGGCATTATTGGAATGTGAAAGTAAGCATCTTTCAGATCCACTGAGAGAAACCAATCTCCTGGGCGTACTTGCGCGAGGATATGCTTGGTTGTTAACATTCTGAACGAGCGAATCATTAGTGCTTTGTTCAGGTGTCTGAGATCTAGGATGGGGCGGAGACCGCCATCCTTTTTCGGGACGAGAAAATAGCGGCTGTAAAAACCTGTCCCGCTCAGAGAGGGGGAAAACAGTTTCCACAGCACCCTTTTCTATTAGTTTGCACACCTCGGTGCGTAGAACATGTGAACACTCCTTTCTCACTTTCATCTCGACCACAGTCGTAAAACGTGGTGGTCTGCGAGCGAACTGGAGCGAGTATCCGTGCTTTACTATATTCAATACCCATTTCGGCATATCTGGAATGTTTTCCCATGCCGCTGCGTGTACAGATATGGGCTGAATACAGGCTAGGGGCGGGCCACTGTGACGTAGGGACCTGGCCAGCGAATCGCCTGAGCTCGTAGCTCTCAGAGGCGCGGGCGCGCGCTGAGCAGCTGAGTGAATGGGTGCGTGTGTGGTTACAACAGCACGCGCTGTGTTTGTAAAACTCGCAGCCTGAGCTGAGGTTGTGTTTGACACTGTAAGGACAGTGTTTATAAGTGGGGGTGCATAAACAGTGGTAGGCACACGCGTCACCTTTATAATGTTTCCCGCTTTTACTGGGCATGAATTTATAACTGTGTGAACAGTGCTTGTGTGTAGTGGTGCGTACATGACCGTAGGCACGTGATCTACATTCATGGGAAGCGCAGCCTGAGCTGGGAATGAATTTGGCACTGTTTTGACAGTATCTGGGAATGCACACTTTTTGGACATGTTAACCCTTAGTGACGCAGGCAGAAAAAGACTATTTTTTTTGTATTTTCTGTGCGTCGCCGTAAAAACGGCGTTTGTTTGCAGATGAGCGAGCTCTGTGACTGGCCCATTGACTGCTGTATGGACATATCCAGCCGCCTGTAAGGGGACTGGGTAATGTTTGAGCTTTTGCAGAGAGAGTGGTCCGGCTTTTGCGAGACACGCACTCTCTCTTCTCATTTCTGTGGCTAGGACGGCTTTTGAGAGCGCGAGCGGCGTCGAGCGTCAGCCTGAGGCGCGGGCTGAGAGGCGGTGGGAGCTGTTCTAGCCCGCTGCGGCTGTGGCGGTCTCTGTCTGCTCTGCGATGAGCTGGAGCGCTTTGGCAGGAAATGACGCATAGCTTGTGAAGCGTTCTGGGCCTCAGTGAAGCGTTCGGCGAAACCTTTAACCGCCGGTCCAAACAGCCCGCTGGTGGAGATAGGCGCCGTCGAGAAATGGCGCCTTATCCGCGTCCTTCATCTCAGTCAGAGTCAGCCACAGATGGCGCTCGAGAACAGTCAAATTAGCCATAGCACGGCCAATAGACTGGGCGGTGGCCTTCGTGGCTCGCAGAGCTATCAGTTGCGCTGCGTAGGTCCCTGAAGGCTTCGGGTTCGGGGCCAGACTCGTCCATAGAGCGGAGAAGCTTGGCTTGGAACACTTGAAGTACCGCCATTGAGTGAAGCGCTGATGCAGCTTGGCCGGCGGCGGCGTAGGCGCAACGGGCGAGAGCAGAGGTAGTGCGGCAGGGCTTCGAGGGGTGGGAAGCTTTGGCTTTCCATCCGGTGGTGGAGGGCGGGCAGAGATGATTGGCCACGGCCTCCTCGAGGGGCGGCGTTCCCTCGTAGCCTCTTTCCTTCGCGCCGTCCACTGAGGAGAGTGAAGAAGAAAAAGAAGGCTTTCGGCGTGCAGAGTGTGGGGCTTTCCATGACTTGGCGGAGAACACCAATCGAGCCCGAGGTCCTCCGCGGCCTTCGAGAGGATGCGGATAATCTCCGTATCCATGGTGGAGCCCGCACTCGTGCTAGCTAGCGTCGACGGGGCGGGGTCGAAAATGGAGCCCGGCCAGTCGTCAGATGCAGCGTCGATGGACAGGCTGTCATCCACTCCCCCGTCGTCCTCGGACGCGCCGAAAGTCACAAGGCCCACCGCTCTGCTAGAGGGGTGTGGGTCGGCTGAGTGAACTGAACCGGCGGTGGGGAAGGCAAGAGCGGCGGGGAAGCACGCGGAGACTGGCTCGGCGTGACGTCACTGAGCTCAGGTTCAGGAAGCCTCTGTGAGCGGCGCTTGATGATGTGACGATCCCCGTCCGGGAGAAGGTCTCTGCACGACGCGCAGGAAGGCATTTGAAACAACGCCTCAGAAAAATTGCTCTTTTACAAATGTCGCGGGGCGAACAGATGTAAAATACTTGCGTGTGTGGCGCGCCGGATGGCTCAGTAGGATGGTGTTCGAAGGCGGCTGAAGGTGCCGACGTCCTCGTAGCAATCCCGCTGGTATGCTTTTCCACGGCGGCGAAGGCTTTCAATAATCCGGAGGATCCAGCGAAGAAGGTGTTCGCTGAAGGAGATTAAATCTAAAGAACTCTCATGACGGGGCGCCCAATATATGGCTTGGCCACGCCCATCTTGGCGGGCTCTCACGCGATGCGCGCTCATTGGTCGCGCATTCAGAGTCGCCCCGTCATTGGTTCGAGCAAGTTTCCGCAGCACAGCCAATGACCGAGCTCCTTCGTTCATTGCTGTCAGCTGTGCAGCTGCAATGCGTTTTACATAAAGACTTCAATATTCTCGAGAAAAGGAGTTTTCCCATAGCGTAAGCTACTTACGCAATAGGAGAGATCTCTCGAAAGGGAACCACTTTTTTCCATGTAATGGAAGTCTGTGGGCACCAATGTTTTTGTGTTGCGCAGAAGAAAAAGTCATACAGTTTTGGAAAGACATGAGGGCGAGTATAAGATAACTTGATAACTCGTGCCACAAATGACACGCAAACAGACTGTTTCACATTTTGCTATTTTATTTCATATTATATAGGGTTTGGGGAAAGAATAGGCCTATACAGTTTGTACAGTATAAAAAACATTGTCTATGGAGAGTCCCCATAAAACATGAAAAAACAACCTGTTGTGAACAACAAAAAACACATTTTACCTTATGCTGAATGATGTGGTTGAGGAATTTTTCACTAGGGCATAGCTACTTACATTTTATTATGTAGTAACAATTTTAGCATTTCCATTTTTCACAAAATAACTCAAACTAACAGCAAGTGAGTAATTATATTAGTGATCGACCGATATTGATTTTTTATAACCGATACAGATTATTTGTATGTTTATGTGCCCGATAACCGATATGCAGAACCGATATTTATTTACTGTTATACTTCTGTTTTTGACACAATTATTACAACACAAATGAACTGAACAAACATTTTATTTATAACAATCACTCCCTCCTTGCATACAAAAAAAACCCTTTATATTTATACACAAATAAATAGAGGGGTTTGTGGAGTAAGTCCTTTGATTTTTCCTCCTTTCAGTCATCTTAAAAAAATAAACAAAAGTGTTGAAAGTTAACACTCTTTCATGTTAAATTAAATCTTCAAATCACAATAAAAACATTTATATTATTACATTATATAATTTATATCTAAATTATACATATAATTTATAAGCATCAGCAGCAACAATGTTAACAATAGGCAAGTAAATGTTAAAAGTCTAATGTTTTCATATGGAGAAAATTATTGACAGGGGACAGAGTCATATCACCTTTGCAGAAATGTAATTAAACCTATTAAACGGCACATAAACCTTCTAAAACCGTTTAAAATTAAACTAAGAGTGAGGAATAATTCACTGGGTAATATTAATTCACTGAATAATATTAGCTGGAATATAACATTGTCAGGAAAGTAACAAGCAAAACAGCATATACATCATTGCATTTTCCAACTAGTATGTTGCTAATTATTAATAATGTTTTTGTCGGTCTAGATCATGAAATGCTTTCTAACAAAGTGCTGTTTATCTATGCATTTACACAGAATGATACTCAACCGCGATCGCGCGTGCAGATAATAAATAATTAATTTCCACAAAGCGGTATCATTTTAAAGCGAAATAATTGCAGTATATGTAGTAAATGATAATATAATCTAGGATGTTTAAACAAGATCATCTAGTCAAAAGTTTCATTCAGTGGCCGTGCTTGAGCATTCCTGATCATCAACCCAGTGAATGCTCAGCAATTTGAGCGAACTTTTTTTTCGTGAGTAAATACAACAGATAGAGAATTAAATTCAGCGCTTTTATTTTCAACATGCACTCATTCATGTCTGTTTTATTTAATTCATGTAAAGTTACGCCTTTATTGGGGCAGGACATGACGGATTACGCAACATGACTCCATGAGTTCGTCTCAATTTTTTAGAACCAAGCTGCATAAATAAACTTTATCAGGCATTTATGTCTCAAAACTCATTTCTGCATGTCTGTTATGTTAAATAAAGTTAAATAATTAAAGCAAAGCAAGTAGAACATATACTTTACGTGTGCACAGAGTTGTTGTTGACTGATCTCCTCAGACGCGGGCTGCAATGGCGGAATTCTCAAAACGGCCACAAGATGGCGCCGTTTATCGGCGAATCCGATATTACAAAACCGATACCCGATTATGGGAAAATGCTTAAAAATCGGTAAAAATATCGGTAAACCGATACATCGGTCGATCACTAAATTATATGTTGCTGTTGTGATTGAAATGTATAAATGCTTCATAGAGTGTGAACATAAATCAGTTGGAGTGCAACAGATAAAAGGAGTGCAATCCCTTTCTCATATTCATTGTTGGACACCAAATTGAGGTTTTCAATGAATCACTATTAATTTAAGTCAGTTGTCACGCAACTGTGACTTTTCAGTCATCCTGTACTGCCATACATATAAAAACAGTGTTTGCATAGTCATCTTCTATGAGGTATTGCCTCACCCCAGCCTGCTGTTTCAGATGTGAGCTGCAGGAGGCGCTGCAGGAAGAGTCTCAGAGACGCACACTGGAGGTCTCAGAGCTGAGGCAGAATGTGGACCGTTTACAGGCTCAGGTGGAGAAGGATGCTTTGGTCCTGCAGCAAAAAGCTCAGGTAAAAAAGTTCATCATGCTGATTACAAGCGGCATTTCCATTTCATCGAAGTTTCAAAGTTGGTTTTCCAGGGGCAATTTTTTTTTATTCAGCACTCAAGAATATGGAGCATAAGAGGATTGAATATGTGATTACATACGTCATATGTCTGTCTGTGCTCTTTAAGGATGAAAGAAACCTGAGGAAACTCTGCAGTGAGATGGAGGAAAATCTGGAAGCGGCACACAAATACAGAGCAGAGAATAGTGTATGTACCCACAGACAATACTGAATATATACTTAAAAAAAAAAAAAAATCAGTGCTGCTGTTAGATTGTTGTATAGTAACTAGCCTTTGCTCTGGTTGTGTGAAACAGGAGTTGCGTCGAGAAGTTGCTGATTTGCGTCGACTGGAACAGCAGGCACAGGTGGAGGCTCAGGTCTTGAGGGAGGAGCTCAACCGAACAGGTGTCCAATCAGCAGCCAGTACCAATGCATTAGATGAAAGAATCAAACTGCTTAGAGAGGTATGGTAGTTTGTCCAGTTTTTCCTCTGTGATTAGCACGAAACATTAAATAATACTAAATATAAGTTTCCAAACTTTTCAAGTTTCCAAGTTTCCAGCTGTCCAAATCCCAGACTGGCTCGCATGTCATTATGAAAAGAAAAAAATAGAAATTAGTACATTCACTATTTCTCATATTTCGCAGTTCTCATTTAGACTTGTCATGGACTCAGGATTTTGGAAATTTAAAAAGAAAGAAAGAAAGAAAATCAACACCCATACACATTACAACACCCATGCACATATACATTCTGTTCTTAGGTTGAGAAGCTTAAGGCAAATTTAATGGAAACTGAGGAAAATCGTACTAAGGTCTTGGAGAGGGCAAAACGACATGTAAGTCTTACCTGCTTTATTATTATTACATTATATTGGTTTTCCTATGGAAGCTGTGGAAAACAGTGCTATCTGTGTAGAACAGAAAATGTGCAGTATGCTTTTTTTTTTTTTTTTTTAGTATTGATGAATCAAATAAATGCTTTTTTAAAGGTGTCCTATTATGTACTTTTACAAAGTCTTGATTTTGTTTTTGGGATGTACTAGAATATGTTTTCATGCTTGATTGTTCAAAAAACGCATTATTTTTCACATATTTTGTGAAATATGTGAAACGAACACGCTGATTTCGACATGTGGGAAAAGACCAGGGATGTTTAGATGACTATAAAAGAGTTCACATATTCACATTTCTACATATTTAGCTATTAGATCTATTTAAATTTTTCAGTTTGTTTTCATATTATAATAATATAATATTAAAACATATCAGATCAAAAAAATATATATTTTCTTGCTTTAATGCTGCCTGTAGCCAATAAGTGACTATCCAAAAACACTTAATTGTTGTCCCAAACCATCTCAGTGTAACTGCTTAAATTATTTCGTACTATATATTATTGTACCTTGGAACCTGTTTCATGGTTTTCGTTCTCGAGCCACCAGGCACTGTTTTGTGCGGATGAGCGGCCGTAGCCCATTAAGGGTTTTCTGTTAGAACGGTGTCTTGTTAGCGGCCCCTGAGTTAATAACTAATGATCGTTGTGACAGAAGTGAATCAATCAAAACTAACTTTAGCTAGACAATAACTTTATTCTAGAGCTGCTGTAAAGCCAAACAATCTCTGTTACTTTAATTTCCTATTATCACTGTAAAGCTGCTTTGAAACAATCTAGATTGTTAAAAGCGCTATATATAGATGAAGGTGACTATTGAACTGTCCTGCAGGAGATTTTTTTAATAGAATTTATTGGTAAAGACTGGTACAATTAACAGCACTGTGAAAAAAAAGTTCTCAGGTAACCTAAAATGTGCTTCATTTAGTGATTTAATTTTTGCTTGTTTTCAAAAATATTAATACCACTAAGTTACATCAAGGGTCAAATAAAATAGAAATGGCACATTAAAGTTAAAAGTTACAACTGCATGATGAAATCTTTTTGGTGTGTGTTTATGTACGCTGTACAGGTCTGCTATAAAGAATGTTTTTGCTCAGGTGGCAAAAAATGTCCGTCCAATAGAGAGAAGTTTTACTCAGCAAGAAAAAAAAAATAGAGGGAACACTGCTTGTAGTCCGAACGAGCCGTTCGTTGCAGTTCTTGGAAAGTGGATTCTGTTAAATAAAATATCTCCCTTTTGAAGTTGACTTTGAGCTTTGTAATCTTACAGGTCTTTTTTATGCTCAAATAGCAACATTACACACTAACTAAAGTTGAAAAAGTGGAAAAGCATAATAGGACTCCTTTAAAAAAACACATTTAAGAATTGACCAGAAAAAAATACTTGAAATATACTAAAATAATTTAATGTCAATGTGTATTCACTTTTGGTGTCATTTTAATTCTGTAATAAATTAATAAATGAAATGAACTTTTGTAGCAAAGGGTTCATGCCATGAACCAGAGTAAACTGGAGAGAGAACTACATATGCTTGATGATATGATTGAAACAGTCAGGAAGGTAATGGAGACTTTAAAAAACTACATTTACATCTATCCAGAATACTGTAATTTATACTAAATTTATTAACACATGCACTTTTTTCATATTTATTTGTATTTTATTTACAGACATTGTCCTCTGTACCGGATCTTGTCAAGAGCTGTCCTGAACTACAAAAGCTTGTTGAATTTCTTGGATGAGTTTCTGAAAATTCTTAAATGTGTCAGTTCAATTTTTAAATGCATAAGTGTTGAATAAACAGACTTCATGTTTTCTTATCAATATGTTGTTATTTTAAGTAAAGGAAAATCTTCAGACATTACGCCTGGGGAAGTGTAGGTCAATCCGCTCACTTTAATTTAAGATGAATAAGTTAAATTAGTCTATGGACACAATCTGTTTTAAAAAAGAAGTTATTGTATTATATTAAAGGCCTGTACATGTGTATTAAACTATTATAGTTATCAGGACGTCAGTAACATTTGTGCTCTTTTTTTTTTTAGCATTTTCAATTATTGTATTACAGATTGGGTTTAAACAAATTTATGATTGAATGCTTTTTTTTTTTAGGTGTTTACTCATAGTCTGAATATATACATAAAGGCTGATTGATGAGCAGATAGTCCAGTAATTAATCATAGTTATTCTAATCATGCCAGTGCTTGTGAAAACCTGGTGAACGTTGTGATGTTTTAATCCACCCATCCAAGCACAATGTGTTACTCTGCTTCACTGATACTCAATACCTTGGTCTCTACTTTGGCCTGCCATTTAAAACCTATCCAGTTGACTGCTGAACTTTCCCTTCTCACCATATTAAGATTTTAGTTTTCTTCTATACCTTTTGTTGGATAAGTACAGAGTTGTTGAATTTGTGACTAATACAGCAGGACATGTATAATATGTTGAAAAATGTCATGTTAATCCTAGCACAAACAATGAAGATTTCACAAGCTTGTCAAAAATGCCAGCATTACACTCTAACCCTGATCTTGGAGTCATGAGACATGCTACATTGTGGAGTTGATGTAGGTTTTAAAAAATAAATAAAAAAAGCTCAGGATATTTTCAGTTTAATTGTTAGGTATCAGTCCCTTTTATTTGTATCCTGTTTATTGCTGCATGTTTTTATGCATGGACTGTGTTTTGGTAACACTTTAAAATAAGGTTTCATTAGTTGACATTAATGTATTCACTAACAATGAACAACAAATTTGTTACAGTATGTATTAATCTTTGTTAATATTAGTTAATAAAAATACATCTGTCCATTGTTTAATTTAGTTCACAGTGCATTAACTATTAAAATCAAAAGTTTCATGTTAACATTAATGTATTAGTAAATGTTGTAATTAACATTAATTTAGATTAATAAATCCTGTGGAAGTCTTGTTCATTCTTAATTTGTTAATTTAAGTAGTTAACTAATGAAACCTTATTGTAAAGTGTTGCCGGGTTTATTTATTTATTTATTTATTTTTCCATTGTTATAGATTTAGTTAGTTGGTCTTTAACTACACTAAATTATTCTGCAGCATTGACCTTACTAGTGTTTTCAATTTTGTCAGCAAGCATGCATCTGGTATACTTTTACTAGTATATGTCTTTTTAATATTGCCCCTTTTAAAAAATTGAATGCATGTTAAAAAAAATGGAGAGTGACGGGACAGATATAATAAGTCTGCTGTCAGATCGCAACCTATTTTGTGGAACTGGAAGACTTTAATTCTAATAAACCTTAACAAACATAAGTGGCGTACTCTTAAAAATAAAGGTTCTTTGTTGGCATGGATCAATGAAGACCCTTTATCATCCATGGACCTTTCCATTGCACTAAAGAATGTGTTTTTAAAATGTAGATTTTTTATTTATTTTATTCTTTAGATGTTCTTAACACTATAAGAAAAAAGTTTATCTTCTAAGAACTTCACTGAAAGGTAAAAAATTTTTCTAAAATTATTCTGACCATTTTGTCATCAATTAAATATGTCCAGTGTAACCAACATTAAAAACCACAGTTGCTAGTTTGTGTCCATCTGCATGCTATAAAGCACTGTAAAGCTGCTTTGAAACAATCTGTATTGTAAAAAGCGCTATATAAATGAAGGTTAATTTTATATATATATATATATATATATATATACATACTTGACAGAAAGCTTGTAACAAAAGAATATACACATAAATTCCTTAAGTAATATTCATATAGCACTAAAATAATTTTAAATGTATATGGACATGTATATTTTATGATTTTCTTTATTTAGAGCCTAGTGTGTATATATTCAATGTTAAATGAAAAAAAAATTAAATATAATTTCCTCATTCTCTGAAAGATCCAGCAACAGCCTCTTTTAGAAAATGTATCACTGTATATAAAATGTATATATGACTGACTTAAGTAAATGTTGTAACTCAATTCAATGACATTTATACTTTTAACACAGATGGAAATAAGAAAAGCATGTACAAAGCATATGAACACATTTCACTCAAATAATTAAAAAACACCTTGCTTAGAAGAAAATGTTTAAAATAAATTGTAATTTGTAAACATTTTTTCAACTTGTTGAAATAGGGAAGGAGATCATCAACATTTCAATTTACTATATTGAGGGAATCACAATGAAACAACAACAACATTTTAAATATCACAGTTGTTTTTCACAATGTTTTTCATAGTCACTAAAATTGTCTTTCCAAATATTCCTTTGTGCCAGCTATTCTCGCTATGGGAAAAGATCCTTGATCTTTGTTAGTTGGCAGACACAAATCTGTCCATATTACCCGAGTAAACTGGATGCCTGATGTAGGCTCCTGAGTTTCCTACTGGACCAGAGTTATTGTATTGAACAAAAGAGCCCAGCTGTGCAGGGGAGGTTCTACCATACGGGTCCCTGACAGCATCACCAGCAATGGGAGACAAACTGGAGACGGCCACCCTCCCTGTTGGCCCGTATGCCTGGGTGCTGCCTTGTGTATATGATACCTGAGTTTGTCCATGTCCCGGGCTGGAGTAGGCAAATGCCATGTTGTTTGAGGAGCTAGAACAGCAGGATAGCACCGTCTCCCCGCTGCAGGACTGATGTTGGAAGCCTGGTCCACCCAAACTGCAGGAGCCACTCTCAGGACTGAAACTGCGGCAAGACTGCTGAGAAATCATTTCTGCGCTTTGGCCCATCCTGCTTGGCGACCCAATGAGAGAGTTGATCCTGAAGACCCTTGACTGACTTTCGCCAAAGCTCGGAGTGGAGGCCTGGTAGTAGGCGGAAGGCAGCTGTTGTGTGTATGGCGGGCTTATGTTAGAGTAGACCGAGTTGGCGTAGGCTGAGCGTGCAATTTGGACTGGCGAGAAGACGGGAGACTCGTGCACGTACGATGAATACGTAGCGAAGTCACTGCGTTTAAATCGCTTTCGACGTCTTAGAAAGCTTCCACTCTCAAACATGTCTTCAGCATTGGGGTCCAGTGCCCAATAGTTGCCTTTTCCGGGTCTACCGGGCTCTCGAGGGATCTTGATAAAACAGTCATTGAGTGTCAAGTTATGGCGGATGGAATTCTGCCATTTCTTGGAGTTGTCTCGGTAGAAAGGAAACCTCTCTGTGATGAACTTGTAGATCCCTCCCAGAGTGAGTTTGCGGTCGGGCGAGTTGGCGATGGCCATGGAGATCAGGGCAATGTAGCTGTATGGTGGTTTGCCTCGCTGAAGGGGCCTCTTCCTCCGGCGCCCTCTTTGCGGATCTGCTCTCTGACTGTCATTCACTGGAAGAGTGGTTTCAGAGGGAGAGTCACTCTCCACTTTAACCACAGGCATGACTCTAGGTAAAATTACTCCCAACGGTAGCACAGCTTGGAAATCACGATTAGTCTGTCACAGTTTTGGATCGCTTGGTTCTTTGTCAGAAGTAACAAATGGTTTTTGCCTGCTGGATATATTTTGGTGTAAAAATACCAGTCATAATTCAGACCTTAAAATCCCCAACCAGAAATATCAGTTCCTTTGCACTTCATCTGTAACGACTGGTGTGTCCTTATGCAGAGATGCCCTTAAATCTGAGCAATTCTTGCAAGGCAAAGTTTTAGAAAAATGGAAGCACTCACATAAACAGCCTTATTTGATGGTGGTCTTCATAATGTTCAAGAGAGAAGTGAGCAGTCAATAACTGGCTGTGCTACCGAAGGAACACATAACCTGAAGAGTTAATAGCCACACCTCCTCAAGCAGGTTATCCGTCATGTGGCTAAAAGCACATGCCTCTGCAGATTTGTATATCTTTAAGTGCTGTCCAAATCGCTAACATTTATTTACTTCAACTTTTGTGGAAACAAGTACATTGTACACTGTAGCCGACAAATAAAAAAATTGAAATCTATTGAATGAGTGTATTTTCTGTTAAAAATTTTTCAATCTCAGAAAATCCACCAAAGCACATTTTTTTTCCCAGACAAATTTTTTTTTTTAAATCCTGAAAGATTTAAAGGTATCAACTGTTTGAGTACTCAACCTGTTTTTATTTATGCTGTAGATTTGTGGCTCCTATCATCTTACTTTTTCACTACATGCAGCTCATTCTCTTTTGAGGTCCTAATTTTCTAGCTCTCCCGGCAACTAATGGAAAAAAAGTCAGTTTATTTTTGTAGCAAGCAAAACAGATTGGGATTCATTTAGGCTAAAGTGGGGGCATTATTGAACTCTTAATAGCCCTGTTTAGTGGTAACACAAACTCCATGGCCTCCGCAGAATATATATTTTTCTTCAGTGCCGTGTCAGGTGGTTTCATCTGTGTGAGAAGATGTAAATATGTTATTGTAAGCTACAGTGTGTGCCTCCCTCTGTTTTAACAGCATGCAAATCTGGGTCACATTTTGGTGTGTGGGTATAGACGGGCTGATACCTAGGCCTGGTATCCTGTTTCCATGTTGGTGAGATGTTTAATAAAGAGACAAAAAAATGCAATTGCTGGTATTGTTACCTAGATTTCTGTAAAGGTTAAACATTACTTGGACTTACAAAGAGATTCCTCACCTGTCATCTGAGCGTAATCTCTTGTGCTCGGCGGATTTATACAGGATAATTCCTAAGGGCTGCCTACCTTTGTGCAATTGGCAGAAAATGCTCTAGGGATGAGTCATAAAATGTTGCTCTCTATCACATAAAGCATTTTACATTTAAGAGAAAGAGTTTACCTTAACACCTCATATTTTGTTCATGCAGTCATTGACATCATCAGAGTTTATAAAAAAAATAATCAATAAGTCTACCAAGAACTCTTAATTCAACTCATTACAGCATTGAATTGATTAAATACAAAAGCTCTGCCTATAATTAATTAATAATCGTGAAGACTATTACATAATTACAATAATATATGTTGACAGTTATTTTTTTGAATATTTCAATATTTAAGACCTTTTCTTGAAATTTGGGTCATGCAATCTAAATGGTAATGCATGAGTAAATTTGCTTCATAGCTGAATGATGCAATTTGTTAAAATGAATATAAGAAATGATTTATTTGGTAGCACTTTACAATAAGGAGTCTGCATAAAATTTTAATTCTATATTTGAAAGAGCATTTTCTGTACTTTTACCTACGTAACCAACTACATTTGCCAAAATGTGTGACATTGCTGCGTGGAATACTGCATCTGATAATGCAACGCTCTTAACTTGACCTACAACTTCAAGTGTGTAGAAGGAACCAGAATAACCGGAATAATACCATCAGTGAATCTCTCTGGTCTCATTATTTTATCTCACCACCAAAAATATTCTTTACAGAAAAAAGCAATATCAGCATTATTTTTACAAATTATTACAAATTTTGCTAAAAAAAAAAACACACCAAAAAAACCCAAGAGGCAGCAGTAAGCAGTATATTAGTATTCCATTTATAGAAGGCCTATTTAAAACGTGGTAGCTGTGCCAGAACGACAGGAATTTTAATTCTGTAGAAATCACCAGCGCTTTCCATGGAGTTCTGTGGGCACAGAGTTGAAAAGATTTAATGACAAAGCAAACAATCAAACTACTGCTTTTTTTTTACTTTTCTTTTTTTTAGTTGAGTATAATATGTGTATTGTTTGGAGCTGATTGTTCTGCTGATCTCTCCTTAAATTGCCTGACCTAATAATGATGATAATAATAATAACAGAAACATTATTTTATTTTTTATTTTTTTGGGGTGGGGGGGTGGGGTTACCTCTCTGTGGTCAATCTTTAGATTAGGGTCCAATTCTCACTATTCACTAACTATTAGCTAAGACTTTTGCCTTAGTAAACTCATAATTACTGCTTATTAATAGTTAGTAAGGTAGTTGTGAAGTTTAGGTATTAGGTAGGATTAAGGGATGTAAAACATGGTCATACAGAATAAGGCATTAATATGTGATTTATAAGTACCAATAAACAGCCAATATCCTAGTAAAATGCATGCTAATAAGCAACTAGGCAATAGTGATAATTGGACTCACTAAGGTGTTACCATTTCTTTTACATACAGACTAACCTTTATAATATGCTTGACATGTTGACATATACAGTGCTTAGCATAAGTGAACACAGCCATGCTAAACTTGACTAAAAAGAGGAATAAAAAAAAAATAATCTTTTGGAAATTGATCTTAATGTCTTAATTTAAAAAATGAGGAAAAATCCAACCTTTAAGGACACCAATTTTCTTTGTGAATGAATAATGTATCGTAAATAAATAAATGTTCTTCCTTAAAATACAGGGTGCATAAGTCAGGACACCCCTATGTTAAATTCCTATTGAGGCAGGCAGATTTTTATTTTTAATTAAGGCCAGTTGTTTCATGGATCCAGGATACTATGCATCCTGATAAAGTTCCCTAGGCCTTTGGAATTAAAATAGCCCCACATCATCACATACCCTTCACCATACCTAGAAATTGGCATGTCTGTCATATGATTCCCTGTTTGTCATGCGATCCTGCCACGTGTCTTGTCATTTGTTAATTGTCTGATCATTGTTCACAGGTGTTCCTTGTCTTGTAATTAGTCAGTGTATTTAAGCCCTCATGTTTGCCCTGTGGATTGAATGTTCCTGTCGTTGTTCTTGTTTTGTTTCAGGCCTTGCCATTGCTTTGTTTTGTGTTTGATTAGTGTGTATATTAAAGTTTGCGTTTGGGTCCTCACCAGCTTGCCTTCAGTGAATTGATTCACAACACTGCCTCTATGGGAGTTTAACATAGGGGTGTCCTGTCTTATGCACCCTGTATTTTAAGGAAGAGCATTTATTTATTTACGATACAATATTCATTCACAAAGAAAATTGGTGTCCTTAAAGGTTGGATTTGTCCTCATGTTTTAAATTAAGACATTAAAAATAGGAATAAAAAAAATCATCTTTTAGAAATTGATCTTAGTCAACTTTAGCATGGGTGTGTTCACTTATGCTAAGCACTGTACTATATGTTGATTTTTAATATGTCTGCTGCCTGAATCAAATAGCCAATGGAGTTGTAATCTGTCTAAACCGTCAAGCAAGATGGAGTCTTTTTTCAAAGTGTCTCCTTATATATCTCCTTTGGTGTCTCCAAAGTGTTTTAGCTTGTAGATTGCATTTTTAATTTTATAAAATTGCTCTGCACTAGTGTAGTATCAATGCGAACAGTACTTTTTTTTCCAAATGGTTCAAGAGGCCATCCATTGATGAATTATGTAAATCAGAGCTTTGTCATTATAAGCCATGCAAAAGCCTCTCACTCTTCAGATGAACCAAAAAAAAAAAACTTCAGTAAGTAAAGTCACTTTAGACTGTTTGTGTCATGTGTAAAAGACTTTATAAACTCTGTGCCTTATTGTTCATCTGTGTTATAAATTAGATCACAATCTCATCTGTAATTATTATTTAATCTAAACAAACAAACAAACATCTGGTATTGAACTATGATTTGGTCATATCCAATGTTCATTACTCTTTTTTTTCCCAGCAATATCATTATTATTTTACAATTATCCTAACTGTAATTTGATTAGGAAAAAAGCTGGAGAGGACAGACAAATAGCATGTTATTAGTATGTTAGCATAGCTGAAGGCTATAACCCTTTGATGCTGCTGACAGTATTTGTGTTGATTTTCTCTTAGTGCTCCTTATGCTTGCTGGTTTAGAATAATAGACATGACTAATTGCTCAGGCGTTCAGTGTATAACATGGCCACTCATTTGCTCCTGCCATGGTCCGTGTGTATCTCAGTGCGTGTTCAGCACTTTACAAGTTGGTAAATTCAGCAGATTCTGGAGATCTTGCACATTTTTGTTGTTACTTGATCTTGAAGTAATAATGACCGTTAGGCTCTATGGGTTTAAAATGGCTTTAACATATGAATTTAATCACTGACAGCTTTTTAGGTTGGTTTTTAGAAGTGTAGCAGTATTCTAGTGATGGCCTCATTCGCAGAGATGTTGTGCTTCAGAACTAGAGAGCCAAGCTTTATATGCAGAAACTGTCCTTGCAAATATAATTTCTAAGTCATCAAACATTACCTCAGATGTTTTCTCCTCAAGAAATGATTTATCTCTTGTTTTTAATATTTATGCAGTAACCTTTATACAAATATTTTCTTTATATTTTTTCCATATGAAACATTATTTAAATGGATCACATAAATAAAACATAAAATGTATTTTATACACTACTGGTCAACATTTTTGGAATCATTAAGATTTTTTAAATGTTTTTGAATGAAGTCTATATTTTCACAGAGGCAGCATTTATTTGTTAAAAATACAGTAAAACAGTTTAAAAGAGCTGTTTTCTATTTTAATATATTTTAAAATGTAATTTTATTCATATTCCGTTTTAACCCCTTCAGACCTGAATTATGTTTCAACTTTCTGAAAAATATAAAAGTACATTTGGTAACACTTTACAATACGGGTGCACTAATATACATTAATTCATGTTTAACTAATGCACAGATAATCATGAGTTAATGTATGATTCATGAAGAACTAAACCATTAATTAATTATTACTGCATCAGCAACTAATAAAGAGTCTATATGATTAATAGATTAAGTAATACATGAATTGCTATTAATTCAATGTGTCATTGTGTATTAATTCCTTAATAACATATTTTATTAACTAATAGTGTAAATTAACGTGTTAATTACCACAATTAGTCAAAGCTATGCACTTCTACTACCAGTTGTCTGCTTTAATTAATCATTAGCTAATGATTTGCAAAGGTATCATTATATTATGACTTTACTTGTTGAAGCACATCATTATTAACTAGTCATTTAGTAATTGTAGTAATTTACACATGAATTTGTACTAACAATGAAGTAATTAATCATGTATTAATGTGTACCTGTATTATCTGGAAGTTGAAATACAAGGCTTTGGCTCATTCTGGTAATTAACATATTAATTAACACTATTAGTTAAAAAAATGAGTTATTAGGGAATTAATTCACAATTACATATTTAATTAATAACAATTCATGTATGAACTAATACATTAACCATACAGACTCTTAATTAGTTCCTAATGTGGTAATCATTAATGAATAGCTTAGATAATCGTTAGTTACACATTAATTCAGTATTATCTGTGCATTAGCTAAGCATGAATTAATGCTTATTAGTGCACCTGTATTGTAAAGTGTTACCGTACATTTTTCCAGCTCAAGAGGCTTCTATAAATGAGACCAAATGAAAAAAAAATATATATATATATATTGTCTTTCATTGAAATTTGTTTTGTCCATTCCAATGGACGTCAGGTCAAAACAGGTGTACTTCCCAAAAATGTACCAACATGAAATAAATTAATAAACATAAAAATTGTTGGTCTATACTTTAAGCTTTTTCTCAAGGTCAAAAACTTTTCAGCAGTATACCATTTCAACTTTAATTTTGAGGTTTTTGTTTTACAGATTGCACATTGTTTGTAACAAACTAAATATCTTCGAATCAATCAATATGGTCATATTAGAGTCATTTTCTGTGTGCATCTTCCTTTTTTTTAGATCAAAAACTTGAACATTATAACATTTCAACTTTAATTGTAAGGTTTTTGCTTTATAGATCGCACATTTGTTTATTCATAACAAAATAAACCTAGGAATCAATCAATACATTCACGTTAGAGTCATTTCCTGTATGCATCTTTGAAACAATTTCTCTGTTAACGGTTTTCTTGTATTTTAACAGTACATTACTAACAGCACGGTTGCCAGCAAGTTACTGTATTTTGATTTCCAGTAACTGTAGTGTAATTCACTTTACAGTACACAAGATCAGTACTGTAAACTACAAAATAGTACTTTACTGTATTTTTACTGTATTTCGTAATTTGGTCTGCTTCTGCTGTAATTAATTATACGGCATTGTACTGTAATATCTATATTGATACATTACTGCTAAATATTATTGTAATTTTCAAAATGATTACTAATAATGATAATATTATATTATAAAATGTAGTTATTAGGAAAATATATACCAGGAAAAAAATACTATGGAAGTCAATGGCTAATGTCAACTGTCTTGTTACCGACATTCTTTAAAATATCTTATTTTGTGTTCAGCAGAAACTCATACAGGTTTGGAACAACATGAGGGTCTTCCAAGCTTTATAATGGCTGTGAATGGTTGTTTCTGTTTTGAAAGTCCATAAAAGTGCATCTATCCATCATAAAAGTGCATCTATCCATAAAAAAAATTAATATAAAACAAAATATGAAAAATATTAATATTCAAGTTGCGCTTTAGATTTAAGTCAAATCCGTATGTTCGTTTGGCTAGAAACTAGTTATTTTACTTTATAAAGTTTTAAATACGGATATTTTTCTTACATCTCCTTCCTCATTACTCCACATAAAGTCAACATCTGAGATATTTCCATCATCTATATGTTCAAGCACTTCATGAACTGTATATTCTGCATATGAAAAAGTTTAAAAAAATGTATCGGTACTGTGATATAGATTTTTTTTATATAAGAAATTTCAGGCAGCATTACTGGACATATGATTTCAGTAACAGGCTTCTGAACCCACTGTCCATTCTAATGGACAGACACATTTGATAAAATCCTGATTTAAAACGTGTAATTCTACAATCGATTTTTAACTTTAATTAATAAATTCAACCTTTCTATTTTACATACAAACTATGAAATACTGGCAAAAATATATAAAAAATGTAAATAAAACCATAGAAAATGTTGCTTGCTTCTGTGTTTGGAGTGAAGTGCTGCCATGCTTCTCTTCAATGTAGTTTTTTTTTTTATAATTACTACATGCAGAGTTAATTACATGAACAGATGATGTTTCTCCTTGTATATGAGCATATGAATGTTAGAAAATTTATATATATATATATATATATATATATATATATATATATGAAATTTTAAGTATATCATTAAAATGCTGCTTAATTTTTTGTGGACATTTATTTACACGGATCGTGTAGGCTACATTACATTATTATTAGGCTACAGATATTTATTTGTTTGTTTGTCTATTTATTTAACCATCGTGTGTTATGCATAAGTGTAGTCATGGATGTGAGTGTGTATTTGTGTACATCAACATGTATACTGTTTGCATTTAGCCCGAGCCTTGTCAGTGGCAATGCAAACTCCTAGTGCCGGTTGACTGGTTCTCAGGCCTGGCCAGTTTACATAACTGAAGCAGAATGCTGGCTCTCTCTGCTAACGTTCACTCTTTATGACTCTCCACAAGGCAGCCATCTGTCTGTATTGACATGGCCAATCAGCACTGCTCTGTGTACTGTACATTCGCATTAGAATTACTCAGTAAAAAAAATTTATAAATTGAACAACTAGTCTGAAAAGATTTTCAGTTGAAGGTTTGTCATAAGATAAAGTCCCCAAAGAAGGAAGCATTTTAACATGCATTTTCATTACAAACTTTTCACTGCAGTTGTTATTCCACAGCACACATATATTCTGTTTTTGGGACTGTATGACTGCTCTAAATGTTCAGACTGCAGGTAGATATAGCCCAAATCTGATGTATAAATATATATTTTTGCTCATATATGACATCTGTTTTTCTCATGACAGCGTGAACCGCACTAACCACGTGGAATCTGATATTTTCAATTCCGATTTGCGCCACTTCTAAATCTGATACAGATCAGATGTTTTCCAATGCGACCGCAATCTGAACAGTTATATCAGAATACATCTGCTCTCTCAACATTTCCCACAATTCTGCACTAATGGGAGTCAGATTTGACAGATTTTCGCTTACTTTAATGTCCTCCATGTTTACTTGCGTAGTTGCGTAGGCTATGACATTGTGCATCGTGACGTTTTTTTTTTGTTTTTTTTTATCGTAGCCTACTTTTGTGCATGCAGGTCAGTACAGGACCAAGATCTGTACACACTGAAATCTGATATAGGCCACATTTAAAACAACAATGTGAACAGCTATACAAAATATATCAGATATAAATCAGAATCGAGCACTAAGGCTCCTCGCAGTGTGAACGTAGCCCAAGTCATCTCTTGAAATATTGTCTTCCGATGAAGGTATTTTTTTTTCAACACTGAACAAATTTCAACTGAATAATTACTATATTGTAGACTATATGATATACTTTATTGTGTACTGATTGTCTTTTTAGAGCTGCTTTACAGCTAAATCTAATTATGTCTGCATCATTGAATCGTTGTTTTCCTTTTTATCATTGTAAAGCCGCTTTGAAACAATCTGTATTGAATAAAGCGCTATTTGAATAAAGATGACTTGGCCTAAAGTACCTACTCGCTATATTTGCTCTAAATGTTAAGAGATAGTAATTAAACAGCCTGAAAGCATCAAGCATCTGCAAACCCTCTTCAGTGTGCAACAATGTGCATCACTTTCATGGCTTTGAGTTGGCTCCATGTGTCTGAGAGTATACAGTGAGATGTTGGCCACCAAAGTACTTTTCCAACATTTCTGCAGACACATCTAGACTTCTGTTGGCTCAAATGCTCATTCTCTTTCCCCCTGCCTGCTTCTGAATGGGTTGCTCAATCCAGTTGTATTGTGAGTGTGAAGGTTCAATGTTCTCCATGGAATGTTCTCTCTCATTAGCGAAACTGGTTGTCTAGGAGGACAGATGTAAGCACACCTCGCTGGGACTCAAAGATGAAATGAAGTTCCACATGCAGTCGTCGACCTTGAGATTTATTTATTTTGTTTATTTGCCATTCATGGATATTGTTTCAAATGACAGAGTGGTGATTGAAATCGACTTTCTGTTCAACCGTTGGAAACCATAGGACTGATTTTTTTAGAATGTAATCCAGATATGTGTATGTGTGTATATCCCTTGAGTTCATGCATGATGTCAAGTGTTCTGAACACCCAAAGCTCTACGTCTCTCATGAATGTCATTCAATGTCTAATCTTTCAACTCCAGCAGATTTAGTGAAGTGTTGGCAGGATTTTGGCTGCTTAACATTTTGAATCTTTTAATATAACAAACATGGTTTTGAAATATTATTAAAACATCTTGAGCTTAACAAATAAAAAATTAAGGAAGAGAACATGTCAGCAGAAGAATCCCGATCTTACTGCTGAAGAGGAATGGGTTAGAATTTTTTTTATCTATCTATCTATCTATCTATCTATCTATCTATCTATCTATCTATCTATCTATCTATCTATCTATCTATCTATCTATCTATCTATCTATCTATCTATCTATCTATCTATCTATCTATCTATCTATCTATCTATCTATCTATCTATCTATCTATCTATCTATCTATCTATCTATCTATCTATCTATCTATCTATCTATCTATCATCAATTCTTTCAAAGTGAAAGATGGTTGGCTTTCGGGGATGCCTGACAAAGACAAAGGGAGAAAAAAATTGCATGGTATGCAATTCTTTTCCAATGCAGGTGGCATGTCTGTTACTGCAGGATTTGTATCTCCTCAATCACTGACACTACTGGATTACCTGTTCTTAAAGCAAAGAGCCAACGCAAGCCACATCTTGTGCACAAGTATTCAAGCTCTCACACACTTGATTTTCTTTGCTTTGTGGGATGGATTTTCCCTATGATTACTGGCAGTAGTCTGATTATGATTTCATGATACACTAATTTCCTGCTCTTTAAAAGCTGATTAACCACTCTCGAATGCTTGCCGTTCATTTTTCTGTTATTTAAAACTAAAACCTTCTACCCAGTTAACCAGTTCTAGAAAACAGCAGCAAACAATAAAAGAACAAAAATGCCTTTTCTCTGTGGATCAGACCCAACTACGATTCACAACATTGGTCAACTTTTGGTTCAATGGTTGGGTGAAAAGGTGTGTTATTGTCCTAGAGAGACAGGCTCACCCTGGATAGGGAAGCACTTTGACAATCAGACTAATCTCTATCAATAAACAACTCCCATCGCCTTGGGTTACACTACAGCAGGTGCATTCTGGGTTTAGAATCGCATGCATGATCTGTCTACGGGACTTTCTTTGAACACAATTTTATATTGCAAACACTTATGAGTTATTTGCCAATTTTTACCAGACTACTCTTTATTTTCTATTTCCTTTAAAAAATGGTTGCTTTTTGATTATTTTGGTTAAAATTCATTATATAAAGGCAATATATCCATTAGCATTACCAAGCCATGACATGTCATTCCCATTCCCTCTTTAGTTTACAGAAATAATAGGAAAGTAAACACATCACTTTGCAGTGTGATCGAAACATGTTATGTTTGACTGCAAAAAACAAACAAAAAACAAATACCATTGTCCTTGCTTTTACCTGTAAATAAAGCAGTAAATTGGTCAATATTTTTTTTTATTTGTTCTTATGCTTATTTGTGGCTGGCCCATGGCATGTCAAAGTATATGTGTGTGTGGCTTCATTTGCATATACTAGTATATTTGCACAACAAATGGAGCCGTCACTGAGCTGTTTTGCATGGTGTGTGCCTGCGTCTTTAGCTGACACTGAGGGTGAACGGCTGCTTTGTTTTTTCTGAAGGTGCACCCAAATATGTGTCCACCTGTCACTCATCTCCCCACTGTATTTCTGTCAATCACATTTTGTGTGTTGTGTATGTATTAAATGTGAAATTAAGTTAAAGTGGTTTAGTGCCTGAAATATTTGGAGAATTTTTCAAGAGAATTAAAGCAATAAAGAGCAATAAAAGATAAATATATTTTGGTATATATTCCATTTAAAAGTTGCCATGGCTAAGTAAGATTAATCAGTAAGAATTTTTTTTTTAAAGAAATTAATACTTTTATTCAGCATGCATTAAATTGATCAAGAATGACAGAAATATTTTGTAACAATGTAAAAGTTTTTACTATTTCAAATAAGTGCTTTTTTTATCTTTCTATTTATCAAAGAATCCTGAAAAAAGTATCATGATTGTTATGTTGTTTGTTACTTGAGCACCAAATCAGCATAATAAAATGATTTCTGAAGGATCATGCCACACTGAAGACTTGAGTAATGACACTGAAAACAGGAATTAATTACATTAGAAATTTGTTTTAAGAATCATATATATATATATATATATATATATATATATATATATATATATATATATATATATATATATATATATATATATATATATTATATAATATTATATTATATTGTTTGTTTAACACAACTTTGTTTTAAGAGTTCAAATAATAAAAAATTATTCTGTGGCATTTTTCTATATAATGTGTTGCATTTTTTTTATTATATTTTAAGTAAAAAATACATATTCAAATATTTATGAATATTTGTTAATTTATACCTTCAAAAAATAAATACAATTTTATTTATACATTATTGTAGTGGAATATTGGGGATGAATTCTGTCCACTGCATGTTTGCGATCAGACCCTTATCTAAATTCAAGACATTAGTTCATAAAATAGGCTCCAGGCCCACTTTGAGAGCATTGGAGCAGACAGGTACACTTTACCAGACACAATATTCAGTGAAGTTTCTCCGTCTTACACCCACACACATTCCTACTGCCACTTCTGGCCTTCACCCTTATCTCATGCTTTTTGTCTTCCAATTTAACTCTTACCTGGCACTCTGTGAGGTTTTCTGATAAAGATCTTTAGATTATTTATTCTTTGAGTAACTAGAGGACATTTTCATTCTGTCTTTTTGTTTTCAGGCATATAGTTTAGGGCAGTTTTACTACAACAGAAATACTTGTTAAAAAAATTTAAAATAACATCAGGCAATAAAATAAAACGTATAAAATAATAAAACAACGATTACGTCATCGTTATTAAAAGATTTATTTAGTAAGATTGTTTCCAACAAACTTTAGTCTAGTGAATAGGCGCATTGGTGCACTGCCACTCTAACAGTCATGTTAGCACACCTGAGCTTGTTGCAGTCTGACCTGTCTTACCGCCTCATTTGTCATATCAAATCACAAGCTCTTTTGAGGGGAGCTGAAAGACAAGGAATTAACAGCCCTTGGTTGGTGATGAGAGATCAACCTGCTGTTCAAAAGAGAAAGTATGTGAGAACACCAGCAAGTTGAACATGTAAGAACACAGGCAAACACACTCTCCTCTGCCAGTCCCCTGCATCGTCCAAAGAGTGACTCATGCTGTTTGCATCAAAAATTTCTGACATTTAGGCAATGATTAGCGATGCAATGTGATGACATATTTTGAAGTCACAACACTGATTGGATGTCTTTGTCCATGTTCAGGAGAAATTTTAGATCATGATTACTAGACATTGTCATTAGATAATATATACTCTTTGAGATCAGGTGAAATCTTTTGTGATTACAATTTTAGTGATTACAGCCTTTTGCGATTTTATAAGCACAAGTCATATCGCAATTTCAATTTTAGTTCAATTGACAGATGCTTTGTCAAAGCAATGGTGCAAAATGTAACATTAGAGACAAGTGTAAAATATTGGAAACACTTAACAATAAGGTTCCATTTGTTAGCTAACTACATAAGTTAACATGAAATAACTATGAAAACTACTTAATCAATATTTTAATACATTATTAAAATCAAAAGTTGTTTCTGTTACTATATTTAATGGACCTGAGTTACAATTAACGAACAATAAACAGTTGTATTAATCTTTGTTATAACATACATTTACATTTAATCATTTAGCAGACGTTTTTATCCAAAGCGACTTACAAATGAGGAGAGCAATAGATACAATTAAACTAACAATAGGGCAACAATATTCAAGTGTTGTGACCCTTCCCAGTTTAGTCTAATGCAGTACACATCATTTGTTTTAATAGATATAGAATAGAAAAGAAAGTGTTAGTATTAATGGATCAAGGGTTGCCGAAAAGATGTGAAAGATTAACAAAGATTAATCAATACTGTAACAAATGGAACACATTATCTAATGTTAACTAATGAGATATTAGAAACACTTTACATTGAGGTTCATTAGTTACTTTTAGTTAATGTATTAACTAACATGAACTAACCATGAGCAATACATTTGTTACTGTATTTGTTTATATTTTTTAATGTTAGTTAATACAAATAAAGCTGTCCATTGTTTGTTAATGTTAGTTCACAGTGCATTAACTAATGTTAACAATATTTTAATAAAGTATTAGTAAATGTTGAAATTAACATTAACAAAGATTAATAAATCCTGTATAAGTGCAGTTCATCATTAGTTCATGCTTACTAATGTAGTTAACTAATGTTAACTAATGAAACTTATTGTAAAGCGTTACCTAAATAACTTTTGGTTCATTATGAAACTCTGGCGGGACAGATTATTCTGCTAACTAATGGGAAACACTGCTTCATATTAAAATTGATATCTTATTACTTAAATAATGTATATGATATATTGTATATAGAAATATAAATAAAAAATAAACAAATAGGCTACATGGCATATTTATGTATTTAACATTCAGACTAACGACCATTGTCCCAGGCAACATTGAATAAAAGACCCATTTCCTATTCAGGGTGATCCTCTGTTTCATGTTGGGGTTCTGTTCACCCTGATAAGGTTTATTTTGTGAAAAAAAAAAAAAACCCTTATAAACAATTTCAGGCATAAAATACAAGTACATTTATAAATATGTACTTTTAGCCACAGTATGCACAACAAACTCTGTTAGTCTTCGGTGTGTTTGTCGACACGTAGTGAGTCTGGGAACAGGACAAATGTTTACATTGTGGCTGTGCAAGAGTGAAGCTTACTGGATGGTTTGTGTTCATGGAGGGGTGGGGTGGAGCATAAAGGGTGGATGTGATATGCCTCACTGACTGTAAGTACAGTTGTAAGATGAAGTGACACATCCCTGGCGTGCCAGTATCTGGGCGGGGCCAGATACTGGGCCTCCATCTGGAGGTGGAAAATATTGGCGGGAGAGAAGCAGTTGAACGTTTTTAGTCAGAGCTATTAATATCTTAAGATCCCAGTGAATGGGTGCCAAAAATGGAAACTCATCAAAAATAACATGAAAATCACCACAATTTGTGATTTTTCTTTCAGCAAAATAATAAAGTGTTATCAGTAGTATTTATTTTATAAATCATTCTCAGTAAGAAATTACTAGTTCATTTTAACACAGATTGCTCCAACATTGGATTGGTCCAATTTCCACATGGTACATTTTACAAAAAAAGGATACAATTTGATGTAGATGGTGTCAAATAATAACTGAAATATGTAATTTTGACCTCTGACCTCTATAGTTGGCACAGAAAGAAAAGTGTATTGTGAAAAATCACATTAGTGAAACTAGCAGAATATGGTGTTGTTAATTTGGACAGATGTTTGGCAAAAAATACTCCGTCTGTTGTGGCAGCATCACCTACTGGTTTTCAAACAAAATACACACACTCCAAGTGCACCCTTAATCTGGTGTATTTATTGTAGTTGCACAGTTTTTTGTGCTCAATACAAGCCTATTCATTCAGATGAGTCATGAAAATTCATGCTAAAAAAGGAGTTGATTTGTAGTGCTTTACGACTAAACACTCCACCAGCACTTCAATAAATATCCAGTGTCTATTTTATATCTAATGGTAAATGCTTCAACACTGATCCAAAAGTAACACATGGTACTATAGTTACATGACTATACACAAAAAGGAAATAAAACACAAAAATGACTGTACATACCTCATTGAGGAGAACAACACAATTGAAAAATATTGGTATGTCCTGACAATACAAACTACAATTATGTTTATATATATATATATATATATATATATATATATATATATATAAAGGGGATTTAATAATTATAAAGATTTAATAATAATAAATAATACATTAACTAAACACCTAATTTTTTTTAGAACATTATGTACTTCTTCGTTTGTGGAAACTTTTGACCACATTATACATCATTTACAATCAGAAATTGCTTTAGATCAGCCATCTTCAGCCATTTTTTTTTCCAGCCAAAATCAGCCTATTTTGCAATGTTAAAAATACTTTCTCTTATTCCAGTTTAATATGACGAGGTTTATTCCCCCAAAGAGTGCAAACACTGTTGCTCTGTGGTACTTTTAAATTCAGGCCAGGACTGTGTGTTTTTCTGATCAGTGGCATATGGGGGAGGACCTGTCATTTCTTTACAATCTTTACAATTCATTGCCATTACTAGCACAAAACAAAAAAAACAACAACAAAAAAAACCCACACACTTCGCCATCAAAACCATTAAAAGAAAAATATATGAAAGAAAAGTTGAAATGCACAGTTTCATGGGTTCTGATAACATACACTCAGGCATATTTATAGTCATATATATGTACACACGCACACATTACTTCATAAAACAATTTTTAGGTTGCCTTTTAGTGACCAGTTTAACATCTATGGAATGTGATATGGAAAGTTTGAAAAGGCCCACAGGATTCATGGACCATACAGATTGTTAAATGACCGATGAATGACACACTGTAACGCAACAAATAAATTATTCTCTTAACGATCTTTGTCTGTTTTTTTTTTCTTTGTTGCTAAATAGGAATAAGGCTAAAATTTGTTTTTGGGCATTAAACAAACAGTGGAACATTTCACACTATGAATAGGAAAGATGTTACATTTTATTTGTTTTACAATTATTGCAATTTCAAAGAAAGAAAATAACTTAAATGTTTAATACTTCAATTCAACCATTATCCTTCAAATAACGTTTCATTAATACTTTATGCTAAGAACTTAACACCAAAATAATTTGTGTTGTCTTATTTTATTTTTTAAAAGGGTGTGGATAAATGTTTTGTTGCAAATGGAAACAGGCAAAAAAACAAACAAACAAAAACCCCATGACGTCCAAACATACAGGAGTCATAGCAGCAGGCAATGCAGAGGTCTGATCAACCTCAAGAAAGATAAAATAAATCAATATTACAATAAAGTGGTGGCATTCCAAGTCAGGGAATAATATTTATGAAAGGGCACTCGAAGTTTTCATTGCTTATTTCCTATGCGCAAATACCATAACCAAGCTTTTTGTGCTGTTTGTTTTGGTTATTTTCTCCTCTTGCAGAAGTGGGTTGATTGGTCAGGTCATGATAAGGGTACATGCATAAGACTTAGTGGGGCAAAGCTACCAGGATATCTACATAGTTGACAGGGAAGAAGCCAGAGTGCTCATTGATCTTTCCTTCATACCAGTTGTCGTCAATCTTGCTGGTTAAGCTGATGATGTCACCTTCCTTGAAGCCTAGCTCACCCTCATTTTCAGCGTCAAAATCATAAAGAGCCCGACAGCAAGGATGGTCCATTGGAGCTGAAACGGGTAAAAAAATAAATAAAAAAAAATCTTTACAGCACAGAAAATGAAATCCTGCATTAAATAGATTTAATTATTTAAGTGCCTTACCTGGTGACCTAGAAGGGCCACTGTGCCCAATATTCCCATTGTGGTTCTCACTTAAATCCAGGGAGGTGCGAGGTTTGGGGACATACTCTCTTCTTGGCTTACAAGAAGCCTCTCTTATTCTGTCAAAATAAATCAATAAATCTGTAAATAAGTCTGTATAATTAGAAACTAGGCCTGATAATTTAGTATACTTTTATATAAAAGACAATGTGATAAAATGAAAAATACCACAAATTGAACATTTATTAACCAAATCGCATACTTTTTGTGTTGAAATACAGATGGAGTATATAGACGTGTCAAACTACTTTTAACTTCAAACAGCATTTTAAAAATGTGACATTCTTGATGTGATGCCACACAGCGAGATGCGCTGCAACGGCCAAGTGCAGGTGGGATTCAAAAATGCATCCGCCGGCTACCGGACAGATTAACAAACTCTAAAGTGGATTTCTGTGGAATGTAGGGTTATGAATAAAATATTGAAATAAACAATATATTCATTTTTTATCAATATAGTCACTTTTTTCATCTGCCATATTAATGTGACATTTTTAATTATCTTTATTTGCAGCCTTTTCTCAGCAAATACTGAAATGCCTATGTGCGATCAGTCATTATAGAAAATACAATTTGACATGACAGACAGGTCATGGTTCTTGTGTTGTGTCTTTACAGTGTTTTTTTTTTTTTTTTTTTTAAATCGCTTGGACTATAAAAGTAATTCCTGTGTTAATGGTTCCACTGATGATTCACTATGTGAATAAAACCTAAATTAAACCCGTTCATCATATAAAGCGATCGCGTCTCTTCAGAAAACTTTTATTTGTTCTCTTTATGAGAGCATCTTTCATGTTTTACGATCTCTTTATGAACTTTCTGAAGCGTCAAAGTGGTAGTTAAGTGGACTGTCAATGGAGGGAGAGAAATCTCTAAGATATCATTAAAATATCTTCATTTGTGTTTCGAAGATGAACGAAAGTCTTACGGGTTTGGAACGCCATGAGGGTAAGTAAATTATGACAGAATGTTCATTTTTGGGTGAACTATCCCTTTAAGAATAGATGCCTGTAATTGCATTGTTTTTTTGTGGGAAGAGAGGTTCCATTTAAATGTTTAGACTAGATTTACGAGGAGTCTTGTACTGTGTGGTTTGTTCTATAACACAAACCTGTCCTCTATCTTGGTGGACAGCTGCTGAAGGATCTCTGCGGCCTGTCTGTGGTAGTTCACCTGAGCTTGGACCAAAGCAGAAAGCTGACTCACTTGTTCAATCTGCAAAAACAAAGTTAGAACATCAACAACTATTACACGTGAAATTCCTCAAAGATTATATATGGCAGGTCAAGACTAGCAAACAATGGCTATATTTACATGCACCCTTATAAATGCAGTACTGTGAAGTACTGCAAGCTCATGTAAACAATACCGTGATTATGATTACGTTCATATTTAGAGTAACCACAGTAAAATAATATGTGGAGTGCTGCGGCTTTAATCTGACTATACGCTCATGCATGGGGTTTCGAAAACATGCTGGAACAGAAGCAGCCACACTTCTTGGCATCATGCACATTGATGCTTGGAATTGTGCCAATTCTGACCATCAAAATCAATAAAACACATGATGTCCATGTTGTGTAAAGCTATAAGCAGAAACTCCCTAGAAATGTGGCTTCTGCAAAATGAGGGAGACCATGTACCCTAGAACTGGTGAACAGGTCCGAGAACGCTGGGAGGGCTTGAAGGCTGCCTATTTTAAAAGCAAAAACATCACAACTCTTAGCAAATAATCTAAATATGACATGTATCATTTAAACGGGATTGAAAAGGTTTTGCGCATGTCATGTTAACATCTTAATTCTTACTTTGATTATTGGTAATATCAGACTATTAACCATGTAAACATAGCCATTGTATAAGATGCACTGAAAAATGAAAACAAGTGAATCCAGTGACGTATTCCTTCAAAATAAAAGGAAAGATTCATTGGATAAAGTATATGGCACAATAAGGACAGATAATGGAGGCATGAAATGGATGGTGAACAAGGGCAGGCCACAGATCTTACATCACTCTCCAGAAGGTTAAACATGCTTTGTTCGGCAATCTCCTTTGAATCATCAAACTTCTCCAGGGCTTGTTTGATCTCATCTTCTGTGACTTTTCCTTGCCTTTTCTTCTTATAGTCAAAGTCCAACCGTCGCCCTTCCAGCTTCTTCAGGTGATGCTGTCATAACACACAGAAAAATAGTTGAAAATTGCCCTGATCAGTTACTGACCTCTAGTGGGATTCCAAAGCATTGCCTCCATCAATGGTTGGGACTTCAAAGCTATTTCAAATATTACTACAAAATATTCTCACTGTGATGTATTATTCACAAGTACATTTAAAATCACAGCCAGTTGAATTCTCAACAAATGCGTATTCAAAACCGTTAAAATCAGTGACTGATAAGAGTTAATCAGTGGTATTTAAAGAGGTCATACTCAGGGGAGAATATTAACAATAAAATCTGAGTTACACTTAAAATATTGTTAGTACAGTTAGTCAAATCCAAATACAGTCATTATTGATTTTTTATGTCCATTTATGTTCCTCTTCTCTGACCTTAGAAGTAAATGGCCCATTGCTTTCTGATGTGTGCGAAATGAGATTCAGCACTTTCCAGAATAGTCTTAAACAGCCCCATCCCTCATTCAACAACCTCTTTGGCCCTGCTTACACCTGGTATTAAGATGCGTTTTGGTCGATGTAAACGGTTCTAAAACGTTTTGACCTTGTCCACTTTCAACTACTTCGAGGCCTCGGGATTTATCTGAAGACTGGACAAGACCACAAATGCGGAGATATCACGAAATAGCCAATTCATTCTCTGATTTTTTTGTTAACATCCTTACTGTGATTGGATGTAAAACTTCCTGCAATCAATAATTAATTTCTAATTTGATTTCTTTTGTTACTCTTGTGCTGGGTCAATAATATATGGGGGATTGTGTCAGAAATGTCACCAAAATTAATACAAATGTGTCGTTCACAAAACGACCTACATTTAAGTGTTCTGATGAAACTGTTAAAGTTGAACTGAAATGATCCATGATGCTGTAACTGAGTTTCAAAAGTGGTAATTGCGACTTGTTCACTAAACTGCCACAATTAACGCATTGCTATGATTTAAGTACAGTTCAGCACTATTTCAGAGCATTTAAGTGTCGGGTTGCACTGGATTGTAGGAGATTAGTGAATAAGATGCAGGTTTTTACACTCAGTGAAATATCGCATGCAAAAGGAACAACTGTGAATTTGACACAATTTACAAGCATTTACAAAAAAAAGTAAATGTATCTTACAGGATGACTGCATGACTTCCTGTAATCTCAAAGGTACTGGTTTTGGAGGTTTTCAATGCAATAATTTCTTATATCTCACCTGGATCTCTTTTAAGTCTTTATCATGGATATTCTGCAAGGGATCAATGAAGTTTTGCTTGACTTCCATGTCTAGAGCATCTTTAACTTCACCCAGCTCTCGCATGGCATCTCCAACATCGATCAGAGCCACACCTGTAAAACACAAGAGTATGCTATATGTATATTTTAAGGGGAAAAAACTTAGGGGAAAAAAGGACTCAATATAGACATCAATGTACTGAATGAAGTAGTTTGTTTTCCTTACACCAATACAAAACCTGGTGCTCTATTTAGCCGGGATACTCAAATTATGCAGCCCAGGGGAAAAATATTATCTGGTTATAGTATGACAGATTACTTTATTTTCATTTGGTTTTAAAATTTGCAGTAACAAACAATTATGGCTATTTCTTAAACTAGCCTCATATTTTGAATCACCTCATTTATCAAAGCACTTGACATAAGTACTGGTCAGTTTTTAAAAACACTCGTCATTTTCCCGAGCATATGGTCAAATGCTATTTAAACACCTGCACTTATAAATGTTACATTTTATTGCTCTTATCACCAATCTTTCCTGCTAATTGGAACACAATTTACATTTGAATATGCCAGTCACTATGCATCAATCAGTGATTACAGTATTTGCATATCCTGAAACTTTGCATCATGATTATTAAAAACAAAATATGACTACATGAACTGCAAAACACTTTGTGATTTATTCTGATTACGAATTAAATGTAATTTAACTGTGTGCAAGCAAGCAGTGTGCACAAAAAACTAAATCGCTCCCATTATAAGTGCTTGGAATGTAGGCAGATTATTTTATTATAATGGGAGCGTGTATCTAGTTGTTGCTTTGCTTCAAGCTGCTCTCTCTCAGTGCATGCTACAGAAGCTGTCTCTTTTACATTACAGACAGCTTCATTTATTATAATGGAAATGTTCTGATTTGTCGTGCTGCATTGTCCATTTGCAGTGCAGCCAGCCACAAAAGCAGAACTACATAGTCAAAACATTTTGGATTATGGTTGCAGGTCATTGGTAACCTTGTCATGGGCTAGATTTGGCTCGCTGGCAAGTATTCAGCATACAGTGATTTCAGACAACCATATTAAACATCCAAAAACTTGCATTCATAAACACATTTGAAATCTAGAGAGCATGAACAATAAAAATGTTTGTGCTGATGCTAGTGAGTCTCGTCAGTTTTTGTGGGTTGCATTTAAACAATATGAATTCAGAATAGCATACTAGTCAGTACTACTACTGCCATATGATTTGGGACATACTTCTAGGGTGTAATGATGGCTACTTTCATACAAGTGTGTGTGTGTGTGTGTGTGTGAGTGTATGTGTGTGTGTGTGTGTGTGTCGTCAGCTACAGATAAAGCCACAATAATTCCGCAGAGCTAACTTGTCAATCCATCTTTATGGGTGATGCTACAGTGCAACAAACAGATGTACTCTAACCAATGAGAGGACAGTTTTATTCTAATGTGACTTGCATAAGCACATAATGGTATGCTGTGTGAAAGCAAACTGAAATAAGAATAAAATGTAACATTTTAACAATTTAAAACACTTTTTCAGAACAAAGCAAACAGGCTATTTATATAGCGCTTTTTACAATACAGATTGTTTCAAAGCAGCTTTACAGAGATAACAGATAACAAATAATGTTGTAAAAATATTGTTAAATATCAAATGAAATGTCCCCAACTAAGCAAGCCAAAAGCCAATGGCGACAAAGGCGAAGATGGTTTAAAAGGCGACATGGTTTAAACATCTAAATACTACCATGTATTTTTTTCTTTATGATCTATAAAGTTCACACCAACACAAGAAGAATCTTTTTACACACCAACAGAAGAATGACGCATATTTTATAGTTTAATCTAGTTTCCAAACTAAGTAACCATGTAATCAAAAGAGGTTGTTGATGAACGCAAATAGAACTCATTATTTTGGAATGATGCCGTTTGCATTGTGTATGTTTATAAAGTGCTATGTGTGGGATAGCTGCCCGCAAAGCTAACGGCTCTTACATTGTGACGGATATGTTCTGAGTCACATGATGTTCTGAGTCACATGATGTTCTGAGTCACATGATGTTCTGAGTCACATGTTGTGTGGAGCACCTGGCTTAAGAGAGTTTGAAGATGGCAGTTGTGCAATGCCTTGTGCAGTGGAAAGATGTGGGAAGTTAATCCCTGCATATCTCCTAAACAACCTGTGAGGTAAAAGGAACATTTCATTGATTTGCCTTGGGATTTATGGATCTTTTGGAAGTTGGTGGATGTTCAGAGAAACTACCCATGGTCCAAACGGCAATGGAGGACAGATCATTTCTCTGACTGACTGGGACAGATCATCAACTGACTGACTGGGCAAAAACCAAACAAGTATTGTTTTTTTTCTTATATTCTCATGTTGGGTTTGCAGTTGAGACTTTTGACCATGATACTTTGTAAGTATTATTTAAAGTGCTGAGAAAACTCTTTTTGAACTGCACAGTGGACTGGTTGCTCAGTGCTGGTCTGAATGGACTTAAAGGTCTAAGTGCATGTACCAGCACCTATGCTGGATTGAGAACTCAGTCAAGAACTGTTAATGTGGACTTGTGACATTGGGGGTTTGCACTCTAAATGAGTTGAAAAGGAATTAACTGAATTTGAATGAATTTAACTTTTGAATGAACTGATTTGTTTGTGTTGAAAGATTTTGTCATGTTAAATGAGCCCCATTGAGTATTTGAATTTCTGGGCTATTTTTCTTTAAAATTGAATAATTTTTGGTTTCTGGTTTTGTAGGATTTTTGTTTGCATTTGTGAACCATGAATGTTTTCCCCTGATAACAGTACTAATAACAGTCTATATGAACTGAGCCTGTTGCTGGTTGTGTAGTAATTCTTCATCCACATATTAAGGGTTCCAACTTTTTTTTTATGTTTGAATCCTTTGTATGGTTGACTGACTTTAAAGAAATTTTGTAGGTTGAAATCCCTGCTTGGCACCCCAATTAATTAGGTCAATCCGTTACATAAAAAATGGCACCCCAGATGGGACGTAAATTGGATGAAGATTTTTTTTAAGCCGTTATCTCTTTGTGAATTATTTTTCAAATGGATGTCTCAGACCTTTGTGCTACCCCTTCAGACAGAAGCGATGTTATTCCTCAATTGCGAGATGACCATATATTACCAGCACTGGACACTGGGTTCATTCCAGAAATTTCAGAGTTTGGGGAAGGAAATGTTCCCTTATTGAATATACCACAGATTTCTAGTCCTCTTCGAGACCCACCAACCACTTCAAGTAATCTTACAACCCGTTCTTTAATTGATATGGAATTGTGTCATGATATTGCACTTTCCCCTCCCTTACTGCCAAGCTTTGTGGGCCTTCCTCAACACAGAGAAGTCTATGTCCGGGATTTTGATGACTCCAATATTGTATCCAATCAAGCTAAACTCCAGAAACTCCTTGCTCAAACCTTCACAAAAATTAAAGAAGAACAACAAAACATCAAAGGAGAGCTTATGAATACCTTGACAACAATCAATCAAGATTTGAGACTGTTGTATATTGACGGGCAGAATGATTTGCAAAAATAAATAACTAAGCAATTGGAATATCATCAAACTCAGAATTCTGCTAACATCAATTGGCGATTGGAACGTTTCCAGAACCAGGTTTTAAAGGACATTGACGCCATTATACTGCCCCTTAGGACAGCTATTGAAGATCTTCGGACTGAATTTAACGCTCAAACTCAGCAAATGAACGCTGTGTCTCAGGACTTGGCTTCATTAAAGTCCAGCATGCATGCCCATGTGAATACCTTTCAAGTATCATCTTCCTCTCAACCTTCCCCTGTGACTATTGTACATGATGTTACAAAGAAATCGTATCCCTTACAGTCGACTATGCAGCCAGGGCTACCTGACAGGAGCTCAAGGGGACACACAGACACACTGTTACCCGGAGACCTCAGTCGACGATATGTGGGAAATAGTCCTATTAAGCTAGAATTTCCTGCCTTTGGTCGGAAAGAGGATGACCCAGATCCTTTAACTTACACTGAAAAGTGCCATGATTTCCTAGCCTTGGTTCCTCTATCAAATGAAGAATTGATGGCCACCCTTCGAAATGTGCTGCACAGGACTGCCAGAGATTGGTGGGATGTAGCCCGAGGGTCCATTCATACATGGACTGAGTTTGAGACTAGCTTTCTTTCAGCTTTTTTTCTCTGAAGATAATGGCGATGAATTGGCAGAAAGAGTTCGTAATAGAATACAAGGAGAGAATGAAAGCATAAGAGACTTTGCATACATATATTGTTCTCTTTGCAGACGATGGAAGCCTGAAATTGATGAAGAAGTGATCAAACTCATCCTGAAAAACATCAATCCCCGTATTGCAAGTCAGCTGTGACGTAGAGTTTCTTCTGTGGATGAATTGGTTCGTCTAGGACAACAATTAGAAAAGGATAAAGACAATCAACAACAATATGAACAACGTAAACGTTTCACCAGCAAGGTAGCTTCCAAACCAGACATCCAGAACCAGCAAATCTCAGGTAAACCAGAACAAGATAGAACTCGACAATTGTTCTGTTGGAAATGCAAAGGGTCCCATTCACCAGCTACCTGTCAGCACCCTAATGCTCAAAGGAATAAGGAATTTTCGAAAGGTCCAAATGCTGTTGCTAGGGATGCACATGTTCCTCAAAATCATCCTACTGTAAGTACCTTAACACCGAAAAGAGATTTCAAAACCAAAGACCGTAAAACTGATAACCAGAAATTTTATAGAACCCCTGTATTGGCCACTGGTAATTCAAGTCCTCACCAGCTAGTTGTTCCCTTAACTTTACGCCAGTGGAAAGGAACTGCTATTGTGGATACAGGATCTTCTTTTACTCTTCTTTCTGAAAAACTTTGGAAAAATGTAAAAATTCCTGAGGAAGAATTGAACGTTTGGAAAGAAGGACCATTGTACTTGGCAGATGGTGAAGCAAAGCAACCACTTGGGTGGACTGAGATGGAGTTCCAGCTACACAGTCGTCACTGGATGTTGCCTACCGTAGTGTTGTCTGATAAAATGTTAGCCTTTTCTGCTGTTCTGGGACTTGATTTTCTGTTTCTGAGTGGGTTACAGATTGATGTATCAACCAATACCTATTGGTTCAAACCCTATGAAAAAGACAGATTTACCTTTGAGGATGACATTCCAAAACAGCATGATTGGGGACCAGAACGGCAAGTTGCCTTAATTACAACTATAGCCCCAAAACTATTGTCTCCAAATCCTTCTGAGGAAGTAATATTGCAGGCAGTCAAAAACGCTCAGTTGGAGGAAAATGAAAAACTGACATTCATGGAACAGCTGCAACAAAATGTGGATGTGTGTACAACAAAACTGGGGCGTACCAAGTTGCTGAACCATAAAGTTTTTCTTACCCATGATATGCCTGTGAAGCAGAAACCTTACAGGGTTTCGCCAACTAAGCAGAAGATCATGAAGGAACTAATTGACGAGATGTTGGCTACGGGAGTGATCGAACCCTCCTCTTCAGCTTGGGTTTCACCAGTAGTCCTGATCCCAAAGAAGTCAGGAGGCTTACGATTCTGTGTTGATTACAGAAAGTTAAATGCTGTTACTTACAGTGATGCCTATCCTTTACCCACAATTCAGGAAATTCTAGAATCTTTAGCAGGCAATGCCATTTTCACTACTCCTGATTTAAACAGTGGCTATTGGCAAGTTGAAATGGACCCAGAAAGCCAAGACAAAACTGCCTTTGTGTGCTCTTATGGGCTATTTCATTTTAAGGTAATGCCTTTTGGGCTTAGAAATGCTCCTGCCACGTTTCAACGTTTAATGGAGACAGTATTAGGAGATCTCAGAGGCAAGATCTGTTTCGTGTATCTGGATGACATTATTGTCTTCTCTCCTTCCAAAGAACAACATTTCAATGATCTGCAAGTTGTCCTGGATACACTGAGAAATGCAGGACTCACTGTGAATATGAAAAAAAGTAATTTCTTTCAAGAGACCTTGAAATTCCTTGGCCATGTGGTTTCTTCTGAAGGCATTCAAGTAAATTCAGAAAAGACTCATGCCATCAAAAACTTCCCTGTGCCCTCTAATCTGAAATCCCTTCAACGTTTCTTAGGAATGGCAGGCTGGTATCACAGGTTTGTACCCGATTTCTCACGAACAGCAGAGCCTCTCACTGCCCTGAAACGAAAAGGAGCGAGGTTTAAATGGACTTCTGAATGTCAAATTGCTTTTGACACCCTTAAGGAGCATTTGGTGAAGCCACCAATCTTAGGACATCCTAATTTTGACTTACCATTTGTGGTGTACACTGATGCTAGTGATATTGGCCTGGGAGCTGTACTTGTCCAGCAGAGAGGTTTAGGCTCTGAAGAAGTTCTTGCCTTCGGCAGTCGGACTCTAAACAAGGCAGAACGTAATTATTCTACAACAGAACAAGAATGCCTTGCTTTAGTTTGAGCCCTGGAGAAGTGGCGGTACTACCTGGAAGGTCGTTATTTCACAGTGGTAACTGACCATGCATCACTAGCGTGGGTATTTAAGACCAATAAACCTAGCACACGACTTATGCGCTGGGCATTACGTTTGCAGGAATTCACATTTGCTGTCGAATACAGAAAAGGGAAAATACAATACAGTCCCAGATGCCCTTTCCCGTGCTCCATCAGACCAACCTGATCCTCTTTCATGATGATCCTCTTTCAGGTCATCTAGGGAGATACAAAACCTATAGGAGATTGCAGTCTCTTGTTTACTGGCCAAATATGAGTTTGGATGTCAAGAACTATGTCCAGAATTGTTCAATTTGTCAATGCTACAAACCAGAAGCTAAGAAACCAGCAGGCAAGTTACAGCAAACTTTGGTAACAAAATCCTGGGAAATGCTTGGTGTTGATTTAATGGGACATTTTCCCATAAGTTCCCAGCTAAATTCTTATCTACTGGTCTTTGTTGACTATTACTCCAGATGGGTGGAACTTTTTCCCTTGCGGAAAGCTACAGCTCTTTCTGTCGCACGAATACTGGTCAAAGAAATCATTACTCGTTGGGGAGTCCCAGAGTACATTCTTTCTGACCAAGGACCTCAATTTGTGTCAGAAATCTTTGCAGAGACCTGTAAGGCTTGGAACTCAACCCACAAGTTTGCCACAGCCTACCACCCCCAGACAAACTTCACTGAAAGGATTAATCGGACACTGAAAACTATGATGGCTTCCTATGTAGGAAGCCAACACAACCATTGGGACCAGCATCTTCATCATTTTCGTTTTGCTCTTAATTCAGCAGTACAAGAGTCTACTGGTGTCACACCTGCTGAGCTTAATCTCAGTAGACCACTCAGAGGTCCCTTAGACCTTTTGTTACAACCACAAACCATTCCTCCTGACTCACCAGCATATAGTACCCTTGCTCAGCTCAACGACTTGAAAGAACTTGTCACAAAAAAATTGGCCAAAGCTCGCCTGAGACAGCAAAGGAATTATGTTAAGAAGAGACGCAATCTTGAATTCAAAAGCAATGATAGGGTTTGGCTACGTTCTCACCCCCTTTCTAGAGCAGAAAAGAAATTCTCAGCCAAGCTTGCACCAAGGTGGCAAGGTCCTTATAGGATTATACGTCGGATGGGACCTTTAAATTACCAGGTTGTAATGGAAGAAACAGGAGAGGGTTTGCGTACTATACATGTATGTCAACTAAAACCATGTTATCCCACAGCAAAAGACCTGGAGGAGATTCAGCGCGTAAAATTGATGGATCTTTTCCAAGAAGATACCGATGAAGAGGAATTCCTTGGATTTTCTTACCTCAACAATAAGCCTGTCACCTAATTGTTTTGCTTTTTACAAGGGAAAAGGAGTGTGACGGATATGTTCTGAGTCACATGATGTTCTGAGTCACATGTTGTGTGGAGCACCTGGCTTAAGAGAGTTTGAAGATGGCAGTTGTGCAATGCCTTGTGCAGTGGAAAGATGTGGGAAGTTAATCCCTGCATATTTCCTAAACAACCTGTGAGGTAAAAGGAACATTTCATTGATTTGCCTTGGGATTTATGGATCTTTTGGAAGTTGGTGGATGTTCAGAGAAACTACCCATGGTCCAAACGGCAATGGAGGACAGATCATTTCTCTGACTGACTGGGACAGATCATCAACTGACTGACTGGGCAAAAACCAAACAAGTATTGTTTTTTTTCTTATATTCTCATGTTGGGTTTGCAGTTGAGACTTTTGACCATGATACTTTGTAAGTATTATTTAAAGTGCTGAGAAAACTCTTTTTGAACTGCACAGTGGACTGGTTGCTCAGTGCTGGTCTGAATGGACTTAAAGGTCTAAGTGCATGTACCAGCACCTATGCTGGATTGAGAACTCAGTCAAGAACTGTTAATGTGGACTTGTGACACTGGGGGTTTGCACTCTAAATGAGTTGAAAAGGAATTAACTGAATTTGAATGAATTTAACTTTTGAATGAACTGATTTGTTTGTGTTGAAAGATTTTGTCATGTTAAATGAGCCCCATTGAGTATTTGAATTTCTGGGCTATTTTTCTTTAAAATTGAATAATTTTTGGTTT
Organism: Gila orcuttii; assembly: GCA_026230005.1. Classification (NCBI taxonomy): domain Eukaryota; kingdom Metazoa; phylum Chordata; class Actinopteri; order Cypriniformes; family Leuciscidae; genus Gila; species Gila orcuttii. Next base: position 44,447,991 of record JAPDVR010000002.1, on the reverse strand, counting down.
CTGGTTTTGTAGGATTTTTGTTTGCATTTGTGAACCATGAATGTTTTCCCCTGACTGAATATTATATTGCTCAAAAAACTAATAACAGTCTATATGAACTGAGCCTGTTGCTGGTTGTGTAGTAATTCTTCATCCACATATTAAGGGTTCCAACTTTTTTTTTATGTTTGAATCCTTTGTATGGTTGACTGACTTTAAAGAAATTTAGTAGGTTGAAATCCCTGCTTGGCACCCCAATTAATTAGGTCAATCCGTTACAACATTGCGTATGTTTATAACAAAGCAAGCATTACCAAAGCAGGAATCCTCCCCGAGTTCCCTGCCAAACTTTTGCATGGACTCTCCCAGGATGACTTCAGTCTGTATGTAGCCAGGACCTTTATCTCCTCCACGGATTTTAGACATGGAGCTCATCATACTCATCTTGGCACGAGTTGCTACAGAAACAAACACAAAACAGATGTACATTAATGACATTTTTATTTACAATAATTTTTTTTTTTTAAAAAGATCAACATTTACCTGGATTGGGTTGCAGGTACTCCGTTGTCTTGGTCATAATGTCCATCACTGCCCTTGTGGTGGTGTCAACTTTCTATAGTACAATAAAGATGAGAACATACAAGAATAGAATAGAAAGAAACATTTTTTAGACATGAAAGAATTAAACATTCCTCATATTTCAAAAGCAGTGTTTGGCATCACATATCAGCTAGATGCCCTAAAGCCCCCAGTAGCTGCTCATTCATTCATTCATTCATTCATGCCATCCATCCCATTTTTAACCATCTTTGTAAGAGATACTCTAAAATACACATTTATAAACTCACTCAAAATATTTACACTTAATTAGACTATAATTTTGAGTCAACAGATGACCTAATTAAACCTTCCAAAATTAGAATTCTAATTAACAACCACATGCTCACTGCCATGCTTCTTGAAAGAGAATCATAACTCTCGCTGAAGGAAACTTACCTTTTCCATTTCCGTAAAGTCATAATCTAATTTAGTTCCTTCTGCCCCTCCGACCCTCTCACTAACTCTCTGCAAAATAAAACACATTTTTTCAATTAATTCTGAATTCGGTCATAAATTGTACACTAGCTTGAAAACCCCTGCTCTGTACAACATATAGGCTACTGTACTAGTAACAACTGTTTGGACCATAGCCTTAGCATATTTAACTTGTACTCTCATGCAACATGATGCACTTAGAAATTAGAAATAAATCATAAACTTTCATTCATAGAGGTAATTGTAGCATTTCCAGTAAAATGTATTCATAAATCAGACCAGACTCCAATAAATAAAAGGTGTTTCTTGCGTCAGTTGTGTAATGCAGTGTTTCCCAACCCTGCCTCTGGACTCTGGAGAACCTTTTTTGATACACCTATTTCAGGGTCTTGTTGTCTCTAATAATGAGGCGATGAGTTTATCCAGGAACATGTTTGGTGTAATAATAGGGAAACCACAATTCAATGACACATGTATTGCTTCTTGACCACACAGTTGAAACATTAGTTTGAGGGGACAGAACGTTCACCAGAATAATCATTTAAAAAAAAAAACCTGCACCAAAAACACAGTTCTATAGTGACCCTGTAATTCAAACAGAAGAGCATGCAAGCAACGCCGAGGTCATGGGTTTGATTCTCAGGGAATGCTTGTAAATTATAAAATACATTGAATGTAATGCAAATCGAAGATGTTTAAGTCAAGCCTTTTGTCATGAGTCCAAGTCTCAAATCCTTTTTAGTAAAAGGACAATTAATTTTATGTATACATAATTTTGGTTGTATACATAAGAGTGGTCCAAAGTTATGTTCTCTGATGAACGAAAATTTTGCATTTCCTTTGGAAATCAAGGTCCCAGAGTCTGGAGGAAGAGAGGAGAGGCACAGAATCCACATTGCTTGAAGTCCAGTGTAAAGTTTCCACAGTCAGTGATGGTTTGGGGTGCCATGTCATCTGCTGGTGTTGGTCCACTGTGTTTTCTGAGGTCCAAGGTCAACACAGCCGTCTACCAGGAAGTTTTAGAGCACTTCATGCTTCCTGCTGCTGACCAACTTTATGGAGAAGCAGATTTCATTTTCCAACAGGACTTGGCACCTGCACACAGTGCCAAAGCTACCAGTACCTGGTTAAGGACCATGATATCCCTGTTCTTAATTGGCCAGCAAACTCACCTGACCTTAACCCTATAGAAAATCTATGTGGTATTGTGAAGAGGAAGATGCGATACGCCAGACCCAACAATGCAGAAGAGCTGAAGGCCACTATCAGTGCAACCTGGGCTCTCATAACACCTGAGCAGTGCCACAGACTGATCGACTCCATGCCACGCCGCATTGCTGCAGTAATTGAGGCAAAAAGGAGCCCCAACTAAGTATTGAGTGCTGTACATGCTCATACTTTTCATGTTTATACTTTTCAGTTGGTCAACATTTCTAAAAATCCTTTTTTTTTTGTATTGGTCTTAAGTAATATTCTAATTTTCAGAGATACTGAATTTGGGATTTTCATTAGTTGTCAGTTTTAATCATCACAATTAAATGAAATAAACATTTGAAATGTATCAGTCTGTGTGCAATGAATGGATATAATATCCATATTTCACTTTTTGAATGGAATTACTGAAATAAATCAACTTTTTGATGATATTCTAATTGTATGACCAGCACTTGTATTTTAAGGTAGAAAAGAAATTGAGTTCTAACAGCACCATAGACTAACAAGGTGTTGGTTCGAACCAAAATGACATAAATATGGTGCGAAACATTATTAGTGTATGGTGTATTACATGTGATTAATGTAGTAATATAAAAATAGCTCCTCACCAGAAAGGCAATTCTTATAATAATTCTAAATAATTTAATTATATCAATTATTTAAGTTCTGCTGTACCTTGTCATGTGGAACCATTACCAATGTAGTACTTCAATTTAGAGCATTATGCATTTAAGCATTTTCTTTCTGAAGACTCCTACAAATACACCAAGTCAAATTAAAGACTTGGCTTGTCTGCCAAAGGTTTGTCTTTGCCAAAGGCTTTACTCAGAGCTACATACTTAATAAAAACCCTTTCTCCCTCAAGATTGAGCTGTCACTGAGTTAAGAAGATTTGAAGGCAAGGATACTAATAAATCCCATGGGATTGGAACAAAATGGCTGCCAAGGATCGTAGTGATTGAACATGTTTTAGAATAACTCAAATTAGTCAATTTAGTACCGAGGCTCCAATAAGGAATATCTCATACCAATGAAATATTACAATAAAAGTGAATTATTGCAATACAAGTACTTAAGGAATAGTACTTTATCAAAATCCCTTCATTCTCTAAAGCAGGGGTGTCCAATCCTGCTCCTGGAGTCACTGTTCTGTAAAGTTCAGCTTCAACCCCAATTAAACACACCTGAACCAGCTAATCAAGGTCTTAGGCCTGGGACACACTAGACGATTCTCTTTAAACTGTGGGAGACCACAGACCCAAGGGCCCTTAAAATACATGTTAAAAGGGAAAAAATATTATTATAACTCATTTTAGTAAAATAATCATTCTGGAATCACCCATGATTAATTGACAGGAGAAATTATGTATGCTTTTGTGCAGATACTAGGCCTACATTCAGCAGCATCAACATTACAAACTGATATGGCCTGCTAAGGAGGAGGATGATGATGAACAGGATACATGCATTGAATACACAGAAATTTTCTTAACACTCCAGCTCGAAATTCAGTATGATCTCATAGAGTCAGACTAATGATGCACAGCTTATTAAGCAATCATGATTTATTTATTTATTTAACAACATGTGTGAATTAAAAGTACCATTTTGCCAACGGAAAATTTCTGAGCCAAATGAAGATAAAGATGTGTTCTGGCGACTGGCGTGTTTATTGAACCAATCAGATAAGAGTAAAATGAGAGTCAGCTAGAAGCTCATTTGATTGCCTACATGATGAAGGTGGGTCCGCCCCCCCTGTACACTTTATGAAGCATGTAAACATATTTAACAGAATACAAGCTTAACCAGAATATGGTCCTTAATTGGAATTATATTTATAAACTTGGTTTAAAAGGTTATAAATAAAAAATTATCATGCCCTTACCGTTTTCACATTGGCTTTGTTGATCTTCACTTTTAAATGATCTACTAAATCAATTTCCTTTGGGTTCTATGAACTCAATTTTGTTTGCTGAGTAATTAGATTCATGCCACATTTCAAAGAAGTATCCTGCAGTAATGTAAGATTTAAACCATGATCATTGTTCAGCAAACAACAACAAGGGTGGCTTATACAAGAGCTCTTTAACAATTGATTCAACAAAAAAACAAAACAAAAAAACTTATTTTAGAATGTTCTTATAGGTGAACATTGTGTGATGCCAGCACATACTGTATCTGTATTGGCTCCATCTATTAGTATGCCGTTTTTTTTGGACATGTATTTGGACATATCCAGTCTCTATTAGCTTAGCTTTGTACAAGGCTACGAGAACAATTCTATTTCCAATAGCCCTCCTTAAATACAGAAATTACATTATAAGACACTTTGAGGTCATAAAAATCACCATAAACCTTGTTAATCAAAGAAGTTACAGCAAATATTTACACTCTGATCTAGATATTAAGAGAATTTTACAATACTATCGAATTATATTTAGACTTCCTTTTAAATAGATTTGACAAATCCTGTAAGTGACGTAGAAGCACATTAGAGGCTTCTATTTTCCAACAAGCCACCTCAGAGTCAACATCCAACCATGTTCTGAATGCAACTGAAATGCCCACAAATTTAGCACAAAATTTCTACCAGCCTACCTTTGTTAATTAGTCTTTATAGTTGGCATAAGATATGCTTTAGGCTTAACTTTACAAAGTAGTATATACACTTGACTACTTCACGTGTGTGTGTGCACCTAGGATATGTATATTATATATGTATACACATATGTATGTGCGGCTATAGGATAAAATCTCCCAACTTTCTTCACAGGGAAATAAAGATCAAGAGTTTGCAGTGGATCTCTCAGCCAAGAGGAAGCCAGAAACACTGGTAAGAGGACATACTATCATGCACCCTTGAGACACATTGACAGTCACTTAATCTTATCTGCAAAGAAAGGCTTAGACTCTGAGATCACTCGCACGTAACTTTAACATATCGGTGAGTATATGAATTAAGAATTAAATATATGAATTAAAATAATACATTTCAATGATTCTACTTTTTATTTTAGGTGGTTATTTGACATTGCAGGATAAGGGGGAAGATGCTCTGGAATAGCCTTCCTGATAATATTTGGGGATAATACACATTCTCCAAGTTAAAATCTAGATTAAAGACGTCTCTTTAGCCAAGCATCCACAAAAAAAGAATCCACATCTACAGCATCTCATAACAGTGTACTCCAGTTCAGATCAAAATATCTATTGCTTGAAATGTTATGAACAGCAGCTACGCCAAGTATTTTCAATTTGCTTTTCTATTTCTACCTCGAGATGCCCATCCAGAGGTAACTAGAGATTACGGAAGCTCCAGATTGGATCCAGCCTCTTACGAAGATTTCAGATGACGCCAACTCTGAATCAACATACACAACTGCCAAATTTTCTATATATTATCATTATGAGCTCATTGTTTCTGCCTAAAATTAATACATGTTAGCTAACTGCATGATTTGTATTATTTTACAACTATACATTTTTGATATATGGACATGGACACATTCATGATGGACACAGTCACATTTGATAACGGATAACTCTAAATTGTAATGTAGAAACATGCATTTTCTGTAAAGTGGTCATATAATCTATGACGTCATTATAAGACATATTGAAAACATTTAAAACAGGCCTTAATTAATATTTTATGTTAATCTCATAAATTTAAAGGGTTAGTTCACCCATATATGGGAGTAAAATAATGACAAATGTTTTTGAAACAAAATGCTTGTTGAATTGCACTACTTGAAAAAAATATGCATTGCATTAAGCCTGCTATCATTTTAATGCATTGTATTTTTAGGGCTTGCATTTTTATGGGCGGAAATTCAACATGGTTGTATATTTAAGCTCTGAATATTTCAATTCAAAACATTTCACACATGTTTTCATTATTAAAAATTCAATAATCCATATTCAATTTTCAGATTTCACTTCCAAAATATTCATTCAGTTTAAAAATACAACCTATAATATTTGACAGGCAAATTTCGCTTTACAAATTCGCTTTCACAAATTCAGTGGTTCAAATTAGACACAAAATTCAACATTTGAATTTCGATATTTCAACATTTCACATCCGGGAACATCAGGAATAGCAGTAGATTACCGATTAATAATCTCCATAGACACAGCAGATAAAGAGCAATCCTCCTCCAAATGGCCAGTAATTAGCCAGATCCTTGATGCATCAGGGGGTTAAAAAAAAGTCCTTAAAAAAGAGCATTTCATTTTTTGTAAACAATATTTATTTAAATAGTCTTTAACAGCATTTTGACATTTTAGATATTCTGGCTATATGAACACAGAGGGCTGTCAGATTTGAGATGGTAGTTATTAAATGTGGTTAGATCCTTCTGGCATTACAGGAAAGCCAAAAATGTTGGATCCAATCTCTTTACCAGATTATGTCAAAATACACCTGTTTTGTCTGCTATCTAAACCATGTTAGCACAGAGTTTTGTCTGATATCCAAAACAAACTATGATTACGTTGATTAAAATGTTTCATATTTCACGTTTAAGAATTGAAATATTCACCTAATAGATGTCAGTCCAATTAGAAAAATGTGAATTACCAAAAGAAGGAATATGATGATACATAACAATGGACACCCTTTTCCAGATGTATCATAGCAAGGTAAACACAGCTGTACCAATTTTTGTACCAAGAAAAATGTCAAGTTGTACAACAAAATAAATCCAACCAAATAATATATATTTTTTTATTATTAGGGCTCAAAATTAATGCATTCATTTAGCAATTTTGTTTTTTCTTTTAATTTAAAAAATATTTAACGCAATAAATGCAGCATCTGTTTTTTTTTCTCCTGACATCCTTTGCCTGTGTTACATTAAATGATCATGCCATCATTCATTCAAGTGTTTTTAAACAATTCATAAGAGAACTCAATTTGGTACTGGCGCACTGTGAAGCAGCCCTCTCCGGCACAATCTAGACACAAGCACAGAAAGACACTTCAGACAGTGTGCCAGCCCGTGCCGCATTGAGCTCTCTTTTGCGCTTGTTTTTTTGTTGTTGTTGTCAGTATTCTCATAAGCAGTCTTAAATGAGTTTAGTCTTAAATGAACGTAAAGAGTTGTGAGAAAATCGGATGCATGTCAGATCAGCTTTATGTGCATGATCAGGTCTTAAAAATGACAGCTGGCAGCTACAGTCTGTCATTTAAAGGATAGTTCACCCCCCAAAAAATACTATGGAAGTCAATGGCTACCGTCAACTGTCTGGTTGCCAACATTCTTCAAAAAACAGAAAAAAAAAAAAAAAGATACAGGTTTGGAACAACTGGATGGCAAGTAAATTATGACAAAATATTTGGGTGAACTATCACCTTTAATGTTAATCAAAGAACAAAAGAAAAAGAGCAAATCACTCACTGCTCTTGACTGAATAACTTTTGTAGCATTATTAAGGATTAATCTATATGTAACTTAGTTTATGTGAAGATTGTTTTAAATAACAAATTAAAAGCTAACAAACTAAAAGCTGTTATTTTTTTAAAGCCTATTAAATTCTTCCTATTAAAACAAAATTATAGCTTTTTAATTATACTGTATTGTAGAATGGCTATAATTAATGTCTAAAATTGAAAAAAAATAATAATAGAGACTTTAGTAGCAATATTATCATCGATCGAGATACTGGATTTCATTTATAGTACTAGTAAAAATATAATATTACACATTTAAAATAATCCATCATTTAATGTGAAATTATAATATAAAAATATTATATATTATATTGATATGCGATTAATCAAAATGAATTACAGAAAAATCTGCAATTAGTTATTTTAATCAACTGACAGCACTATTTATTTTTTATTAATTGCAGCATTTTACAAATTTTTTTGTGGAAAGTGGGTGAAATGTCTTTAAAATGTACTTTGATGAGATCATTATAGTACTCAAGATACTTAAAGGATGGAAATTCTGTCATAATTTCCTCACCCCCATGTCTTTTCAAACCTGTAGGCTATAACTGACTTTCTTCTGTGGAATACAAAATAAGATTTTTTGAGAGATATTATATTATAGAGATATTTGTCCAATTTGGTCCAATGATGTTTGGATACCAACATATTTTGTGTAAAGAAAGTAAGTCATACATGTTAGAAAAGGCTTAAGGGTGAGGAAATTGTGAGAGCTTTTCATTGTGGGTGAGCTATGCCTTTAAACTGAAGAACAAAAGTTTGAACCAGAGTGGTGTCTTTGTACAAAGTTTGTGCTTTGCCTCTGTGTTCACACACATTTCCTCACACATACGGGGCACGGTACCATTTACAGTCTTAATGTTAGTATGGCATGAATACTCACTTCCTCTGATGATCATGTGTCAAGACTTTCATTCCCAAAACTTCTGGATCATGAGGGGAAAACCATGGGGGAAAACGACTCGGTTACTAACGTAACCTCGGTTCCCTGAGAGGAGGGAACGAGTATTGCGTAAGTAGCTTACGCTATGGGGAAAACTCCTTTTCTCGAGAATATTGAAGTCTTTATGTAAAACGCATTGCAGCTGCACAGCTGACAGCAATGAACGAAGGAACTCGGTCATTGGCTGTGCTGCGGCAACTTGCTTGAACCAATGACGGGGCGACTCTGAATGCGCGACCAATGAGCGCGCTTCGCGCCTATGCGCGTCAGAGCCCGCCAAGATGGGCGTGGCCAAGCTATATATTGGGCGCCCCGTCATGAGAGTTCTTTAGGTTAAAACGACTGAAGCGAACTAACCAAGCACAAGCACGGCAGCTTACGCAATACTCGTTCCCTCCTCTCAGGGAACCGAGGTTACGTTAGTAACCGAGTCGTTCCCTTTCGAGAGGTCTCTCCTATTGCGTAAGTAGCTTACGCTATGGGAACACCATGCAAAACGCCGTGCGTGCTGAACTTCGCCTTATGATAGCCAGAGGCAGGTGCCTGAGCTAAAAAGCAAAGTTATCATCCAACTAGCCGGCAGAGGCGAGCTTTATATGTGGGAAAAAATACAGAGCGGCTAGAAGGCGCTCAGTGTGACACAAGCACATACATAATCTAGATACGAACTCGCAGTTCAACTAGCATTATGCTGATAGCACATTGGAATGCAATGTCGGGACCTGTAGGTTGTAGAATCTGATAAATGTGGACGGTGAGGCCCAGCCTGCCGCCGCACAAATATCCTCGATCGGTATCCCGCTCGACCATGCCCAGGAAGAAGCCACACTCCTGGTGGAGTGTGCTTTGACTCCCCAGGGGCATTGAAGTCCCTTAGCTTCATAAGCCAGAGCTATAGCTTCGACTATCCAGTGAGAGATTCTCTGCTTTGAAACGGCGGAACCTTTCGTACGGCCGCCAAAGCATACAAACAGTTGTTCTGTCTGTCTGAATAGGGCAGAACGCTCCAGATACACTCTGAGAGCCCTAACGGGGCAGAGTAGATTAGCGTCGTGTTCGTCTGCTGAAGACGAAAGCGCAGTTAGGGAGATAACCTGTGCTCTGAAGGGAGTGGTGAGCACTTTAGGAATATACCCATGTTTCGGTCTAAGGACGACCCTGCAGTCGTTAGGTCCGAATTCTAGGCAGGCAGCGCTTGTTGAAAGCGCGTGCAGGTCGCCCACTCTCTTGACCGAGGCGAGTGCCAGCAAGAGCGCCGTCTTGAGCGAGAGCTGTTTAAGGTGCACGGTTCGGAGTGGTTCGAACGGGGGCCCTTTAAGAGCGTCTAGGACCGTAGCTAGGTCCCAGATCGGCACTGAGGGGGGGCGTGAAGGGTTCATCCTCCTGGCGCCCCTTAGGAAACGAATAATTAGGTCGTTTCTTCCCAATGGACGTTCCATTACAAGGTCGTGTGACGCTGTGATGGCAGCCACATATACTTTGAGCGTGGAGGGGGTGCGGCCCGCCTCCAGAAGCCCTTGTAGGAAAACGAGTATACTCGTAATCTCGCATGTTACAGGGTTCAGGCCCTTGGTATTACACCAGTCACCGAACACTTTCCATTTCTGGGCATATAAGCGTCTCGTGGAGGGCGCCCGCGCCTCAGCGATGGTTTTTAGTGCTCCGCTCGCGAGGTTCCTGGGAACCCGTTGAGGGGCCATGCATGAAGGGCCCACAGATCGGGGCGGGGATGAAATATCATCCCGCTGGCCTGACTGAGGAGGTCTGGCCTCAGTGGAATCGGCCGTGGTGCAGATTGCATTTGCATCAGATCTGGAAACCATGTTTGGTTCTTCCAGAGTGGGGCTATCAGCAGCACTGCGTTTCCCTCCTCTCTGACCCGACTGATGACCTGTGGCAGCATCGCGATCGGGGGAAAGGCATATAAGGGGCGGCTCGGCCAGCTCTGGGCGAGCGCGTCCGTGCTTTTCGTGAAGAAAAGAGAGCAGTGCGCGTTCTCCTTGGAGGCGAAGAGGTCGATCTCCGCTTTGCCAAAGGTTTTCCATAACCACTGAATCGTCAGAGGGTTGAGAGCCCATTCTCCTGGGAGAATCTTGTCTCTGGATAACATGTCTGCCCCCTGGTTCAGGGCGCCTGGCACATGCGCTGCTCTCAGCGAGCGCAAGTTGTGCTGGGACCATAAAATGAGTCTCCTGGCCATTGAATGCATGGAGCTCGACCTGAGTCCACCCTGGCGATTTATGTACGACACTACCGTCATGTTGTCCGTTCGGACCAGGACGTGTTCGTTTTTTAGATGTGGGAGCAGGGCTCTGAGAGCCAAAGCGACCGCTTTCATTTCCAGACAGTTTATGTGTAGGCGCTTCTCCGGGTTTGACCAAAAGCCGGAGACAGGCCTGCCCTCGTAAAGGGCCCCCCAACCTATTTTGGAGGCATCTGTCGTTATCATCTTTCTCCTTGTGTTCACACCCAGACTCACGCCTGACTGGTACCAGTCGGCGGCTTTCCAGTGCGTCAGGGCTTTTATACAGCCGTGGTTCGCTCTGATTAAAAAGTGGCCCGAACGCCACGCGTGAGTAGGGACGCGGCTCTTGAGCCAGCGTTGGAGAGGGCGCATATGCAACAATCCTAGCTGGAGTACGGCCGATGCTGAGGCCATGAGACCGAGCATCCTCTGAAACCGTTTGACGGGGGCGCGCGCGCCCGCTCTGAATGATGTTGCAAGGCGCCGGATGGTGAGCGCGCGCTCCGATGAGAGACGCGCTGTCATTTGCATCGAGTCTAGAACTATTCCCAGGAAAGAAATTCTCTGGCTGGGAGATAGTATGCTTTTTGCAAAATTGATTCTTAGACCCAGGCATTCTAAATGGCTGATAATCCAAGATCTGTGTGTTATTAGCTGACTCTCTGATTGTGCTAGAACCAGCCAATCGTCGAGATAATTCAGTATTCGCACTCCCCTTTGTCTTAGGGGGGAAAGTGCTGCATCCATACATTTCGTGAATGTACGGGGAGCCAGGGACAGGCCGAACGGGAGTACTGTGTACTGGTATGACTGTCCCTCGAAAGCGAATCTCAGAAACGGCCTGTGATGAGGCGCTATTGGAATGTGAAAGTAAGCATCTTTCAGATCCACTGAGAGAAACCAATCTCCTGGGCGCACTTGCGCGAGGATATGCTTGGTTGTTAACATTCTGAACGAGCGAATCATTAGTGCTTTGTTCAGGTGTCTGAGATCTAGGATGGGGCGGAGACCGCCATCCTTTTTCGGGACGAGAAAATAGCGGCTGTAAAAACCTGTCCCGCTCAGAGAGGGGGAAACAGTTTCCACAGCGCCCTTTTCTATTAGTTTGCGCACCTCGGTGCGTAGAACATGTGAACACTCCTTTCTCACTTTCGTCTCGACCACAGTCGTAAAACGTGGTGGCCTGCGAGCGAACTGGAGCGAGTATCCGTGCTTTACTATATTTAATACCCATTTCGGCATATCTGGAATGTTTTCCCATGCCGCTGCGTGTACAGATATGGGCTGAATACAGGCTAGGGGCGGGCCGCTGTGACGTAGGGACCCGGCTAGCGAATCGCCTGAGCTCATAGCTCTCAGGGGCGCGGGCGCGCGCTGAGCAGCTGAGTGAATGGGCGCGTGTGTGATTACAACAGTGCGCGCTGTGTTTGTAAAACTCGCAGCCTGAGCTGAGGTTTTGTTTGACACTGTAAGGGCAGTGTTTATAAGTGGGGGTGCATAAACAGTGGTAGGCACACGCGTCACTTTTATAATGTTTCCCGCTTTTACTGGGGATGAATTTATAACTGTGTGAACAGTGCTTGTGTGTAGTGGTGCGTACATGACCGTAGGCACGTGATCTACATTCATGGGAAGCGCAGCCTGAGCTGGGAATGAATTTGGCACTGTTTTGACAGTATCTGGGAATGCACACTTTGTGGACATGTGAACCCTTAGTGATGCAGGCAGAAAAAGACTCTTTTTGTGTTTTCTGTGCGTCGCCGTAAAAACGGCGTTTGTTTGCAGGTGAGCGAGCTCTGTGACTGGCCCATTGACTGCTGTATGGACATATCCAGCCGCCTGTAAGGGGACTGGGTAATGTTTGAGCTTTTGCGGAGAGAGTGGTCCGGCTTTTGCGAGACACGTACTCTCTCTTCTCATTTCTGTGGCTAGGACGGCTTTCGAGGCTCAGGGTTCAGCACAATCTTGGGCCGAGGACCCCGTCGCTCAGGAGGCGGCTTGCGGTTGTGAGAGCGCGAGCGGCGTCGAGCGTCAGCCTGAGGCGCGGGCTGAGAGGCGCTGGGGGCTGTTCTAGCCCGCTGCGGCTGCGGCGGTCTCTGTCTGCTCTGCGATGAGCTGGAGCGCTTTGGCAGGAAATGACGCATAGCTTGTGAAGCGTTATGGGCCTCAGTGAAGCGTTCGGCGAAACCTTTAACCGCCGGTCCAAACAGCCCGCTGGTGGAGATAGGCGCATCGAGAAATGGCGCCTTATCCGCGTCCTTCATTTCAGTCAGAGTCAGCCACAGATGGCGCTCGAGAACAGTCAAATTAGCCATAGCACGGCCGATGGACTGGGCGGTGGCCTTCGTGGCTCGCAGAGCTATATCAGTCGCGCTGCGTAAGTCCCTGAAGGCTTCGGGTTCGGGGCCAGACTCGTCCATAGAGCGGAGAAGCTTGGCTTGGAACACTTGAAGTACCGCCATTGAGTGAAGCGCTGATGCAGCTTGGCCGGCGGCGGCGTAGGCGCGACCGGCGAGAGCAGAGGTAGTGCGGCAGGGTTTCGAGGGGTGGGAAGCTTTGGCTTTCCATCCGGAGGTGGAGGGCGGGCAGAGATGATTGGCCACGGCCTCCTCGAGGGGCGGCGTTCCCTCGTAGCCTCTTTCCTTCGCGCCGTCCACTGAGGAGAGCGAAGAAGAAAAAGAAGGCTTTAGGCGCGCAGAGTGGGGGGCTTTCCACGACTTGGTGAGTTCGTCGTGAACTTCCGGGAAGAAGGGAGAAGGCCTTTGCCGAGGGGCCTGCTGGCGCCCCTGCAGAAACCACTCATCCAGTCGGCTCCGGGTTGGCTCTTCGGGAGAAGACCAATCGAGCCCGAGGTCTTCCACGGCCTTAGAGAGGACACGGATAATCTCAGTATCCATAGTGGAGCCCCCGCTCGTGCTAGCTAGCGTCGACGGGGCGGGGTCGAGAGTGGAGCCCGGCCAGTCGTCCGATGCAGCGTCGATGGACAAGCTGTCGTCCATTCCCCCGTCGTCCTCGGACGCGCCGAAAGTCACAAGGCCCACCGCTCTGCCAGAGGGGTGTGGGTCCGGCTGGGTGAACTGAACCGGCGGTGGGGAAGGCAAGAGCGGCGGTGAAGCACGCGGAGACTGGCTCGGCGTGACGTCACTGAGCTCAGGTTCAGGAAGCCTCTGTGAGCGGCGCTTTTTCTTAGTGCGCGGCTCAAACAGAGGGGTGGCGATGGGCTCGCTCACGGCGAAAGCGGCGAGGCGAGCCCGTAGTGCGGAGAGACCCAGGTCATCACATTCCGGGCATCCGCCCTTGGTCAATGCAGCTTCTGCGTGGTCACGGCCCAGGCAGCGAGCGCAGATGATGTGACGATCCCCGTCCGGGAGAAGGTCTCTGCACGACGCGCAGGAAGGCATTTGAAACAACGCCTTAATGGAAATTTGCTCTTTCACAAATGTCGCGGGGCGGACAGATGTAAAATACTTGCGTATATGGCGCGCCGGATGGCTCAGTAGGAGGTGCTTGAAGGCGGCTGAAGGTGCCGACGTCCTCGTAGCAATCCCGCTGGTATGCTTTTCCACGGCGGCGAAGGCTTCCAATAATCCGGAGGATCCAGCGAAGAAGGTGTTCGCTGAAGGAGATTAAATCTAAAGAACTCTCATGACGGGGCGCCCAATATATAGCTTGGCCACGCCCATCTTGGCGGGCTCTGACGCGCGCAGGCGCGAAGCGCGCTCATTGGTCGCGCATTCAGAGTCGCCCCGTCATTGGTTCAAGCAAGTTGCCGCAGCACAGCCAATGACCGAGTTCCTTCGTTCATTGCTGTCAGCTGTGCAGCTGCAATGCGTTTTACATAAAGACTTCAATATTCTCGAGAAAAGGAGTTTTCCCCATAGCGTAAGCTACTTACGCAATAGGAGAGACCTCTCGAAAGGGAACACACACACAAATTAATATAAATTTGTTTAATACAACTAGGGATGCTCCGATCGATCGATCGCAGATCGGTATTGGCCGATAATCACATTCAATGACTGGATCACTAAATTTGGCTACCCAAAAAATATCGCAAATTGGTGACTTAAAACCGTAAAAATTGCCAAGACGCACATGTAAACAGTAGCCTATACAGAGGAGTCTTTCGTGCCACGTTTTGCTTAGTGTCTTTGCAACACATTAGTTAAAAAAATGCACATCTTTATTTAGAGCAGGTTGTCTTGATTCAAACGAGACCACACATAACATAACTTGATGCATAGATCTTGAGAAAATCCTCATGGAGTGACATGACTGTTTGTAAAAAGCTATAGGACTTGTGGGATCTGATCACGCGGGTCGGGCGATAAAGTAATAAAATTAACATTCCAATTTTAATAATTGTGGGTGGGTCGTGGATGGATGAGTGATAAAACGTTAATGTGTTGATTTTAATAGAGACACGGAACTCGCATTTCTCAGTAGAAAGTGCATCACTCTTTTACTTTCAACAACAACAACAACATCTCTTCAGGAAAAACATATGCCTCAAGCACCTCGTAGTGGTCATTATATAAAACACAAAGGAAAAGAAACACGAGATATTAGAGATCATGAGAACACATGAGAATGTGGCGATCGGGTGCGGTTATCTAAATCAAAGAAAATTATAGGTTCGGGTAGGTGGATGATTTATTTTTAACAGCGGATTCAGGGGATGTTAGAGCTGATCTTCGCATCTCTAACACACAAGTCCTAATGTACACACAAGTCCTAACCTTTTCTTTGTTCAATTTGCATATTGAAGATGGGTTGGAGCTCTTAATTTTTCATTCTCAAAGTGCACCAGATTATTGAATTTAGCTTTAAAATGAACAAAAGTTTTTTCCGGGGGGTGGGGTGTTGGGGGCATGACCCCAGCCTGGACCGGCCTGAGGTCCACCCACCACAGTCTCACAATATCCTATGGGGAAAACACTGTATATGATAGTGTTCTCAATATAAAAATCGAACTATTTTATTATTAAAATACCTCCTTGTAAAAAGTGTTTTCTTCAGCCAGTTCAAGACGAAGTACACTTGCATGTGTGCACATGATCAGGATTTTACCACCGCTTTTACCATTTTGAGCAAGGAAAAACACTGAACGGCATTTGAAATTTCAACCAATGGAAACTGGATCTTGGGTATGGTGGGTAGTAGGGCTGGGCGCAAGTTTGTATGATATATCCATGTATTTTTTTATAACCGATATAGAATGAGGCGATAATACCGTTTATATCGAAAATACAGTTTGATATGAGCGCATCTGAAAAATAGCGGAGCACGCAGAGTGAGCTGCTACACGGAAAGTCCATAATCCAATTTGACCTAAACAGAAGACATGCTTCATATTAAGGGCTTTAAAATAACTTGTAAGATATAATTAACATAAATAGTTTAATGCAGCTTGCCCCGAGAGATACTCTGACAGATGCAGGTAGCCTACATAACTTACATTTCACAGGTATATTCTCAATCTAACAAACATCATAAATGTTAGAAAGTCATGGCAAATATTTCCATTTTGCTGTCAGGAGTGGATGAGCCTTCTGCAAGTAAGTATCCGCTAGACTGTGAAGTGATTGTTTTGCACATAATATATAGCATAGCCTACATGGTTACATTCACTATACAGGTCCTTCTCAAAAAATTAGCATATTGTGATAAAGTTCATTATTTTCCATAATGTAATGATAAAAATTAAACTTTCATATATTTTAGATTCATTGCACACCAACTGAAATATTTCAGGTCTTTTATTGTTTTAAAACTGATGATTTTGGCATACAGCTCATGAAAACCCAAAATTCCTGTCTCAAAAAATTTGCATATTTCATCCGACCAATAAAAGAAGTGTTTTTAATACAAAAAAAAAAGCCAACCTTCAAATAATTATGTTCAGTTATGCACTCAATACTTGGTCGGGAATCCTTTTGCAGAAATTACTGCTTCAATGCGGCGTGGCATGGAGGCAATCAGCCTGTGGCACTGCTGAGGTGTTATGGAGGCCCAGGATGCTTCGATAGCGGCCTTAAGCTCATCCAGAGTGTTGGGTCTTGCGTCTCTCAACTTTCTCTTCACAATATCCCACAGATTCTCTATGGGGTTCAGGTCAGGAGAGTTGGCAGGCCAATTGAGCACAGTAATACCATGGTCAGTAAACCATTTACCAGTGGTTTTGGCATGTGAGCAGGTGCCAGGTCGTGCTGAAAAATGAAATCTTCATCTCCATAAAGCTTTTCAGCAGGTGGAAGCATGAAGTGCTCCAAAATCTCCTGATAGCTAGCTGCATTGACCCTGCCCTTGATAAAACACAGTGGACCAACACCAGCTGACATGGCACCCCAGACCATCACTGACTGTGGGTACTTGACACTGGACTTCAGGCATTTTGGCATTTCCTTTTCCCCAGTCTTCCTCCAGACTCTGGCACCTTGATTTCCGAATGACATGATAAACTGAGCAACAGTCCAGTGCTGCTTCTCTGTAGCCCAGGTCAGGCGCTTCTGCCGCTGTTTCTGGTTCAAAAGTGGCTTGACCTGGGGAATGCGGCACCTGTAGCCCATTTCCTGCACACGCCTGTGCACGGTGGCTCTGGATGTTTCTACTCCAGACTCAGTCCACTGCTTCCGCAGGTCCCCCAAGGTCTGGAATCGGTCCTTCTCCACAATCTTCCTCAGGGTCCGGTCACCACTTCTCGTTGTGCAGCGTTTTTTGCCACACTTTTTCCTTCCCACAGACTTCCCACTGAGGTGCCTTGATACAGCACTCTGGGAACAGCCTATTTGTTCAGAAATTTCTTTCTGTCTTACCCTCTTGCTTGAGGCTGTCAATGATGGCCTTCTGGACAGCAGTCAGGTCGGCAGTCTTACCCATGATTGCGGTTTTGAGTAATGAAACAGGCTGGGAGTTTTTAAAAGCCTCAGGAATCTTTTGCAGGTGTTTAGAGTTAGTTAGTTGATTCAGATGATTAGGTTCATAGCTCATTTAGAGACCCTTTTCATGATATGCTAATTTTTTGAGACAGGAATTTTGGGTTTTCATGAGCTGTATGCCAAAATCATCAGTATTAAAACAATAAAAGACCTGAAATATTTCAGTTGGTGTGCAATGAATCTAAAATATATGAAAATTTAATTTTTATCATTACATTATGGAAAATAATGAACTTTATCACAATATGCTAATTTTTTGAGAAAGACCTGTATTTGTTTATAGCCTTCAATATGAACATTGTTTGTGAAATAACATTAAATGTTATAACATGTGATATTTTTTTTTTCCAAATAGAAAAACTTAAGGGTGAGAATATGATTATGAGTATGTCTACATACAGATATGATTTTGTTTTGGGCCATACCACCCAGCCTTAATGGGTAGGGACAATGTGTAGAGATCAATCAGACAATGTTTAACTAATTTTAACATCATGAACGTCCCGCTCTTTATTCCTCATTCATGCACGCATCTTTCAATAACCAAGTAGCAATGTGCTACGTGGATATATTTACATTTTGCGATATAAAAAAAATGAATACAAAAATCTCTAACGATAGTCAGCATCGCACGACATCGTCATATTGCCCAGGCCTAGCTGACAGTATTAACACATAGCCTACTAACAAAACACAGTAACAGAAACTGGTAGGACATAGAAATGTGCGCAAAGAGAAAAAAAAAAAAAGTGCACAAATATCACAATTAGCATCTCACTTTAATGCACTACATCTTGATGTAACTAGAACAATTATATGTATATAAAAAAGGTATTTCCCTTCTGCGGTTTGCAATATGTCCATATTACAAGTACAAGTCTTTGACTGGCAAATTTGGGTTGTGGGATGTCAATTGAGAATGACAGACGTAATAATCCATGTAAAAGCCATTACTAGCGGGCCGATCGAAGTAGGACTGTAGAAGCGCGAGCAGCACTACACACTCCTACAGATGTATAGTTAAACTTGACCGGTTAAAGGCGCACAGTTGTCATTGGCCAGATTCCTGGATGATGGTCAGATTAACCAATAAGCCTCAAAGCAACATGGAGAGACAGCAAATAGCATTGCAACTCCAGAACAATTTTTTTAAATGAAAGATTTATTATGAAAGATTTCATATTCACTATTCACCTATCATTTCCCTCTGATATTAGGATTAAATTAGGGTTAGGTTTAGAGATAGAGTTAGGACTATGTTTTCAGACAGGAATGTTGATCCATCATCAACAAAATGTGTTGATTCAGGAACATGTCTTGCCTAGCAAAATCAAAGCAACCTTTTCTGTATCTGGCCCTTTACTGTCTTGCAGTGTTACACAAACTGTTGGTTAATCCTCCGTCCACAGTAACATTTAATTTCAAACACTGCCACAATGGCATACAAGGTACAACATTTGTCTACAGACTTTTATTTAACAACATAGATACTTCAAGCTGTTGACTGCAGTGGTTATGCCATTATAGCATTCGTGATACGGGACTGAGTAAACTGTCTAAAAAACTAAAATGGTAGAAAGTGACAGTCTGTGATGTATTTTAGTTATTCAGAAGTGAAGACAATTTCTGTATGGATTGGCCCTAAGCCAAAGCTATGTTCCGTTATGACAGTGTTGGCCTTGCTGTTTGACTAATTAAAAAATAATTGAGCAGTTTGATTGTGCATGTATTCATTTCAAAACTGTAGTGCTTGCAGCAGCATGATGGCTCAGTGCTTAGTGTCTTAGATGTCTCCTCACAGCAAGGTCTTCCCATAATACAAACACGTGCACATTTTTGACAAACTGAGGACTCTACTAAATTGTCCATATATAGGGCGAATTTTTTCACACATTGCATGCAGGGAAACATTCCAGTATTGTGTTGTGTTTTTTTTAAAACCTTTTTCTCAGGGTTTCTCTCACACTTTTTCATGCACTGAAATTACCATAATATGTACATAACAAATGCAAATTCTGATCAGATAACATATAACCAATACTTTAAGATGGTTGTATGCCATGAGTGTGTACGTGAACGTTAATGGGTGGTTTTTGGGGAGTTCGAGCTAGTAAAGATGTGTGCTTATCTCATCTTTATTCACAATTTGCTTAGTAAAGCAATTTGAAATCAACTGTTGTGTGGCTGGGCAGAGGCCTAAAAGTTTCAACCTGGAGAGCAGTGCACCTTTGTACTATATATAAACAGAGGCCCTGTCCAAAATGGCACCCTAAACACTCGCGGTTTTCCTTCAAGTCCGCACAATCGTGACATAAAGCCTCTTCGACTGTCGGGAAGAAGTCTGCTGCGGAGCATCCCACAAACCACCATCAGTGTACATTGAGGGCAAATATCGACCGCAAAGGGGGCGTTTGCGAGCACCCTTCTGAGACCTAAAATGACAAATGGGATACCCTATAGTCTCATAGACTTATGAAAAATATTTGTTTCCAGAATATAAAAGTACACCTAAATATAAAAATAATACAATTATTTAAAAAAAATACAAAGAATACTGATAAATTGTTAGTATGGACATAAACCTTTAAAATAATGAGCTACATATTCAATTAAAGATTTTAATTTTACATAAATGTATACTTAATTTACAAAATTTCTAAAAAAAAAAAAACAGTATAAATACAGTAATTTTTCTGTATATAACTTTTTTTGAATTACTGTAATTTCATTAATAGTATAAGTCAAGTTGTTAATTACAAATTGTTTGTAATTTTACAGAGTTTTGAATAGAATTAAAAAAAAAAAAAAAATTAAGAGTTATTTTCTGTAAAATTAGGATATTTTTATACATGTATAAACCCAAATGCTTAAATCAGGGCTTGCCAAAGGTTTCGGATCAACCTTGTTACCTGGAAAGCTACTGACTAGGTAAATGGCATTCACATGAAGCCCAATGTGACAACAGCACAGAAGAGAAATTTCCACCCCCACCCTCCAGTCAGGCGGTCTTAAAATATTCCCCTGAGTCTGTGCCTCCTGGATTACAACCACCAAAGATTAACATTTATAAATAGAACAGATAGATGGACAAATGAAGGAGGTTATGGGAGGATGTCCTCCCTTGATTTGTGATTGTCTGCATGGCAGAGAGGGACACATCCCTTTGGCAGGACGGACAGTTCCAGGGAGGCTGTATCTCTCTTCTACTATTATTATTATGCGTGTGTGTAATTAAGGGCAGCTGAGAAAGCTCCTGCATAAAGATGGCTAAAGGAGGTATAAGTCTGTTTCCTTTGAGTAACAACAGATATTATTGAGTGCTCTAAATGCTAGATAACAATAACGTTTTAATTAATAAAATCATTCTTAACCAATAGTATCTAAAAAAAAAAAACACTTTGTAAAAGTAAAACATGTCATGAAACATGTTGGAACAAACGACAAAAAAAAACAACAGTAAAATTATGTTTAATGGCTGGTGAAAAAAACTGAGCATTAATGGGAAATTAAACAGACATGTAATGGGAAATGTACTCAAGAATCCAAAAGGGCCAGCTAAATCCAGGGGACACCCTGTAAACAAGTGTGTGGGGACATGAGAGACCTTGCTGGAGTGCATCTATGACAATGCTGAAGGTAACAGAAGCACTGAATACAGGATGGCACAGCAGTGATCATGGTGACATTCATATACATTCAAAAAGAAAGACAATATCATGATTGCTTCAAACATAATATTAATAAAATACCAAGGACACGTACCTGTGCCAATCCAGAGTCATTTTGATTCTATGGGAAAACAGTAATGTTATTGTGATAGCGATGTAATTTTTAAGCCTAACACAGCCATTACGTAATAGCAGGATGAGCCCATGCCCTGACATGTAGTATCTTCAGACTACAACTAAGTGATGATTCGGAGATGAATATAGAATAGATAAGCAAGGCTAATGGAAAGTTATAGTTTGTATAGTATACTCTATTTGGGATCAGACAAAATTATCTCCTCCAAGGTGGACATTTAAAAATCAAATAATGAAGTGTTGACTTATTCAAAGTCTTGAACTGAGTAAGTACAATCTCTGATGATGAGATGGTGTATATTAATATGCTATTTTTTGGACCAACATGTAGCCTTGTATAAGTTCATCTTAAACAAGTAAATGATGTTGTATTTTGACTTGAAGTTACATTCACTATATTTACATTCACTTGAAGATGATGGAAATCTACCAAGATATCAAAGATAAAACCAGAGGCAGAAGAGATTAGTGATGTTCTTATTTGGAACACAAGTGTATTTCATATGTCCTATCCATTTACTGCATTAGCCCACAAGGCCTTTGTGGCGAACAGGACGGCCGAGGGACGTGAGAGAACGGCGCGAGGCCGGTGGTGCGATTGCTAATGAGCAACACCTGTGAAGCACACCGGTAGGAGTGCATCTCTCACGGAGGAGCGGAGGCATAAATGAGGAGCGACGACGTTGATGATGGAGAGAGGAACAGGCCTGATTTTAGTTGTTTGGTTTTTGTATTTGTGTTTTATTTTAGCCAGCAGTCGTCCGCGAGGGGCTGCTGGCCGTTATGTTTATTTAGGGTAAGCCAGCAGTCGTCCGCGAGGGGCTGCTGGCGGTATTTTAGTTTGTTTATTTTATTTTTAATAAAGTTTGTTTGAATGTTCGCCGGTTCCCGCCTCCTTCTTCCCTGAACATTGCTACACTGGTGCCGAAACCCGGGAAGAGGGAGGAACGCGCTGTCAGAGAGTCCTCGCCACTGTGGGGAATCCGCGGTGCCATCGAGCATGGTGCGCGAGTCGCCGCCGCTCGCCGTGGGCCGGAGCCGGCTGCCATCCGCCGAACGAGGGGAGGAGCAGGGAGCGGGGGACTCGCGGCCATGGACGCTCGAGGCGGTACGCTGGAGTGAGTTGCCGGTGGGACGGTCGAGCTCGCTGCCGGCCGCCTGGGTATGGGAGGGGCGGCTGCCATCCGGGAGGGAGAGGGGGAGTCGCCGCCGCTCGCCGTGGACCGGAGCCTGCTGCCGTCCACCACTGAAGGGGAGGAGCAGGGAGCGGGGGACTCCTACCGTCTGCCCAAGGCACCCGAGGAGCCGTCGCCGTCCACGGGGCGGCGGAGGAGCGTCGAGCCGTCCACCGGAGGCTACCCAGCGTCACCGCCAGGCACCGCGGAGAAGATCGCCCAGCTGGTTGGAGGACCAGATGGCAGCGCGTTGTGGGAACCGGACCAAATTTTTTTTTTTTTTTTTTCCTCTCTCGATCTGTCACTCCTCATGCTTCCGTCTCCGTTTCCCTCGGCTTGTCGGTCCATACCCCCCAGGGATCGCCGCCGCCGGGCGGGGGGGGGGGGGGGGGGGAAGGCACAGGCTCGTGGGTACCCCCCGGCCTGTGAGCGGCGATGGGGGTATGTGGTGAACAGGACGGCCGAGGGACGTGAGAGAACGGCGCGAGGCCGGTGGTGCGATTGCTAATGAGCAACACCTGTGAAGCACACCGGTCTCGCATCTCTCACGGAGGAGCGGAGGCATAAATGAGGAGCGACGACGTTGATGATGGAGAGAGGAACAGGCCTGATTTTAGTTTTTTGGTTTTTGTATTTGTGTTTTATTTTAGCCAGCAGTCGTCCGCGAGGGGCTGGTGGCCGTTATGTTTATTTTGGGGAAGCCAGCAGTCGTCCGCGAGGGGCTGCTGGCGGTATTTTAGTTTGTTTATTTTATTTTTAATAAAGTTTGTTTGAATGTTCGCCGGTTCCCGCCTCCTTCTTCCCTGAACATTGCTACAGCCTTAAACAATTTTCTTCTATACTAGACAAATCAGTTTGTACCCTAACAACGGAGTATTCCTTAAAGAATCCAATTTAGATATTTGCCACACAAGCAAGTTATTGTCAAACAAATACTGTAAGCATATTAGGGGGCTTGAAGCGACTTTAATGTGTCCAGAATGTTATACATAAATAGAAAATGGTCTAAAAATGTACACAAATGCTATTAAAGTGCATTGAATTTGGTTCGGCCAGTGCACTATGAATCCATTCATTCTAAATAACAAATATTGCATTTTGCAATCCTGGTGTGACAAATGAAACTATATGGGATAGGTTCTTCTTAGTTTACTCTTGAAAAAATCTAATGATTTAGTCTTAAAAAAAAGTAGCTCTTTTGCTTTCGATTTAAATCCAACACAGTTCCTAAAAGTTAACAAACATCTTTAAAATCAAACACTGCAATAAGCCCAAGAATATTCAGAATTATACACGACATGACTTCGTAAATGGTTTCTAAATATCTCTAGAATTTTGATGGTTTCATGCTCTTTGCAGCCAAAAATACACAGCACAAACCACATGGTGGTCAGCACAAACAATGTTTTGGTTGTCCTCATTTCAATGTGGTTTCATATTTGATCTTCCTTTTAGCTTGCATGGTTTTGTTTATGGTTTTTGAGGTCACACAACCTGTATATGATGTTGCCATTTGCGCTTTTTCCACCAACTCTATAAGAACTGAAAACCTATGAATCACAAAATATGGCAGCCTATTCTAATGTAAGAATAAGTTGGGGGTGTTTCCAAGCATTCCAAAATCAGAGGTTAGTAGTGTTGCCTATACAGCCATGAGCGTTCCGACTGACCTAAGAAACGTTTTAGTACGCAGTTATTATGTGTGCCCAATATCTCTGTCGACTGAACCTGCGATGGCAATCATTTGTGAATTAATCTATTTTTTTAGTTGGTGCATCAGTGAATTTGCCAAATGATTTTGCAAAACGTTCAATTCGCATTTGTTCAGACTGCTCACTCCCTGAATCATCTGAAGCCATTTCACAGATAGACAGTCTGTGAGACAGTATCAAGATTACTGAAGATGCAGAGGAAAAACAGCGCTAAATGAAGCAGATATTCACCTACAAACAAATTAAACAAATGGCTAATTTTTGGGAGGGAACATTGAGAAAATTCAGCTGCTGCTCTGTGACACGTAAATAGGCAGCCATTCACACCAAAAATGTTTGTATCAAACACAAAAACACTTTTTGTTGCTTTTTTAAATTTTTGTGTTTTAAAATGTCAAGAGACACCTTTGTTCTGTTCAGGTGTACCGTTGCTCTCACTGATTGTTTGGTCGAAAGAGTCTCAAGCATTATAGAGGTGCGTAATAGTTTAAATTTCTCTCAGAGTTGAACTTTTAACATGAGCATATATTCAATTTGTGAACTTTTTAGTGGTGTTTGGGGAAAAAAAAAATCCCCTCAGTGCACACCCTCAGATAAAATCCTGCTGGCATCCCTGGAGATTAGAACAAAATTGCAACAGGCAATTTGACAGACCAAAACACCACTTTTTTAAGATAATGTTTATAAAATTACCATATAATTAACCCTAAGTTGGCTTATAAAATCTTAAGATAGTAAGCCTATTAGGACAGAAGAGAGTAAACAATTAAAAAACCCTATCACCTTCACCACTATGCCTTTGATTAGAGGGAACTGACACTATAAGTGGCTAGAAGCACTTTCAAATTAACAAATGACTAATTCTCTATGAAGAAAAGGCAATGCTTTTTTCCCCCAATGACAAATTAACTAATTGAGTCCTAACTACAAGATCCCCTGTATAACACTATAAAGACATTCTATCCTGAAGGTATTATAGGTTCCCTTTCGAGAGGTCTCTCCTATTGCGTAAGTAGCTTACGCTATGGGAAAACTCCTTTTCTCGAGAATATTGAAGTCTTTATGTAAAACGCATTGCAGCTGCACAGCTGACAGCAATGAACGAAGGAGCTCGGTCATTGGCTGTGCTGCGGCAACTTGCTCGAACCAATGACGGGGCGACTCTGAATGCGCGACCAATGAGCGCGCTTCGCGCCCGCGCGCGTCAGAGCCCGCCAAGATGGGCGTGGCCAAGCTATATATTGGGCGCCCCGTCATGAGAGTTCTTTAGATTTAATCTCCTTCAGCGAACACCTTCTTCGCTGGATCCTCCGGATTATTGAAAGCCTTCGCCGCCGTGGAAAAGCATACCAGCGGGATTGCTACGAGGACGTCGGCACCTTCAGCCGCCTTCGAACACCATCCTACTGAGCCATCCGGCGCGCCACACACGCAAGTATTTTACATCTGTTGGCCCCGCGACATTTGTAAAAGAGCAATTTTTCTGAGGCGTTGTTTCAAATGCCTTCCTGCGCGTCGTGCAGAGACCTTCTCCCGGACGGGGATCGTCACTTCATCTGCGCTCGCTGCCTGGGTCGGAACCACGCAGAAGCTGCTTTGACCAAGGGCGGATGCCCGGAATGTGACGACCTGGGTCTCTCCACACTGCGGGCTCGCTTCGCCGCTTTCGTCGCGAGCGAGCCCATCGCCGCCGCCACCCCTCGTCGCTTAAAAAAAAAAAAAAAACGCCGCTCACAGAGGCTTCCTGAATCTGAGCTCAGTGACGTCATGCCGAGCCAGTCTCCGCGTGATTCACCGCCGCTCTTGCCTTCCCCACCGTCGGTTCAGTTCACTCAGCCGGACCCACACCCCTCTAGCAGAGCGGTGGGCCTTGTGACTTTCGGCGCGTCCGAGGACGACGGGGGAGTGGATGACAGCCTGTCCATCGACGCTGCATCTGACGACTGGCCGGGTTCCACTTTCGACCCCGCCCCGTCGACGCTAGCTAGCACGAGTGCGGGCTCCACCATGGATACGGAGATTATCCGCATCCTCTCGAAGGCCGTGGAGGACCTCGGGCTCGATTGGTGTTCTCCGCCAAGTCATGGAAAGCCCCCCACTCTGCGCGCCTAAAGCCTTCTTTTTCTTCTTCGCTCTCCTCAGTGGATGGCGCGAAGGAAAGAGGCTACGAGGGAACGCCGCCCCTCGAGGAGGCCGTGGCCAATCATCTCTGCCCGCCCTCCACCACCGGATGGAAAGCCAAAGCTTCCCACCCCTCGAAGCCCTGCCGCACTACCTCTGCTCTCGCCGGTCGCGCCTACGCCGCCGCCGGCCAAGCTGCATCAGCGCTTCACTCAATGGCGGTACTTCAAGTGTTCCAAGCCAAGCTTCTCCGCTCTATGGACGAGTCTGGCCCCGAACCCGAAGCCTTCAGGGACCTACGCAGCGCAACTGATAGCTCTGCGAGCCACGAAGGCCACCGCCCAGTCTATTGGCCGTGCTATGGCTAATTTGACTGTTCTCGAGCGCCATCTGTGGCTGACTCTGACTGAAATGAAGGACGCGGATAAGGCGCCATTTCTCGACGCGCCTATCTCCACCAGCGGGCTGTTTGGACCGGCGGTTAAAGGTTTCGCCGAACGCTTCACTGAGGCCCAGTACGCTTCACAAGCTATGCGTCATTTCCTGCCAAAGCGCTCCAGCTCATCGCAGAGCAGACAGAGACCGCCACAGCCGCAGCGGGCTAGAACAGCTCCCACCGCCTCTCAGCCCGCGCCTCAGGCTGACGCTCGACGCCGCTCGCGCTCTCAAAAGCCGTCCTAGCCACAGAAATGAGAAGAGAGAGTGCGTGTCTCGCAAAAGCCGGACCACTCTCTCTGCAAAAGCTCAAACATTACCCAGTCCCCTTACAGGCGGCTGGATATGTCCATACAGCAGTCAATGGGCCAGTCACAGAGCTCGCTCATCTGCAAACAAATGCCGTTTTTACGGCGACGCACAAAAAAAAAAAAAAAAAAAAAAAAAAATAGTCTTTTTCTGCCTGCGTCACTAAGGGTTAACATGTCCACAAAGTGTGCATTCCCAGATACTGTCAAAACAGTGCCAAATTCATTCCCAGCTCAGGCTGCGCTTCCAATGAATGTAGATCACGTGCCTACGGTCATGTACGCACCACTACACACAAGCACTGTTCACACAGTTATAAATTCATCCCCAGTAAAAGCGGGAAACATTATAAAGGTGACACGTGTGCCTAACACTGTTTATGCACCCCCACTTATAAACACTGTCCTTACAGTGTCAAACACAACCTCAGCTCAGGCTGCGAGTTTTACAAACACAGCGCGCGCTGTTTTAATCACACACGCGCCCATTCACTCAGCTGCTCAGCGCGCGCCCGCGCCTCTGAGAGCTACGAGCTCAGGCGATTCGCTGGCCAGGTCCCTACGTCACAGCGGCCCGCCCCTAGCCTGTATTCAGCCCATATCTGTACACGCAACGGCATGGGAAAACATTCCAGATATGCCGAAATGGGTATTGAATATAGTAAAGCACGGATACTCGCTCCAGTTCGCTCGCAGACCACCACGTTTTACGACTGTGGTCGAGACGAAAGTGAGAAAGGAGTGTTCACATGTTCTACGCACCGAGGTGCGCAAACTAATAGAAAAGGGTGCTGTGGAAACAGTTTTTTCCCCCTCTCTGAGCGGGACAGGTTTTTACAGCCGCTATTTTCTCGTCCCGAAAAAGGATGGCGGTCTCCGCCCCATCCTAGATCTCAGACACCTGAACAAAGCACTAATGATTCGCTCGTTCAGAATGTTAACAACCAAGCATATCCTCGCGCAAGTACGCCCAGGAGATTGGTTTCTCTCAGTGGATCTGAAAGATGCTTACTTTCACATTCCAATAACGCCTCATCACAGGCCGTTTCTGAGATTCGCTTTCGAGGGACAGTCATACCAGTACACAGTACTTCCGTTCGGCCTGTCCCTGGCTCCCCGTACATTCACGAAATGTATGGATGCAGCACTTTCCCCCCTAAGACGAAGGGGAGTGCGAATACTGAATTATCTCGACGATTGGCTGGTTCTAGCACAATCAGAGAGTCAGTTAATAACACACAGATCTTGGATTATCAGCCATTTAGAATGCCTGGGTCTAAGAATAAATTTTGCAAAAAGCATACTATCTCCCAGCCAGAGGATTTCCTTCCTGGGAATAGTTCTAGACTCTATGCAAATGACAGCGCGTCACTCATCAGAGCGCGCGCTTACCATCCG
The DNA here is from genome assembly GCA_026230005.1 of Gila orcuttii. Lineage (NCBI taxonomy): Eukaryota > Metazoa > Chordata > Actinopteri > Cypriniformes > Leuciscidae > Gila > Gila orcuttii. The sequence continues at coordinate 44,419,223 of JAPDVR010000002.1, read as the reverse complement.
GCGCCTTGCAACATCATTCAGGGCGCCCCGTCAAACGGTTTCAGAGGATGCTCGGTCTCATGGCCTCAGCAGCGGCCGTACTCCAGCTAGGATTGTTGCATATGCGCCCTCTCCAATGCTGGCTCAAAGAGCCGCGTCCCTACTCACGCGTGGCGTTCGGGCCACTTTTTAATCAGAGCGAACCACGGCTGTATGAAAGCCCTGACGCACTGGAAAGCCGCCGACTGGTACCAGTCAGGCGTGAGTCTGGGTGTGAACACAAGGAGAAAGATGATAACGACAGATGCCTCCAAAATAGGTTGGCGGGCCCTTTACGAGGGCAGGCCTGTCTCCGGCTTTTGGTCAAACCCGGAGAAGCACCTACACATAAACTGTCTGGAAATGAAAGCGGTCGCTTTGGCTCTCAGAGCCCTGCTCCCACATCTAAAAAAACGAACACGTCCTGGTCCGAACGGACAACATGACGGTAGTGTCGTACATAAATCGCCAGGGTGGACTCAGCTCGAGCTCCATGCATTCAATGGCCAGGAGACTCATTTTATGGTCCCAGCACAACTTGCGCTCGCTGAGAGCACATGGCAGACATGCTATCCAGAGACAAGATTCTCCCAGGAGAATGGGCTCTCAACCCGCTGACGATTCAGTGGTTATGGAAAACCTTTGGCAAAGCGGAGATCGACCTCTTCGCCTCCAAGGAGAACGCTTACTGCTCTTTTTTCTTCACAAAAAGCACGGACGCGCTCGCCCAGAGCTGGCCGAGCCGCCCCTTATATGCCTTTCCCCCGATCGCGATGCTGCCACAGGTCATCAGTCCGGTCAGAGAGGAGAAAAACGCAGTGCTGCTGATAGCCCCACTCTGGAAGAACCAAACATGGTTTCCAGATCTGATGCAAATGCAATCTGCACCACGGCCGATTCCACTGAGGCCAGACCTCCTCAGTCAGGCCAGCGGGATGATATTTCATCCCCGCCCCGATCTGTGGGCCCTTCATGCATGGCCCCTCAACGGGTTCCCAGGAACCTCGCGAGCGGAGCACTAAAAACCATCGCTGAGGCGCGGGCGCCCTCCACGAGACGCTTATATGCCCAGAAATGAAAGTGTTCAGTGACTGGTGTAATGCCAAGGGCCTGAACCCTGAGACATGCGAGATTACGAATGTACTCGTTTTTCTACAAGGGCTTCTGGAGGCGGGCCGCACCCCCTCCACGCTCAAAGTATATGTGGAGACCATCACAGCGTCACACGACCCTGTAATGGAACGTCCATTGGGAAGAAACGACCTAATTATTCGTTTCCTAAAGGGCGCTAGGAGGATGAACCCTTCACGCCCCCCCTCAGTGCCGATCTGGGACCTAGCTACTGTCCTAGACGCTCTTAAAGGGCCCCCGTTCGAACCACTCCGAACCGTGCACCTTAAACAGCTCTCGCTCAAGACTGCGCTCTTGCTGGCACTCGCCTCGGTCAAGAGAGTGGGCGACCTGCACGCGCTTTCGACAAGCGCTGCCTGCCTAGAATTCAGTCCTAACGACTGCAGGGTCGTCCTTAGGCCGAAACAGGGGTATATTCCTAAAGTGCTCACCACTCCCTTCAGAGCACAGGTTATCTCCCTAACTGCGCTTTCGTCTCCAGCAGACGAACACGACGCTAATCTACTCTGCCCCGTTAGGGCTCTCAGAGTGTATTTGGAGCGTTCTGCCCTATTCAGACAGACAGAACAACTGTTTGTATGCTTTGGAGACCGTACGAAAGGTTCCGCCGTTTCAAAGCAGAGAATCTCTCACTGGATAGTTGAAGCTATAGCGCTGGCTTACGAAGCTAAGGGACTTCAATGCCCCTGGGGAGTCAAAGCACACTCCACCAGGAGTGTGGCTTCTTCCTGGACATGGTCGAGCGGGATACCGATCGAGGATATTTGTGCGGCGGCAGGCTGGGCCTCACCGTCCACATTTATCAGGTTCTACAACCTACAGGTCCCGACATTGCATTCCAATGTGCTATCAGCATGATGCTAGTTGAACTTCGAGTTCGCATCTAGATTATGTATGTGCTTGTGTCACACTGAGCGCCTTCTAGCCGCTCTGTATTTTTTCCCACATATAAAGCTCGCCTCTGCCGGCTAGTTGGATGATAACTTTGCTTTTTAGCTCAGGCACCTGCCTCTGGCTATCATAAGGCGAAGTTCAGCACGCACGGCGTTTTGCATGGTGTTCCCATAGCGTAAGCTGCTTACGCAATAGGAGAGACCTCTCGAAAGGGAACGACTCGGTTACTAACGTAACCTTGGTTCCCTGAGAGGAGGGAACGAGTATTGCGTAAAGCTGCCGTGCTTGTGCTTGGTTAGTTCGCTTCAGTCGTTTTAACCTAAAGAACTCTCATGACGGGGCGCCCAATATATAGCTTGGCCACGCCCATCTTGGCGGGCTCTGACGCGCGCGGGCGTGAAGCGCGCTCATTGGTCGCGCATTCAGAGTCGCCCCGTCGTTGGTTCGAGCAAGTTGCCGCAGCACAGCCAATGACCGAGCTCCTTCGTTCATTGCTGTCAGCTGTGCAGCTGCAATGCGTTTTACATAAAGACTTCAATATTCTCGAGAAAAGGAGTTTTCCCATAGCGTAAGCTACTTACGCAATACTCGTTCCCTCCTCTCAGGGAACCGAGGTTACGTTAGTAACCGAGTCGATATAAGGATATTTTAGTATAATCTGCTTTCTACAATTTGAGACAGCTTTTATGTCAGAGACTTCACATGGGATGCTTAGAAATCCTGCATTGGTAGACACTAGACAGCTCACCTGTTTGATAATAGTTTTGAAACAATAGAAACTGGTAGATATCGATATCGAAGATGCTGAACATAATTTTACACCTGTCCAAATACATGATACAATTCACTAAGATACCATACATCAAAAGAATGAACCATAAGAGACTAAAGAGACAAAGAAAACAATATATTTCTCATCTTTTGGGTGTTAAAAGATCCTTGTTTGCACTACTCATTAATAAAGATATAGTTAACAAAAAGATATTGTCCAGGATTATTTTAAAAACTGGCTTGCCAAGTATGTGGTATAGCTGACAAATTAAATAGGAAAAACACTGCAGTAAGTAATGTCTAGAATTTGTAATAGAGAAAGAATAAAACATCAGCCACGTTTGAGACAGACGCTGTGGTGCATAAGCAACGCCTTACATATAAAGCAGGAGAGAGAAGCTAAAGAAAGGGGTCACACTTCTACACTTTTAAGTACAGTACTGTATGAGACCAGAATAGCACAGAGAATGACTGACTCGCAAATCTCAACTCGCAAATCCAAGTTTTCATCCATCCCCAAATACCCAACGATGAACAGGAGGCAGATAATCTCTGATCTTTCGCATTACACAACACGTGATGAAAATAAAATGAAAAGCGTGGTAGATGAATGGCAATTTAACTTTATAAGCAGGCTCATTGTATTACAAGCTAGAATTGTCAGGTTAAACAACAAACTGAATTTTATAAAATTGAAATACATTTCCAAAACAAAACTTCTGTATAAACATCCATGTTTAGACAATTTACATGAAATCTCACTTCTCTTTTATGTAAATATCATTCTGGTCAAGGAAAAGCCAGAAGGCATGTAGTGAAACAAGTGTTGTGTTTGTATAGCACATATTCACAATAGAAGCAAATTTCCAAGAATAAATAATGCAAGTGAAACAGGATAAATCTGCCTCTACATAACTGAAAGGAGATAAATAAGGGAAGAAAAAAAAAACATTTCACCAAACAGGCAATATACTTTGTCACGACTGCAAGACTGCATGAAGATTGTGTATAAAGTACACAGCAAGCTGTGAGAAGGAGCAGTGTGTTTGAGGAACCATCTGTTCTACAGAGCAGCTCTGAGTCATGTCACCCTCTCCACTGCGCAGCATGCACTGATGATGTCAGAGCCTAACGATTGGTCAGAATGAGGCAGATTATGTTGTTTAATATCAGGCAGCGAGATGCAAGTCCAGCTCCACAACTCACAGAATTTCATATTCCCTTTAAAACAGATGGCCTTCAAAAAGATGCAGAAAGCCAGCTGTCTTATTAGTTAAATATTTTTCCTGGAGCCCCCCCCCCCAACAGTGCATATTTTGAATATCTCTCTGTCGCTCTCTTTTTATTTTATTTTAAATCAAACAAACCTGATTCACATTATCAGGTCCGGGTTTGAGAACCACTATGTTAAGGGATGCTGGGGTGATGCCCTTAGCATGTGACAACAGTGGTTCCAATACATGCTGCTGCTTATCCTTAAAATGACAGATACTTCCTCCAAAACCTTTGTTGCACAAACTGTTAGCATTCAATGAGATTTTGATTAATGCAAGGGAAAGCTTCATGCAAGGACACTGCACTAGATGGACAAAACAGACAAACCCAGGAGTGAATCGGGCTCGACCTAGTCTGATGGCACCAGAACATTGTTAACCAGCTATTAATTATGATGTTATGCTCCCATGACTAATATATATATATATATATATATATATATATATATATATATATATATATATATATATATATATATATATATATATACACATATACAGGTCCTTCTCAAAAAAATTAGCATATTGTGATAAAGTTAATTATTTTCCATAATGTAATGATAAAAAATAAACTTTCATATATTTTAGATTCATTGCACACCAACTGAAATATTTCAGGTCTTTTATTGTTTTAATACTGATGATTTTGGCATACAGCTCATGAAAACCCAAAATTCCTATCTCAAAAAATTAGCATATCATGAAAAGGGTCTCTAAACGAGCTATTAACCTAATCATCTGAATCAACTAATTAACTCTAAACACCTGCAAAAGATTCCTGAGGCTTTTAAAAACTCCCAGCCTGTTTCATTACTCAAAACCGCAATCATGGGTAAGACTGCCGACCTGACTGCTGTCCAGAAGGCCATCATTGACACCCTCAAGCAAGAGGGTAAGACACAAAGAAATTTCTGAACAAATAGGCTGTTCCCAGAGTGCTGTATCAAGGCACCTCAGTGGGAAGTCTGTGGGAAGGAAAAAGTGTGGCAAAAAACGCTGCACAACGAGAAGAGGTGACCGGACCCTGAGGAAGATTGTGGAGAAGGACCGATTCCAGACCTTGGGGGACCTGCAGAAGCAGTGGACTGAGTCTGGAGTAGAAACATCCAGAGCCACCGTGCACAGGCGTGTGCAGGAAATGGGCTACAGGTGCCGCATTCCCCAGGTCAAGCCACTTTTGAACCAGAAACAGCGGCAGAAGCACCTGACCTGGGCTACAGAGAAGCAGCACTGGACTGTTGCTCAGTGGTCCAAAGTACTTTTTTCGGATGAAAGCAAATTTTGCATGTCATTCGGAAATCAAGGTGCCAGAGTCTGGAGGAAGACTGGGGAAAAGGAAATGCCAAAATGCCTGAAGTCCAGTGTCAAGTACCCACAGTCAGTGATGGTCTGGGGTGCCATGTCAGCTGCTGGTGTTGGTCCACTATGTTTTATCAAGGGAAGGGTCAATGCAGCTAGCTATCAGGAGATTTTGGAGCACTTCATGCTTCCATCTGATTTCATTTTTCAGCACGACCTGGCACCTGCTCACAGTGCCAAAACCACTGATAAATGGTTTACTGACCATGGTATTACTGTGCTCAATTGGCCTGCCAACTCTCCTGACCTGAACCCCATAGAGAATCTGTGGGATTTCGTGAAGAGAAAGTTGAGAGACGCAAGACCCAACACTCTGGATGAGCTTAAGGCCGCTATCGAAGCATCCTGGGCCTCCATAACCCCTCAGCAGTGCCACAGGCTGATTACCTCCATGCCACGCCGCATTGAAGCAGTCATTTCTGCAAAAGGATTCCCGACCAAGTATTGAGTGCATAACTGAACATAATTATTTGAAGGTTGACTTTTTTTTGTATTAAAAACACTTATTTTATTGGTCGGATGAAATATGCTAATTTTTTTCATGAGCTGTATGCCAAAATCATCAGTATTAAAACAATAAAAGACCTGAAATATTTCAGTTGGTGTGCAATGAATCTAAAATATATGAAAGTTTAATTTTTATCATTACATTATGGAAAATAATTAACTTTATCACAATATGCTAATTTTTTGAGAAGGACCTGTATTAAAAATGTCCAATAGGTTCAATAGACTTATATATATATATATATATATATATATATATAAAAAACACTTCTGAATTAAAATGCCATACAGTTTTGTCCCTAAAGGCTATGTGGTGGCTTTAGATCAAAATGGATTTTAAGTTTCACAGCATCAGGACTGCTTTAGAGGGCATCGAGGTCAATTTAAGGATATAAGCTATTATGTAACAACTCATCTACGCATCTTAAATATTCATGTTCACACGGTGTCATTTAATCGGTGCAAATAACACCTGACGAAAACAGCACGGAAAGACATTGAACAAACATTCATCTGAATTAATTGATTTTATACGACAGTGACTAGCCTGCTAGTAACAATGTCAGTGCATTTATTTGTTTATATATCATATTACGGTGCGTTCAAAGAAGCACACACTGTTCCGCGTAAAGATCCGCATTACGATTCAGGACACAAGCTGCTCTGTCTGCCGTAACACTGCAGCAAACCCATTTTCACGCAAGCAATGGTCAAGAGAATGATGAATTTCATTGCCGTTGCTTCTTACCTGAGTGGCTTTGTGGAATTGTTTCTTCAGTCCCGCTACAGACATGATTCCGATTGGACTAGTGCTAACGCCGTTTGTGATGTGCAAATATGTCAATATGCTCACAGATACGTGGATGTGAGACGTTCAAAGATGATAAACCCTTGTACACCGGGAATCACCACAAGCGTAGGCTGATTATAGCAGCTGATGATGACGTGACCGTGACATCACGCGTCAGATACCGCCTCTCTACAGATTAGAGCAGAGCCCCTCCTCCAGGGGGAACCTTCAAGGTTAGTTCAATAAGTATGGAGCGAATTATGTGCCATAATTAAACAAACAAATACAGCATTTTGCAAAAAAAAACTCGATCTGCTTTGCAATGGAAAACTCGACTCGCAAACAAACTCGATCTGCTTTGCAAAGGAAAAATCGACTCACAAACAAACTCGATCTGCTTTGCAAAGGAAAACTCGACTCACAAACAAACAGAAAGCAATGTTCAAGTACAAAGGTCAATTTGTGCGAAAATGCAGTGGAGTAACAAATATGTATGTGTTCTGCAAATATAAATAAATGAGCATAGACAATATTTCACAAATAAATACAAACCATCCTACAAATTGCATGTAACCTTTGAACAAATACCAAATCTAGTGCATACAAATGCATATCTGTCTGTTTTGATTGTGAGACACTTGGCTTTTTATGAGATCTCTCGGCTCGATTTTCTCACAAATGTGTCAAGGCAGATTTTCTCACAAATGCGTCCAGGCACATTTTCTCACAAATGCAGTTGAGCAACTTCCTCTTCTAAAACAGTAGATGGCGCTAAGATAGGGGATTAATTTAGCGCTAGTCTCCCGGGAGAAGCACTGATTTGAAACGCGTGCTTGCCTTTGCATACAGCTGAGGAAAATGAGCGGTGAACAGGTGAGTTTCTATCTTACTGTATCTATAAATTACCTTTTTGAGGTTTTCTTTTGCAAAATGTTATCACATATATAGACAGAAATCCACATTAGCACTTAGTAGCACTTCACTCTCTCTAGGATAGAGGAAGCTGAAAGCTCTGCCATCAGAACGAGTCTATTTCTTTTGTTCTCCATATGAGTTCTCCAATGAGAACATTTAATTTAATTGAAAGGAGGGTCCCACTTATTTATTTATTTAGTTGGAATTCAGTCAGCTTAACTGTAATAAAAAAAATGAATGAACAAAACAAACAATATACAATTGTTTCTTAACTTGCCTCTGACCAATCCAGTGCCCAAATTATTTTGGACAGACAAATGAAACCCTCATTTCAATTAAATGAAATGTTCTCATTAATTTATGGAGAATGAAAGAAATAGACTGTGTAGACATAATCACTAATTTAGTCATTTCGCACGCATCCGATAGGAAAAATGTAAAAACAACATTATGATGGCAGAGCTTTCAGTTTATAGATTCCTCTATCCTAGAGTGAAGTGCTACTAAGTACTAATGTGGATTTCTGTCTAGATATGTAATAACAGTTTGCAAAAGAAAACCTCAAAAAGGTAAATTATGATACAGTAAGACAGAAACTCTCCGGTTCACCGCTCATGTTCCTCAGCTGTATGCAAAGGCAAGCACGCGTTTCAAATCAGTGCTTCTCGCGGGAGACTAGCGCTAAATTAATCCCCTATCTTAGCGCCATCTACTGTTTGAGAAGAGGAAGTTGCTCAACTGCATGGACACATTTGTGAGAAAATCGAGCCGAGAGATCTCATAAAAAGCCACGTTTCTCACATTCAAAACAGACAGATATGCATTTGTATGCACTAGATTTGGTATTTGTTCAAAGGTTACATGCAATTTGTAGGATGGTTTGTATTTATTTGTGAAATATTATCTAGGCTCATTTATTTATATTTGCAAAACACAATACATATTTGTTACTCCACTGCATTTTCGCACAAATTGACCTTTGTACTTGAACATTGCTTTATGTTTGTTTGCGAGTCGATTTTTCCTTTGCCAAGCAGATCGAGTTTGTTTGCAAAATGCTGTATTTGTTTGTTTAATTATGGCACATAATTCGCTCCATAAATAAGGCGTAACGCCAACAGGTAGAAAAAGTCAGGTCTGTTTTACTGGAGTTCAAGGGAGGAGATGCCTGAAAAAACTGCAAACTGAAAAAATAATGTTTGTATTAATGTTTATATAAGAGTGATCTGTCACTGTTCATTAATTCACTACATTGTGGTGGAACTAATAAAAAAACACAATTAGTATATAGGCTACCATAAAATTAATTTAGCAACCTACAAATGTCTGTATCCTACACCATGTTCTCATGAATTTGTTTTTATTTCTGAATTGATTTTAATTTCAGGTAGAAATACTTTATAATTTTTTTTTTATTAATTTTATTTACCGTTAATGTCAGACACACTATATAAATATTATGATTTAATGTTCTTGAAAATCCAAAAAGTCAGTGTTGTAGCAGCTGTGGTGGCAAAAACTGCAAACCTCACATACAATACAATTCAAGTCGAGTAACCTTTATTTATATAGCGCTTTTTACAATACAGATGGTTTCAAAACAGCTTTACAGTGATAACAGGAAAATAATGCAACTAAGCTCGTTTTGGCTGTACAGCAGCTGTAGAAGAAAATAGTGTCATTGTCCAGCTTAAGGACATCCAGTGTTTGTTATTTCCATTTTAAAAATAATTAGTTATTAATTTAGTTCCTCTGGAGATAACATGATGTCATCGTCCAGCTCAGTTCAGTTCTCATAATAATAGTGTCAATGGAGTTAGATAATATTGTTCAATATTAATTGTCCCTGACTATGCAAGCCATGGCGAAATTGGAACCCAAACTCCATGAGGTGACAGAATGGGGAAAAAAAAAAAGAAGAAAAAAACTGGCCAGTTCTCCCCTGGCCAACAAACGAACAGTGCATTATTATGATTCAGGCAGCATTACAGGTCAGAACTCAGATTGGATAAGAACATTCAAAATATTTAATCCAGTTCCATCTGGTTGAAGATCGGATTCAACACACCAGTATGGAGACAGGTTTGTTGAGGATCTTTGCTAATAGCTGTCATGTCAATGAGGCCTACAATACAAACAATAGAAAATAAAATAAAAAATCATATATATATATATATATATATATATATATATATATATATATATATATATATATATATATATATATACTAAAAAATATTGAGCTGAATCCAGCTTCTTATTCGCAGCTTACGCTATCCGTTCCACCTTAAAAGACACGAACTTTCGCGTTTGTTGGCTTCTTATTGACGAGGGACCGTGTGCGTTTTTTCTCTTTTTCACGTTTTTTAAAAGGGATTGTGTTGGTTTTGTGTCTATTGTAAGAATAAAAGAATAATAAACCATGTTAAAATGCAAATAATACTGATATATCAGCGAAAATGGACTATAAAAACAAAGACACACAAATATAATTACAGTATTCTTTAATTATTGTAGGCTACATGTCATCAGCTCAATTTAGGGACCATGTGTTTTTTCTCTTATTCACACGTTTCTATATGTATCTATTTTCAGAAAAGAATAATAAACTATTTTGAAAGGTAAATAACAAATAATAATAACATAAAATTACTGTAAAAATATAATTAGGCCTACATCATTCTTTAATTATTGCAAATAACATCATTTGAAAGGATTTATAAATCAATTGAATAAAACAAAAATAATTAAAACAATTATTAAAAATTGTAATTTCATGAGGTATAGAGATTATGCCAGCTCCAGCTTGGATCCAGCTTCTTATGAAGACTTCAGATGACCCAACACCTTTGAATAGATGAAACCCACCCCTGCAAGAACTCTAGAACATCAAACATGGATGAAGATTATACAAAATATTAATTTTATCATTGCTTTAACATACACACTAATTTTGCTTAAATGCATATATGATAATTATAAATACTGTATTTTGTGCTTTCTTATTATACTTTCTGATATCTCATAAAATGCTATTGTGGCTTTGTAAAGAAACCTGCATTTTCTGTAAAGCTGTTTTGAACTTATATGTATTGTGAAAAGCGTTAAACAAAATTAATATATTAATTAAATTGAATTGACTTGAAATAGCCATTGCATGGTTACCTGCAAGTTATGGACCCAAACTGACAATACAGTTTGAAGAGTTATTACATTGTTGGCCCATTTGGGGGCATTCAAATTTGGGGGCATTTCACTGGTGCTTTACACCCTGTGTGCTTGACTATCATCATGCACAATTTCAGATATTTTTACTGTAGAATTTTGAAATTATGGACTCATGAATTTGACATAGTACAGTTAAAAGAGCCATTGCATTGTTGGCGCAGTTGGGGGCGCTATATCTCAGCTGCATTTGATGGTGCTTTAAAAGTTGCACAGGGGCCTTATACCCATTGTGCTTGACTGTCACCAAGCACAATTTTAGGTATTTTTACTGTAGCATTTTGCAGTTATGGACCCATGAAGTTAACACATGTGACAATACAGTTATAGAATGCAATTTTTTTGCATTGGTGCATTTGCATTTTATACCCATTTCACAATGCACAATGAGCCGGCTTTTGCATTTTCTGCCCATTTCGCGGCGCTGTTTCTCGGCAGCCTCAGAGGGTGCGTAAAGTGGAGATGAGCCCATATAGTAGAGCTACTCCACTAACGAAATTCAAATGTTGAGCACTTTTTACTGTGGAATTATTTTCTTATAAAGCTTTGAACTTGACATTACACAATGCAAAATGTACACAATGCACAATAAGCCGCCTATAGCATTTTCTGCCCATTTCACGGTGCTGTTTTTCGGCAGCCTCAGAGGATGCGTTAAAGTGGACATAAGTCCATAATAGTAGAGCTACTCCACTAACGAAATTCAAATTTTAAGTAGTTTTTACTGTGGAATTATTTTTTATGAACCTTTAAACTTGACATTACACATTGCACAATGAGCCTCCTTTTGCATTTTCTGCCCATTTCGCGGCGCTGTTTCTCGGCAGCCTCAGAGGGTTCGTAAAGTGGACATGAGCCCTTTATAGTAGGGCTACTCCTCTAACCAAATCCTGCGTTATTTAACCAAATTAACTGCGTTCTGGCACCTCAGATAAATCAATAAATAAATAGATTAATTACTATCAATAATAGCGCGATGCTAGGCTATTGTTAAAAAAAAAAAATGTCGCGTGCACCGTCAAATTGTAGCCAGCCTTGAGCTCCTTCTGAAGTAATCCTGAATTTGAGGGTGCGTAAAAATTTGCACTGAGGCCTAATACCAAGTTTGCTTGACTCTGTCACGATGCACACTTTTAAACATTTTTACTGTAGCATTGTGAAGTTATGGACCCATGAAGTTGACAAATGTGACAATACAGTTAAAGGAGAATTTGCATTGTTGGCCCATTTTGGGGGGGCTAATATCTCAGCTGCTTTTGAGGGTGCGTTAAAAGTTTTACTGAGGCATAATACCCAGTGTGCTTGACTCAACATGCACAATTCCAGACATTTTTAATGTAGCATTTTGAAATTATGGACCTATAAATTTGTCAGATACGACAATCTAGTTAGAATAGCCATTGCATTGTTGGCCCATTTGGAGGCGCTATATCTCAGCTGCCCTGTCAAATGTTGCACTGGGGCCTTATGTGTAGATAGAATGCTTTACTATCAATGCAATTTCTTCTTTAACTGTAATATCACGTTTGTCAAATTCATGGGTCCATAACTTCAAAATGCTACAGTAAAAATGTTTAAAGTTTGCATGGTGACAGTCAAGCATACTGGGTATAAGGCCCCAGTGCATCTTTTAATGCACCCTCAAAGGCAGCTGATATATAGCACCCCCAACTGAGCAAAAATCCAATGGCTCTTCTAACTATTGTCATATGTCAAAATCATGGGTCCATAATTTCAAAATGCTACAGTAAAAATGTCTGAATTTATGCATGGTGACATTCAAGCACATTGGGTACAAGGCCCAAGTGCAACCATTAACACACCCTCAAAGGCAGCTGAGATATAGTGCCCCCAAATGGGCCAACAATGCAATGGCTCCTCTAACTGTTCTGTCATGTTCATCAAATTCATGGGTACATAATTTCAAAATGCTACAGTACAAATGTCTAAAATTATGCATGGTGACAGTCCAGCATAGTTGGTATAAGGCCCCAGTGCAACTTTTAACGCATCCTGAAAGTCAGCTGAGATATAGCGCCCCCAAATGGGCCAACAGTGGAAATTCTCCGTTAACTGTTTAGTCATATTTGTCAAGTTCATGGGTCCATAACTTCAAAATACTAAAGTAAAAATATTTGAAATTTTGAATGATGATAGTCAAGTACACAGGGTATTAAAGCACCAGTGAAACGCCCCCAAATTTGAATGCCCCCAAATGGGCCAACAATGTGATAACTCTTCTAACTGTATTGTCAGATTGGGTCCATAACTTTAAAATTGTACAGTAACCATGCAATGGCTCTTTCAAGTCAATACATTAATTTGCACGCTCCGCTCCTTGGTATAATGATGATCTGCGTGCTATGAAGACTTTGTGTCGCAAAATGGAGCGGAGATGGCGCATATCAGGTTTAACTGTTCATCAACAGGCCTGGAAAGACAGCTTACTCGAATATAAGGCTGAAATTGTGTCAGCTAGATCTGTTTATTTTTCTCAGATAATTGGCAGTAACCAGAGAAACCCTAAACTGTTTCACTCAATCAACAAGCTGCTTAAAAATCACAGCCTCTCTAATGTTCCTGCTTCAACTCACCTTTGTAATATGTTGAGTTTTTTTAGCACCAACATTGATAATATACGTAACCACATTGTTACCACCCATATTCCTGCTGCCTCCTCCTTAAATATTTTTGCATTTTCTGGTATCTCTCTCTCTAACTTTGCAATTCATGACTCTCAGTCTCTATGTAATATGGTTTCAAAACTAAAAGCCTCAACTTCTAGAGTTGATCTTGATCTTCTACCATCTTGTCTTTTTAAATCATGTTTTGATTCCCTCTCTCCTGTTGTTTTGAGAATTATCAGTAACTCTCTGTGCACTGGTGTTGTGCCAGCAGCACTCAAAATTGCTGTTGTCACCCCTGTACCAAAAACTAACAATATGGACTTTGATAATCTGAATAATTTTCGTCCCATCTCTAATCTTCCATTCCTCGCCAAAATTTTAGAACAAACAGTGGCTTCTCAACTACTTTCTCATCTTTCCTCTAATGATCTTTTTGAACCACTTCAGTCTGGATTTCGTAAACTCCACAGCACTGAAACAGCGCTAGTCAAAGTTACTAATGATTTGTTAATGGCTTCTGATTCTGGCTGTCTATCTATACTGATTCTTCTTGATCTTAGTGCCGCTTTTGACACTATAGATCACTCTATTTTAATTACCCGCTTAGAGACTATCTTTGGAGTTTCTGATTCTGCATTGAAGTGGTTTAAGTCCTACCTCTCTGATCGTAAGCAGTTTGTTGTGATGGGTGATTGCAAGTCTGAGGTCGGTGTGGTGCACTCTGGTGTTCCCCAGGGATCAGTTTTGGGCCCTTTACTTTTTAGTATTTACATTTTTCCATTTGGCCAACTTTTAAGAACACTTGGTCTTAACTTTCACTTTTATGCCGATGACACTCAGATCTATATACATTCAAAACCTGATGTCAATATGCCTGCGTTTTCTTTCTCAATGTTTTACTGAGATTAAGAAATGGATGTCTGATCATTTTCTCTGTCTAAACAGTGACAAGACTGAAGTGATGCTTATTGGTTCACCTCATCATTTGTGTAAAGCAGAGTCCATAACCTTAAGTGTGGATGGCTCTGCTTTGCAATTCCAAACTAAACTAAAAAATCTGGGGGTGATATTTGACACCAATTTAACATTTGACCATCATGTTCGTAACACAGTCAAAGCATCTTTTTTTCATCTCAGAAACATTGCCAAATTACGTTCTATGTTGACTTTCTCTGTGGCTGAAAAGTTAATCATCACTTTTGTTTTTTCACGTATTGATTATTGTAATGCTTTGCTGGCTGGAGTTTCTAAAGCTACCCTAAGTAAATTACAGTTGGTACAAAATTCAGCTGCTAGAATTCTGACTAGGACCAGTGCAAGGGAGCACATCACACCTATCCTGGAAAAATTGCACTGGCTTCCTGTTAGTTTTCGTATTGATTTTAAAAATCTCATGCTCACTTATAAGGCCTTGAATAATTTAGCCCCTCAATATTTGTGTGAGCTTTTAACCCCCTACACTCCTACACGTGCTCTACGCTCTTCTGAAGCTGGTCTTTTAACTGTCTTAACAACACGGCTAAAAACTATGGATGATCGGGCTTTTTCTTCCTTGGCTCCTAAATTGTGGAATTCCCTGCCCTCTGAGATTAGGAATGCAGAATCCCTTAGTGTTTTTAAATCGTCCCTTAAAACTGACTTTTTTAGGGTAGCTTTTATGTGATTCATGTGATTACTTTGTTTGTTATTATATTGGCTTTTTATTTTTTATTGCTTGTTTAGATTTTACTGCCTGGACTGTTGTGTATCTTTTAATTTAATTATTTTTATGTAAAGTGCTTTGAGATGCTACTTTTAAAGGCACTATATAAAATAAGGATTATTATTGTATAACTCTTTTCACAATACGTATCATTTCAAAGCAGCTTTACAGAAAATGGAGGTTTCCATGTTACATAACCACAATAGCATTTTAAGATGATATCAGAAAGTACAGTTATAAAATAGCACAAATTATATTATTACAAATATGATATATGCATTTCAGCAAAATTAGTGTGCATTTTAAAGCAATGATAAAATGAACATTTTGTATAATCATCCATGTTTGATGTTCTGGAGTTCTTGCAGGGGTGGGTTTCATCTATTTAAAGGTGTTGGGTCATCTGAAGTCTTCATAAGAGGCTGGATCCAAGCTGGAGCTGGCATAATCTCTAGTAACCTTGTGGAATTGAAATTTGTAATAATTAATTAAAAATGTTTTATTCAATTGATTTATAAATGCTTTCAAATTATGTCATGTCATATGCAATAATTAAAGAATGATGTAATTATATTTTTACAGTCATTTTATGTGTTATTATTATTTGTTATTTACCTTTCAAAATAGTTTATTATTCTTTTCTAAAAATAGATACAATAGAAACAGGGTACCTAAAAAGTATGAATAAGAGAAAAACCACATGGTCCCTAAATTGAGCTGATGACATGTAAAATAATTAAAGAATACTGTTATTAAAAAGATGTGCCTTTATATTTTTACAGTCCATTTTCGCTGATATATCAGTGTTATTTGGATTTAAACTTTTTTTTTATTCTTTTATTCTGAACATACACACAAAAGCAACACGCAATCCCTTAAAAAACGAGAAAAAACGCACAGTCCCTAAATTGAGTGTCAATAAGAAGCAAACAAACGCGGAAGTTCGCGTCTTTTAATGTGGAATGGATAGCATAAGGCTGCGAATAAGAAGCTGGATTCAGCCTCGTGGCTCAAGGAGCATGGTAAAGTTAGTTCCCTTTCGTTGTCACTCCAAGTTACGTCGGATGACAACGAATGGGGTTTCGCTTAGAAAGCCTATCAACTTTGAGTATTACAAAACGAGCCAATGGCAAAGAAATGCCATGGGTCTGCGGAATTTGCATAGTGTATCTCCGCCCTACCTCGTGGGTATAAAAGGAAGACGCTGGCAACATGCAGATATGTATTCGCTTCGGAGCCAAGTTAATTCTTCACTCCCTAAGCCATCTCTCATTTTGTCAGCTTCTTCGAGACGAGCAAACTCTCTGGTGTTGGTGTGACGGCGATCTCCTGGCGAGTGCACACTTTCCTGCTTATCTGTGCGTGGTTTGCCAGTGAGTGTGTTCTCCGCGGGCGCTTCAACACTTGAGTTTCTCTCACAAAAGAGCTTGCGCGCGGCACGTCTTTTTAAAGATGTCTTTTTACCGCTTCAGGGGAGTCCGCTCCACTATGGTCGGTGGCAATGCCCCTATCATGAGAGCGGAGGTTGCCACCCTGCTGGCGAAGGGTGCGATCGAGACTGTCCCTCCAGCCGAAATGAGGTCCGGCTTCTACAGCCCGTACTTCATTGTCCCGAAGAAAACCGGTGGGTTACGGCCAATCCTGGACCTGCGCGTGGTGAACCGCTCCCTTCACAGGCTGCCGTTCAAGATGCTCACGGCCAAACGCATTTTCGAATGTGTGCGGCCCCAGGATTGGTTTGCAGCGATCGACCTGAAGGACGCCTACTTTCATGTCTCCATTCTCCCTCGACACAGACCATTCCTACGGTTTGCTTTCGAGGGGCAGGCATATCAGTACGCGGTTCTCCGATTCGGGCTGGCCCTGTCTCCTCGCGTCTTCACGAAGGTCGTCGAGGCAGCCCTTGTTCCCCTTCGGGAACACGGGGTTCGCATCCTGAATTATCTCGACGACTGGCTGATCCTAGCTCACTCTCGAGTCCAGGTTTGCGAACACAGGGACCTAGTATTCCGACACCTAGCCCGTCTGGGCCTTTGGGTCAACTGGGAGAAGAGCAAACTTTGCCCCGTGCAGAGGATCTCTTTTCTCTGTATGGAAATCGACTCGGTCGCCATGTCCGCGCAGCTTACGAGCGAGCACGCGCAGTCACTGATGACTTGCCTGAGACAGTTCGAGGGCAAGAGTGCGGTTCCACTGAAACTTTTTCAGAGACTCCTTGGGCATATGGCATCTGCAGCCGCGGCAACGCCGCTCGGATTGCTTCATATGAGACCGCTTCAGCTTTGGCTTCGCGACCGAGTCCCGAGGTGGGCATGGCAACACGGCACCCTCCGAGTACCAGTTACTCCGACCTGCCGTCAGACCTTCACCCCGTGGTCGAACCTCAGTTTTCTACGGGCCGGAGTGCCCCTGGAAACGAGCTTCCCGGCATGTTGTTGTAACGACAGATGCCTCCACCACGGGCTGGGGCGCCATGTGCAATGGACGTGCTGCAGAGGGCTCTTGGACAAGACCCCAGCGTCTATGGCACATCAATTGCCTCGAGTTGCTGGCTGTACGTCTTGCTCTGCGCCGCTTCCGGGCCGTGCTCAAGAATCAACACGTACTAGTCCGGTCAGACAATACTGCCACTGTAGTGTACATCAACCGTCAAGGTGGTCTACGCTCCCGCCGTATGTCGCAACTCGCCCGCCACCTCCTCATATGGAGTCAGAAGCATCTGAGGTCGCTTCATGCCATTTATATCCCCGGAGCCCTGAACTGTGCAGCCGACGAGCTCTCACGGCTTCAGCCCCTCCCGGGAGATTGGCGACTCCATCCCCAGTCGGTTCAGCTCATTTGGGACCAGTTCGGGGACGCACAGATAGATCTGTTTGCCTCTCACGACTCGACCCATTGCGCACTGTATTATTCCCTGACCGAGGGCACGCTCGGCACGGATGCACTGGCGCACAGCTGGCCGCGGGGCCGCAAATATGCGTTTCCCCCAGTGAGCCTTCTTGTGCAGACCTTGTGCAAGGTCAGGGAGGACGAGGAGCAGGTCATTCTGGTCGCGCCATACTGGCCCACCCGGACCTGGTTCTCCGAACTCGTGCTCCTCGCGACAGCACCTCCTTGGTCGATTCCTCTGAGGAAAGACCTTCTTTCTCAGGGACAGGGCACCCTATGGCACCCTCAGGTGGCAGGTTTGAGTACCCTACCACCAGCGGTGGTGGCTACCATCACTTCCGCTAGAGCGTCGTCCACGAGACACGTCTATGCGTTGAAGTGGAACCTCTTCGTCAACTGGTGCTCTTCTCACTGAGAAGACCCCCGGAGATGTTCGATCAGTGTCGTGCTTTCCTTCCTTCAAGAAGGGTTGGAACGAAGGCTGTCTCCCTCCACCCTGAAAGTCTATGTTGCCGCTATTGCCGCACACCATGACCCGGTCGAAGGTAAGTCTGTTGGGAAGCACGACCTGATCGTCAGGTTCCTGAGAGGAGCGAGGAGACTGAATCCTCCTCGCCCTCCTC
The DNA here is from genome assembly GCA_026230005.1 of Gila orcuttii. Classification (NCBI taxonomy): domain Eukaryota; kingdom Metazoa; phylum Chordata; class Actinopteri; order Cypriniformes; family Leuciscidae; genus Gila; species Gila orcuttii. Next base: position 44,400,498 of record JAPDVR010000002.1, on the reverse strand, counting down.
TTGTTCCCTCTTGGGACCTCTCAGTGGTTTTAACTGCCCTGCAGAGTGCTCCCTTTGAGCCTTTGCAATCAGTGGAGCTTAAGTTCCTGTCAATGAAGACAGCGCTCCTGGTTCCATTGGCCTCCATCAAGAGGGTAGGGGACCTGCACGCAATCTCCGTTGACGAAGCGTGCCTGGAATTCGGGCCGGCCTACTCTCACGTGATCCTGAGACCCCGGCTCGGATATGTGCCCAAGGTTCCTACCACTCCCTTCCGGGACCAGGTGGTGAACCTGCAAGCGCTGCCCCTGGAGGAGGCAGACCCAGCCTTGGCACTGCTCTGTCCAGTACGTGCTCTCCGCACCTATGTAGACAGAACGCAGTGTTTCAGGACCTCAGACCAGCTCTTTGTCTGTTATGGTGGGAAGCTGAAGGGAAAGGCTCTCTCCAAGCAAAGGTTTTCTATCCCTTGGCAAGCCACCTTGCCACCCCATATTTCAATTCGGCTGGACACCCCAGTGTTCTCCATATGCATCCCTCCGGGTCATATGTGTATTCTCTAAGTCCCCCCCCTCTGGGTTGGCAGTAATTGCATATTTCCTCTAAACTTATGGGATATGCTCCCCAGCGTACTTTGGTATTCCTGTGCTAAATAGGAGTCCTTCGTCCGTGCCAGTCTCACGACAGGGATCTCAGATTTACGCAGGGCACTGGAAGACAGCCGAGAAGGTGGCGTGATTAGACTGGTAACCCCATTCGTCGTCATCCGACGTAACTCAGAGTGCCTCGATACTCGTTACGTCTGCCTGCCACTTTCCGCTGTACCGCGGGGATCGCCTGAGCTCAGTCTTGGCTCCTCAGCGAAGAAACATATCTGCATGTTGCCAGCGTCTTCCTTTTATACCCACGAGGTAGGGCGGAGATACGCTATGCAAATTCCGCAGACCCATGGCATTTCTTTGCCATTGGCTCGTTTTGTAATACTCGAAGTTGATAGGCTTTCTAAGCGAAACCCCATTCGTCGTCATCCGACGTAACGTCTCCGTTCCGTACTCAGGGAACCAGGGTTACATACGTAACCGAGACGTTTTCCTTTCAACTGTTCTATAGAGTCGGCAGTCTTAAAAATATATCTGTTGTGTTTGTGTAGGACTCAATAACCACACCATGTAGCTTCGTTCGTGTTGCGTTTACTCAACTGCCGCAAACCTTACATTTTCACCTTTTGCCGTAAATCACTGCTGTAAGCCTTAAAGGCACAGTAACCTGTCACTCGCAGTGCATAACATAACAGAGTCCAACAGGACACAATACTGAACATTTTCAGACATAACATTTTCCCCCACCCCCCTGGAAACTGAAACATAACATTCAGCCCACATTCCCCATAGTCACATAGTCCCCATGCCAGACAGACGGGACCCTCATTCTCTGAGGGCGTGCTGGCTGTGAAGCTGCGTCGGGTGGTGCTGGTGGATTACCCCCCACCCGGTTAGCCACTGCTGGGGACAGAGGTGATGCAGGTGCTGAGGGGGCTGCGACTCTGTGCAGGCGGTTTGAGTGCCAACGAGTCCCATTCTCCAGTCTGTAAGTGGCCGTACCCAACTGCTTAGTCACCCGCAGGGGCTCTGACCAGTATGACTGCAGCTTATTTTGGCGGTGGAGGTGTTTGATCCTGACCCAAACCCCTGGAGAAAGTGAAAGGGGTCTGCACTCTGTGCGTGGCATCAAACCTCTCTTTCATCCGAGTCTGCGAACCCTTCACCTGAGCTCTGGCTGTCTGGAGCCCTGGGCTTCCACGTGCAGAAGCTGGCTTAGCTCTCAAGCAGTCCAGTGGTTGCTTTAGTTCGCGTCCAATCATGGCAATGCAGGTGATACTCCTGTGGTGGAATGCTTGGATGCCCGGATGGTCAGGAGAATTTGGTTGAGTGCATCGCTGAAGGTTTTCCCTTCCTCCAGACAAGCTCGGATTCCATTTTTGAGAGTTTTATTCAGTCTTTCCACCCCCCCAATACTGTTTGGGTGATACACTGCCGTTCTGATGTGCTTGATGGACCGTATTGTGACAAACTCTGTGAACTCCGCAAACGCAAATTGGGGCCCGTTATCCGTTGTGACGACACTGGGGAGGCCCCAGCGCCTAAAAAGGATGTCCAGGCGGTCGATGATGGAGTGTGCAGTGATGGAGCTCAGCTGAAAAACCTCTGGCCACTTCGAATGAAGATCGTGCACAACCAGCAGGTAGCGAGCATGAGCAGGTGCCCTGTGAAGTTCACCACAGAGGTCGACCTGAATATGTTCCCAGGGTGAAGACAGCCAAGGGGTCGGGGTGAGAGGGGCTGTGGCAGGCTGACCAGTTTTCACACTCAGGAGGCAGCAAGCGCAGTTACGTACCAGCTCCTCAACATCAGTGTCTATGTAGGGCCACCACACTGTGTCACGGCAGCGCTGCTTCACCTTGACCACCCCCAGGTGCCCCTCATGCGCCATGTGTAGTACTCTGGACCTGAGAATCTCCGGAATGACCGCACGGTGGCCACGGCCCAGGCACACTGCTCCCCAGCAGGAGAGCTCATTGCGGAAGCGGTAATAGGGGAGCCGCCTGTCATCCACTTTGGCAGGCCAGCCATCCTGGACGTAGGTACGGAGAGTTGTGAGGGCCTCATCAGCAGCTGAGGCCTGCTGCAGCTCTGCCAGAGTGACTACTGACCTGAGGGGCCCGTGCAGGATGTGGTGGTCTGTGCGGATGGTGAAAGGCCTCTGGTAAAGGTAAACATGCCAGCGTTCGCACGCCCACATGCAGGCCATGGCCTCCCTCTCCCCCACCGAATACTTCTGCTCTGCTGGAGTAAGTGCCTGTGAGGCGAAAGCCACCAGGCGTTCCACCCCCTCTTGAGTCTGGGAGAGCACAGCGCCTACGGAGCCCACCCTGGAGGCGTCGCAGGTGACCATGGTGTGCAGCCATTGCCCAGAACCGAGAGCGCGCGCGCCGCGCTTTCAGCTCCGGTTCAGTTTCGCAAGCCCGCAAATGTCGGCGATCTGAACCCGGAGGCCATTCGCCCCCTAGCGGCTCACATTGCTGCTTGGGAAGCTATCCCAGGGATTTCAGAATGGGTGCTGAGCACAATAAAGCAGGGCTATACACTTCAATTCATTCGCCGTCCCCCGCGCTTTCAAGCCCGGACAGCGACGAGAGTGAATGCGGAAGTAGCGCACCAAAACTGCTGTGCAAAGGGGCTATAGAAAAGGTACCGCCTTCTCTGAGCGAGTCAGGCTTTTACAGCCCATATTTTCTCGTACCCAAGAAGGACGGAGCCTTCAGACCTATCCTAGATCTGAGACATTTGAACAAAGTGCTTATGAAAAGACCGTTCAAAATGCATACGACCTGGAAAATCCTCGTGCACGTTCGCCCGAGAGACTGGTTTATTTCTCTAGATCTGAAGGATGCCTATTTTCAGATTCAGATAATACCCCGTCACAGACAATTTTTGAGATTCGCCTTCGACGGTCAGGTATATCAATACACCGTCCTGCCGTTCGGCCTGTCCCTAGCGCCCCGTACATTTACGAAGTGCATGGACGCGGCGCTCGCCCCCCTGAGAAGTCAGGGGCTGCGAATAATGAACTATCTGGACGATTGGCTGATATTGGCACAGTCAGAGACAGAACTGCTATCTCACAGGACAGTGCTTCTCAGTCATCTGGAAAGCTTGGGTCTCACGGTCAACTGGACCAAGAGCTCATTACTGCCCAGCCAGTCAATTTCCTGTCTAGGAATAGAACTGGACTCGGTGACCATGACGGCTCGTTCATCGACACAGCGAGCGCGCTGTGTTCGCCACCTAGCCGCATCTTTCCAGGAGGGCAGCTTTCTCCCTTTGAAAACATTTCAAAGGATGTTGGGCTGTATGGCATCAGCTGCAGTGGTGCTTCAGCTGGGCTTACTGCGCATGCGCCCGCTCCAACGCTGGTTGAATACTCACGTGTCCCACCGAGCCTGGCTGTCTGGCTGCCAGAGAATCAGAGTGACTCAGACCTGCATAGCGTCTCTGCAGCCCTGGTTAGTGGCCAACTGGTACCAGCAAGGAGTAATGATGGGAACCATCTCTTATCGGAAGGTCATCTCGACAGACGCGTCCAACTCGGCTTGGGGCACGCTGTTCGAGGGCAGACCGGTCTTTGGCCAGTGGTCAGACCAGGAGAAGGGTTTTCACATAAACTGTCTGGAGATGATAGCGGTCGAGAACGCGCTGAAGTGCTTCCTCCCGTTCATACAGGACCAGCATGTTCTTGTCCGCTCGGAAAACATGTCTGTGGTATCCTATGTAAACCGTCAAGGGGTTGTCAGATCCAGAAATCTCTGCAATCTGACGGAACGCCTCCTTATTTGGTCTCAGATGCACCTGCGCTCGCTGAGGGCGGCAAATGTGCCTGGCCATTTGAACGACGGCCCAGACAGACTGTCCAGGGACAATGTTCCCCCAGGGGAATGGTCCCTGCACCCCCAATCGGTCCAGAAACTGTGGCGCCTATTCGGCAGAGCGGAAGTCGACCTATTTGCGTCAAAAGACAACGCTCAATGCCCGATGTTCTTCTCAAAGGACGAGGACGCGCTGGCCCAGGTTTGGCCCAGCCTCCCGCTATATGCTTTCCCTCCGGTCTCTCTGTTACCACAGGTGATCAAGAGAATCAGGGAAACGCGCCACTCGGTGCTCCTCATAGCCCCGCGTTGGGAGAATCAGATTTGGTTCCCGGAACTAGCAAGGCTGTCACATACAGCTCCGTGGCTGATTCCGGTGAGGGCAGATCTCCTCTCTCAGGCTCGCGGCACGATCTGGCATCCCCATCCAGAGCGCTGGTCTCTGCATGCATGGTTGATCAACGGGTACTCGTTGCCCTGCCAGAAGGAGTGATGAACACGATCACGCAGTCTAGAGCCCCTTTCACGAGAAGGCTCTACGCATCTAAATGGTCGGTGTTCTCTGGATGGTGCACCGACAGAGGTCTGGACCCGCGGACATGCGGGGTGGCGGATCTGCTCACCTTCCTACAAGAGCTGTTGGATAAGGGAAGGTCCCCATCCACGCTCAAAGTATATGTGGCGGCCGTGGCAGCGTTCGCAGAATCAACGCACGGCCAGTCACTGGGAAGACATGAGTTGGTCATCCGCTTCCTCAGAGGAAGGAGCTAGAAGCTAGAAGGATGAATCCGCCGCGCCCCCCGTCGGTTCCCATGTGGGATCTTTCATTGGTCCTCAAGGCCCTGAAAGCTTTTCCTTTTGAACCACTAGACTCCGTGGGGTTGAAATATCTATCACTGAAAACCGTCTTTCTGACTGCACTGTCGTCAGTAAAACGTGTGGGGGACCTGCATGCGCTGTCTGTCAGAGCGTCGTGTCTTGAGTTCGGGCCGAATGACTCTAAAGTCATTCTCAGACCTAGACCTGTTCCTAAAGTGATGGGCACTCCATTCAGAGCGCAAGTTATTTTGTTGTCAGCTCTCCCAGCATCTGACAGCGAAAGTGATGTGTATCTCATCAGAGCGCTGAGGTTTTACATTACGCACTCCGCCTCCTTCAGGCGTTCGGAACAGCTTTTTGTTTCATTTGGTGGGCACACCAAGGGTCTCGCTTCCTCGAAACAGAGCCTGTCCAGATGGATAGTGGACGCTATAGCAGCCGCTTATGCGTAAAAAGATCTGCAATGCCCTCTGGGCATCAGGGCTCATTCCACGAGAGGCGTGGCCTCTTCGTGGGCATGGTCCAGTGTAATTTCTATCCATGACATATGTGTAGCGGCGGGCTGGAGCTCTCCGTCTACCTTTTTCAGGTTTTATAACCTAGAAGTTCCTGCCTTGCAGGCTAAACTGTTGTCAGTTTGAAGGAGAGGTGTATTCTGCCCAGATCTCCTGCTCAGATCACTCTCACATGACTCAGCTCTCCTGGTTGAGCTGCACTAAGTAGGGTATGTGCCATGTGCCTATACAGACCGGCGCGCTGCTCTGTATTCCCTATGTGTGCTTATGTACAAGTGATGGCCCGCGTGGCTGGCCACCTTATTTTTCCACTTATGGGGTTCCCCTGAAAGTTCGGGGTCTCATGGTGGATGCTTGGCGCGCACGGCGTTGACAAAGTGTCCCGTAGCGTAAGCTAAACTTACGCAATACGAGAGAACCTCTCGTAAGAGAACGATACTCGGTTACTAACGTAACCTCGGTTCTCTCTAGAGAGGGAACGAGTATTGCGTAAACGGCCATGCTCGCGCCACGAGCGACTTCGCTTCAGTCGACGAAAAACCAGGGAAGTCAGCCTACAGCCCCTACTTTTATATATAAACTCAGACTTTTTGACTGTCCTTTTGTCCTCTGCATTTGGGTTAAACCTCCACCAGTGGTGAAGGGGTTAGTATCAAGGACACACACACCGGAGATCCGAGTTCGATCCCCAGCTGGATCATAACAGAAGGATGTCGTAATGGTACACGTATGCAAACATCAGACGTTATAATTGTTCATGAGTGATAATGCATTGGTATGTTGTGTGATGTCATGATTTGTCATGCCCTTTTAAGTTGTCCTACGTTCTTTCTCAGTATGAAATGCGATCAGGTACAAAAGTAAGCAGCTGAAACCATAACCATGGCAAAATGTACAGATAATGATATCTATATTTTAAACATTATTCATTAATATAAGAGTTCTGGGGGGAAAACAGGAAATGTTTAAAGGTTAAATATTAACCCTCTACAGCACAGCATCGCCCTCAGGCAACGGAAAGTTTTCTTACGCCCTACAGTGTGTTCAGTACATTTTTCTTTAAATGATTGCAACCAATTAGAATGTTTGAAAAAGTACATTAAGGTTTGGGAGTCACTATCAAGCACCATTTGAAGGTGGGACGTCCTTTTCTGACACATGGTCACAGGAGCATATAGTGTGAGAAGAAAGCAAGTTTATTTGCTTTAGTAATCTTATTTAAATTGACACGAACTGTATATAAAAAAATATTTGTGTGTATGAAGGTGTAGAGAAGCCATTTGGCAAGTTTTATGAAGTTTTTTTTATTTTACATGTTCACAAAATTAGTTTTTCTTTTTGTTGCCTCAGGGAAACGTGCGATAAGGGGTACTTTTCAAGGATGTATTGGACAATACCTCACAATGGCAAATAATGTGTTACAAGAAGGGAAAATGCAGGGTTCCTGGGTGCACAGGAACACCCAAAGTCACCAAAGTGATTCCAATGTGCAGCATCTACCTGGATGATGCGATGGCAGCCATATTGTGCCAGAACACCCACCACACACCAGCTTACTGATGGCTCGGAGTCTCCGCTCTAATTCATCCCAAAGGTGTTCTATCGGGTTGAGGTTAGGACAGGTGCGCAGTCATGTTAGAACAGAAAGGGGCCATCTACAAACTGTTCCCACAAAGTTGGGAGCATGAAATTGTCCAAAATGTCTTGAAAATAATAACAAATAGTTTAATAATATATGATAATAGTAAAAATAATTTCTTTCTTTCTCAAAACTGAGTTTTGATTTCTAAGTGATCAATTTATGTACAAGTGTTTTCCCACATGATTATTGGCTGTAGGTCATTAGTAAATGAATGTGGCATTTAAATGGCAGTGTTTCCCAAATGAAACACAAGAGCTGTTAGTTTTGAATGATGTATGCAATGTAGAGAAATTTGTTTAGAGTTTTGCAAAAAGTTTGTTTTTCAAATGCAAACTGAGTGCAAAGCATATAATGTCCTTGTATTTTTCCATGGTTGCATGAATGTTTTCACCGAGTGAGCCTCAAATTCCACTTTTAGTGTCTTAAGAATTTGAAAAAACGTAAAACAAACTGACAGAGATCGCATATGGAATGAACCAAGAAAATCTTAAAATTGCATGGAACTGAGAAGCATGAATGAAGCAACAAAAAAAGACTGCAATAAAAAAACAAAAACAAGAGACAATTATTTTAATGCAAGCAAAAAAAAAATTTGCACACATCAGCTTTGGAATAAAAGAAAAGAAATCTGGAAATCTGTTTGTTAGTAATCTGTACTTAATCTGTGTTTTTAAAACATGATTAAGTAGATTAAGGCCTACTCCTGTCTTAAAGGTGCTATATGTAGCTTTTCTTCTAAAATGAATCCTTTTTTTATTGCCTGTGTGTGAAGGGGTTGTAATCACACATTACAATGATCCACTTGTCGGGTTTTGCTATTACCTCTGAAGGCCAGTATTCCTATTTCTATGTGAAGCCTCCAGGTCGGATTTACCATAAAAAATCCGAAATCCATCGGATGTGACGTGCATACGCGCTCCCGACCCTCTCTCCTTTTTATATACAGTCTATGTGACGGCACTGCAGCTAACTACATGGAGTCTGATAACACCAAAAAACGACCTGCCTCCAGCACAACACAGACTCCAACACAAACTCCACATAAATATAAAAAACAAAAAAAAGTTTTATCTGCTGAAGCCCTCCAGGCCAAACGTGAATCGGATCAACTTCGGACGAAAACACGGATCAACATCGGCAGAGCGTTTGAATTATGGAGAGACCTCCGCTTTGTTTTACGTATAGGTATATACTTAGATATAAAAACAGACCCGGAGTTGGCTTTCATCCCTATTGTGATGCTTTCTCCGGTGTGTTGAAAGTCTCAGTTACCCCTTTTCCACCAAAGCATTTTGAGAGCCGGTTCGGAGCCGGTGCCTGCGCGCGAACCAGTTCTTTGTGTTTCGACAGCCAAAGAACCGGTTCTCGGCCAGGAAAACTGGTTCCAAAGCGGCACCAACTCTTTGCTGGACTAGAACCGTTCTTTTACCACGTCATGCTTACGTCGGGGGCTGGGGGCGGGTTTAGATGTGTTCTAAACATCTTTTCTGACCATAATATAGGATCGCAAAGCCCGGAACATTTGCAGAAACACGATGTAGTCCGCCTTTGTAATTGTTATGGTTGAAGTTGGCGCAAGCGTTTCTATTTTTTTATTTTTTTGAAAACATTATAACTAAGCAAAGAAGAAAACAGTCACAATATAGAACAAATAAATGGAAAGGGGAAAAAAAGACACAAAACAGGGGTACATAACTAATCAGAAAAGATTACATATAAAAGGAAAAGATTAAAAGACTTACATATTTCAATTGTTTTTGAAGCCTTCTTGGTACACAAGTTAGAGATAATCCCAAAGTAATGTTGTACTTGCAAGCGTTTCTAGCTAAGACGTATGGCGACGTACACAGTGACGTAACGACGCCGTTCGCTGGGCGCTCTAGTCAGTGGAAAAACAAACAGGTTCTGAAAAGGTTCGCAAGTTGAACCAACTCCGAACCAACTTTGAACCAGCACCAGTTCCGAACCAGTTCTTTTTTGGTGGAAAAGGGGTAAGTGTGGCCGGTACCATGAGTGCTCGCTCTTGAGATCGAGCACGCGCACGAGCGCTCTTGTAAAAATTGGTTGCAATCTGAAACATCACCGCTAGAGGCCGCTAAAAACTACACATAGCCCCTTTAATATAAACCCTGTCTGGGAAACCGCCCCTAAAGGTTTAACAAAGTTATTCTTGTCACTATAACTTATGGATTCCTAAAGACAAGTTTATGGGTACATAACATATTAATAATAAAAGTATAATGAATATCAAAACACATGTTAAATATAATGTAGTCATTTTATTATAGCACTCATCAGCCTGCAGCAGCCAAGATGATGTTCCCGGAAACAATACAGACAAAACAGCATAAACAAACTATACAACCAATTAAACACCATATTACAAAACATTATTAGGCTATGTGAAAGTGAATAAATTTATGTGTGTGTGTGTGTGTGTGTGTGTGTGTGTGTGTGTGTGTGTGTGTGTATGTGTTTAGTTATAAATATGTACTGTGTAAGTTAGCCTATAATACTTTTGGAAATTATAACTTAAAACAAAAACAAATAATAACCCATATACATTATAATAATTGTATAATATGGATAATTAGCACTTGACTTACTTAATATACATTGTAACATTACTTTACTCTAGCACAGTAGTCAGTAAAGCAATGCCACAATAAACTAAAGGATTAATATTTAGGTACATATAAAGGTAAGTCTGCTTTTTTTTTTTTTTTAAATATTACACTTCAATACGTACAGAATGTGCGCGTTAAGAAACACGTTCAAATTGGTCGTCTTAACATGGTAAAACTGTGCGTCTTTACACGCACTAAATTAACGCGACGACAACTGACGCCTTATATCGAAGGCCAAGAGGGCCAAAAATATAGCGGGTGGATTGTGCCACGGATAACCTTCCGAAGTAGACAGTCGTGTACTTTTACGTGAGAGAAGGGGTATGTCGCACCACAGACGCGTGACTCCGACGTCGCTTAGAAGTACTTGCACCACAGATGCAACTTCATTGAACTACTATGCTACGTTGCCACCAGCCATTTTGTTGTATACAGTTTTTGTATCCATTAAAAAAAAAACAACAACAACAACAACTATGTTGCCACCACAATAAATTAATATCTCACCCTTGTGTTTTTTTCCCTAGCTTTCCTTAGTTATCTTTCTTATCAATCATTGTTAACTTTTTTCTTTCATTTTCTTGTGTTCTGATGACATTGAATATATCATTGATACAAATTGTGTATTGTATACAAAGTTGTGTAGGGCCTATATCATTAATGTCATCTCTGAATTGTTTACAAACATAATAAAACTTTTTTTTTTTTTACAAAAACCCCATCAAAGTCACAATATTATGTAGGATTATTGACAACAACTTTAAAGTTGAACAGATAAATTCTTTAATTATAATTGTTTTCAGGAGAAGGTGACAAGAAAGTATTTTAATAGCCTATTGTTTTCAAGAAATCAACAATGACAAAATATAAGAGTAGAAAATAGTCTTTTAATCACAAAATGCAAAACAATGTAGGTGCATTTTCAAATTTTTTAACTAGGGCTGTCAGTAACGATTATTTTATTTATTTATATATATTTTTGGTAATTAAGATCGATCTAAGTGAACAATAGACTTTAGTATGACTTACATGCATATAACAAATAAGGGGCTTAAATAATTGGTTCAAATAAAGTTTATTTTTATACACTAAAACTACATCACACTCAATCTCACAAACCAAACACACTGCCATGCCCACATACACATCAAATGCTCTAACTTCAAAAATATAACTGGTAATATTTGTAATTTAATTGAGTAGCCTATAGGCCATGAAATTATGCTATATTGTTGTATTATAGATATCAGGGACAACTTGAAGTTCTAGCCTCCCATCTTTAATTTTTTAACTGGCATGATGTTTATTTTTGGGTCTATTCTGTAGATTAAAATTGTGCTTTTATCATTTACTTTGTGTACCCAACTGTTATTTAGGCTATCAATATAAAAAATGTTTTATTTACATCAATGTTTTCCCCATATGTGATGCTGCCATAAATGTTTTGTTTTTCAATGGTAAACCATTTTAAAAACACAGCTTGAGAGGCAGTTTAATTGAGTGGTGGTGCTGCAAATTCAAGAACCAATCAAATCAGAACAGCAACAAACTTTACTAAAAAACTGTGGCTGGAAACGGCAAAGGAAGACAATGTGCACATGAAATACACGCAAAGCAAAAAAATGAATATTATTCAACATAGCCAAGCTTTTTAAAAAAAATATTCAAATGGCATCTTAAACATTTTCATAAGTAATTGTGATTTAATTACGTATTTTCCCATTAGGCCTAACTGTAACAGATAACACTTACATTTATTTTGTAATTAAATTATTTGACTAAATTGCATGTAACTAGTTACTCCCCAACACTGCCTGTACGTTTGTCTACAGTTGAACATTAAATGATCTTCTTGGTATAGAATCATGGGAGCTTTATATTATGACCATTAACAATAAGCTATGCAGAGTGGGAAATTACGTTTGTATAATTTTATAATAGTATGCTGGTTTCTCTTAGTGTAGCATCCCGATGGAAAATGAAGAACTTCACTGAGGGTCTTAAGGTATTTAATTTGCTGTCTTGTACTTCAACAACAATGTAATTGCTAAAAAAATGTGCAGACATAAGGCAAACTAGTATGTAATAACTCCTTTAGGATTACATTGAGTAGTAACGCATTAGCATGATCAAAATAATCAGAATCATTATGCAGAAATATACATTTCAAATACATTGTTGCTAATAAAATAACCAAATAAAGGCATAGCCTATAACAAATAGCCTACAGTTAACATAATATCTCATTATTTCGACATAATACAGTATGTGTGCGCGTATTATATAAGATGTGCACTTGTAAATCCGGTGACACGCGTGCATTAATTTTGATTAATATTCTATATTATAATAGTAAAACATCTGCAACATTTATCAAGTTCACGGATAGTTGTGCATGCATTTATTAATCATTATGATACTAAAATCATAATAAAGTATAGGCTATTATATATATAAAAAAAAAAAAAATCAGATGAGCCCAGAATGCTTAATTAAACGTTAAGCATTTTCCTCCCATAGAAAACTATTATAAGGCTTAATGCATATGTCGCCTTATTATGTCAAAATAACAATTTATTATGTCGAAATAACAAGATATTGTGTAGAAATAACAGATATTATGTCGAAATAACGAATTATTATGCCGAAATAACAGATATTATGTTGAATAACGAGATGAGATGTCGAAATAACGACTTATTATGCCGAAATAACAGATATTATGTCGAATAACGACTTATTATGTCGAAATAATGAGATATTATGTCGAAATAACGAATTATTATGTCGAAATAACGAGATATAATGTTGAAATAACGAATCATTATGTTGAAATAACGAATCATTATGTTGAAATAACGAGATATAATGTTGATATAATCCAGAAATTATTTTTGGGGCTACTATAGGTGTGCTTTGGTCTTTCTTGGGGGTGCTGAAGCACTGCGAGCCCCTCCCTAGCGCCGCGCCCATAAACATTTAATACACTTATAGTTATTAACACCAGTGGCCCTTTTTGGGAAATGAGTTAAATAATTACTGTAAAAGCATAGCCTATAACAAGTACATCTACTAATGCAAACTTTGAAATGTTTTAAAGGCGATGTACAGAGGCGTCTTATTAGGCTACGTACAGAGGGACGACGTATGTATCAGGCGTCTCGAGGCCCTGTCCCAAATGGCGCACTTCATGCGGACTTTCGGTCTCGTGGACTTAAATTGCGCGTGCTCGCCGAGTCTACGAGTCCGTAGGCCGTCCCATTTAGCATTTTAACGCTCTGAAGTGTGCACAGCAGCGTCCCCTTTGTACCCTTGAAGCGGTCTTCCGCGAAGCCCGCATAGATGCAGGCTCCACGCACTTTAACTACCCAGGAATCCTTGCGAAATGCCAATCAGAAAACGGATGGGAGGAGATTTCGCTCACGGACTGTTAACATGGCTTTATGATATAGGCGTAGGCCTACATTTTACCAGTTGTTACTTACAGTTTATACAAACATTATCGACCAGTGGTTGATATATCAAACATAATAATAGCGTGTTAAATAATACGATCGCATTATGATTCATTACATAAATAGAACCGAATGGCTTTACTGAGTCATATAAATGTAGTATGAATATTGAAACCTATACATTTTTCTTAAACTCATTTACATTTTAATTTTGTGTTAAAATTGAACATTATGTATTATTATGTACAACTGTTGATCATTTACATAACCATGACATCTATTCTAATGCCCAGGTGGCATATAGCCTACAATTATAGAACTGTAAAAGCAGGCTGTGTAGTTAACATGGATATAAGATTTGGGAAAATAAAATAAATCCTGTTCTCGATGCTAAAGACTGTAATTTTTTTTAATGATATTTGTGATATTTTTCTAATAAAGGGACTGATGAGATGACCTTTAAGTTTATTCAGCTTCGACGTCTGAGATGAGACCTTCTTCCTGTTTCCGGCGTGACGATCGAGTCTGTCCCAAAAATACCTCTCAATGCGCCCTCGCGGACTCGCGCTAAGGGCCCTATAGGTCTGCATTACATGACGTCACCGAAGCTTGGACTCTGAGGAAGTCCACAAGTCCGGAGTGTGCCGCGCAAACGTGCCGCACAAGCCCTGAAAAGTGAAGCCAAAGTGTCTCGATCGCCCCCCGGTGACCGGTCCTAGCAGCGACGTGCGGTCAGGGTAGGCAGGGTAGGCAGTGCCTCACCAAAGGAAATGTTGACATTACATTTATTAATTCCAAGAGCTTTATTAATTCACCACATTATTAATTGCATTTATTTTATTCCAAATATTAATTTTTGTAACAACATTTTTCAGGAATACACATATAATATACTCCTTTTGCCATTGTTTGCTCCTAAAAATCATTGTTTCATCATGCAGAAAATTCAAGGCCATGGCCATTGAGGCAGAGGTTAGCTGTGCCTCTTTGGTCCATAGAACGTAGTTTGCGTAGATTTGCGCATGCGCAGTCAGTTCTCGTGCTGTCTTGAATTATCAACATTGAGGCAGAGACCGAGCGTGCTTCATGTCACGTGATCCACACGCTCTCACTCACTCCGCGCTTCAAGCTACTTAGCATCTAGCGGCGCCTAGCGTTGGAAGCGTCCTATGAAGAAAAAGAGTTGTGGTCGTTAACGGGAAACCATTGTAGACGAAGTCCATGCGTCTATCCCTCTGGACAAAGATGTCAATTACTCTGTTGTAAAAGTCCTCTTTGTTGGGTGTATTTCTCAATTTCATGAGTCTCTCATTTTCAATGGAAATAAGAGCCAAGGTGGAAAGTCTGTTCTGCTTCATTTACGTCAGAGGCGCCCGCGCCATTGGATGTGCAGTTGCCGCAGCCATACGCTCACTGTGCTAACGTTAGCTGTGCAGCTGCAAATGCGTTTTACACTATGGTTTTACATATAGGCTTCAGTAAATCGAGGAAAAGGAGTTTCGTCTACAAATAAAAGTAAGCACCCCCTGTAAAACGTAAATTATTTATTTAATTATTATTTTTAAAACCCTTATATTGGCTTGTGTGTGTTGTCTGATGGTGGACTATAGGCCTGCTGTGCGCTGACACCAAAATGTTCTCTCTTCCATACCCTGGTGCGCCGTCACCTCTGCCACATTTGTACTGTAGGTCTATCTGTGCGATTATGGTGCATTTCGTAAGGGTTAAAATGCTGTTTTGTAGTTCTCTTTTTTTTAATCCTAGTGCGCCGTCGCCAGACGCTCATTGCGTGTCGGTGTGTGCGCCTATAGCGCAGTTTGTAGGAGCGAATTTAAGCTGTTTTTGTACTTTAAAGCTGTACTGCTGACACAATGTTTTCTGACTGTAGCCTATTCAAATCCTGGTGCGCCATCACCAGAGTGACCAGACCAATAGTGTGTGTGTGGCTGTCTGTGCGCGTTTGCGCATTTTGAAGGAGTGACTAGGCTGCTTGTCGGTTCGCTGACAACGCGCCGCCTCCCTCTCTTACTGTGTCCCGCACAAAACATTTGTTTGTTGTATAAGTCATAAGATAGATGTGTCCATTAATTTGATTATTAGATTTGATTGTGCATTAGCCTCACATATGACTGACTTTGCTGTATGCAGGCAGCGATGTGATGATGCCTGATATGAACTTGGGTTGCCACATTAACTGAATGAATATATGAACATATATGCCACATTGATAGGTCACAGCCTACCCACGACAAGATTTCACCGCACGTTACTGGGTCCTAGTATAGCTCATAAACCCCCCCATCTAACATGAGTCCTGCGGTCCAGTGGTGGACCAGTGGTGGACCACCGGTGGCAAAGTCGGCGGCCCACTGGCGGACGCCGCCGGCGGATCACTGGCGTTTTGCTCATCGTTATTCTAGCGGACCTCCAGCGGCGGACGCCGCTTTCCCGACGGTGGTCCGCCATCATGCCGCTGGTTTATAATAAGTGTTTTCTGGCGGACCACGGTCGGTCCACGGTTTATAATCAGTTACTCATGCTAACCAAAATGCCCTTACACTATATTGGATAAAAAAAAAGCAATGTACACCAGTCTCAATAGCAGTTGCAAATATATTTTTATTAATTTTCAGTGGACAGATTAAATTAATACATTTATATTTATCAGATTATTTTACTCAATGTGACTATTAGTCATGCACATTATAGGATAATTTAAGTATATTTGTAGTACCCTTATGAATATTAACCATATGGTTTTACCACAGCATTTGCAGTAAAATTAGTAGCTAACAAAATGAACCATGGTTTCACAACAACCAAGGTTTAAAAACCTATGGTTATAGTCATGATTATCATAATTGTATAGCAATTATTACAGCAATGTTACTAGTTGAACAATGGTTTTGAAAAAAAAAAATAACATGGTTGGTAGTTTAACCATAGTAAAACCATATAGTGCTCTTCACTACACAAATCGTTTCAAAGAAGCTTTACAGAAAATGCATGTTCATGGTTACAATCGCAAAATATCCTTTAATCAGCCAGAGGCGACTGCTACTCACTGGAGAGCATCTTCTGGCAACAAAGTAAAGTCCATAAGATAATACAAGTCGTGAGTTTAAAGTCATGTTCAGTTAAACAGACAAATTTTTGCTATCCTTCAACATTTCAAAAGGGCAAGTTTGCAGATTTTCAACCCGCTATTGTTACAATGTTGGTAATATGTAAATGAACAATGTTTACTCCTTCTCTGAGTTACGTGTACTGAGATATTCCTGTTTATGTGTCAGCAAAACTGTCATGCAAACCTTCCCTTACCTTTCCCGGTTTCACAGAAAAGGCTTAAGTCCCAGAATAAAATGCATGTTAAAACTGTCTTAACTGGAAGCAACTTGCACTGACATGTAGTAATGTTTTTTTTTTTCTAAATCCTGGTTCAAGGCAGGATAATTAGGCAGATTTTAGCTCCGATTTACCCCTTCCGACAATCTTAAGGACGCTCCGATTATGGTAAAATAATCTGATCAGATATTCCTGCCGTGTATGGTGTGTTAAGACTGCTCTCGTCTGCTCGGAAGGACGTCGGGACCGCTCCGATCTCAAATCGGGGATATCCAACATGTTGGATTTTTTTGGCCCGATTTCTCCTCGTGTGTGGTGTCCCCCGGGGACAAACGAGCACGCAGCCTGTGGACTGTGGCGTGTAGCCAATCAGAAAGCAAGGTGACGAGGCGCAGAGGAAGCACTGGGAGACAAAATCAAAACAGCCGGCGGCATGGCGCACCAGAAAGTCCGGTGGATGTCGGAGATGGATTCGGTTAAAAACAAACTACAAACTATCGCCACTGCATCCTTTTCGTCCGCCATGATTGTTTACTCTGAAGTCACGTTTGATCTCGAGGGATTTTGCAAGATTTTCCGTCTGACCTGGGAATGTTCGGGAGTCAAATCGGTTCGTGTGTGATGTGTTGATTTTGCCGTGTGGCTGCGCACCACACACTGTACGACCAAAACTGTTAGACCCATGATTTTTTATCGCCGTGTGTGGGGTCTCTCAGGTTTGGAAAATCGGCCGATAATTTTAAAATCGTCCCATGTGAACCAGGCTTTAATTAGATTTTAAAAAGCTACTAAAATATCCTAATTTAACTGAGGCCTAATCCTGGCTAAATCTAAGCCCTGTCTGTGAAACCGGGCCAATGCAATATAAGGTTAATATCTGGCAGTTTTGTATGTCCATCTATAGTTGTCATCATCTGAAGTCTTCAAGAGTGTTGGTGTCATTAGAAGTCTTCACAAGTGAGGCTGGATCCAAACTGGAGCTGCTGTAATCTTTAGTAAACTTGCCGAGCATCCTGAGATAGAAACAGGGAAACAACAGGAGAAAGATTAGCATAGCTGCTGTAATATTTCAGGCAAAAGATGATCATGTGCACTTTTTACTATTTTATAGTCTTATTATGATTATGAGATGTGTTAATTGAATGCTTGGATAAAGAGATGCGTCTTTAAATCTAGATTTAAATTAGGATTGTGTTTCTGGGCCCCAAACATTATCAGGAAGGTTGTTCTAGAGTTATTCCCTCACATTCAATTGAATTAATAGGAACTCGTCTGATTTTAATGAGAAAATATGACCTAACGAGCCAGCATTTTTATATTTGAACACTATACATTATTACAATGCAAACGTCCTAAACATTTCTGAGTATTAACAATTTTAAAAACAGTTGTGCTGATTAATATTTTTGTGTAAACCAGTGTAAACATTATGACAATGCAAACGTCCTAAACATTTCTGAGTATTAACAATGTTAAAAACAGTTGTGCTGATTAATATTTTTGTGTAAACCAGTGTAACAATTTATTCCATTTTCTTTTTTTCTCTCTCCAGAATTAATTGTTAAATAGACCCAACATATGTAAATGGTAGTTTACACTACTGTTCAAAAGTTTGGGTTCAATAGAATTTAAAAATTAAATAAATTCACATTTTTATTCAGCAAGGATGCATTAAATTGACCAGAAGAGAGAGTAAAGATTTCTGTTTCAAATAATAGCTGCTTTTTTTCCTTTCTATTCATCAAATAATCCTGAAAAACACAAAAATATGAAGCAGCACTGTTGTGAATTAATTCGAATAGAAATGTTTAATTAACTATCTTTAATAATAACAGAAACAGTGTTGTCATTTACAAGGTTCTTCAGCTTTAAGAAAAGTCTACCCAAAATGCATAGGGGGCGAGAGCGCGCAGATAGAATAGAGAGAGAAGAGTGATGAGATTGACACCCATGTGTGTGCGCTGTATTCATGTGTAATCCTGTTAGTAAACTTCAGTAAACAGTTCGTTTTATGTAATTCAAGTCGTCAGTGGTCATTACTGCTTGTTAAGGAAGAAAAGATACGACAATCTTTGGTGCCGAAACCCGGGATAACTTGCAGGCAACATCCGAAATGGCTGAGCGACTTGAAAGACTACTCAGAAAACGGAGAGCTGTACGCGGTTCCACGACGAGACTTTTGCAAGACGTAGAAACAGAGGTTGGCAAAGAAGATCCGATCGTTGACAGATTATGTGAACTGTTATCCCTGTTATCTGCAAAAGAGGAAACGCTGCTGGAGTTAGATCGCGAAATAGAGGAGCGTACAGAAATTGATGATTTGGAAAATGACTTTGCCAAATGACTTGAGCCACTTGTGGCCATTGAGAGCATTTTTGGATGGTCAGTGCAGGGCCCAGTCACAATGTCCAGTGTTTCTGAGACAGCATGCATGCACATACAAATTAATGAAGACACGCTGGTCTCAGAACGTCTGAAAGCCTTCTGGGAAATAGAGTCCCTTGGCATTACCATGCAGCAGACAGACAGCCCTGAAGAAGAGGTGGCTCTTCACATGTTTGAAGAAACAACTCAGTACAAAAACGGGCGATATGAAGTTGAGCTGCCATGGCGACCTGACAAACCAGAACTCTCAGATAACTACAGAATCGCAAGGAAAAGATTTGAAGGACTTAAAAGAAAGTGGCGGTCAGATGTAGTGTTGTATCACAGATATAATGAAGTCATGAATGATTACCTTAAGCAAGGCATCGTCGAAGACGTGATGGAGGATGGATCATCTCCAAACACTGTAAAGTATTACATGCCTCATCATGCTGTTCTTCGGGAGGACAAGGTAACAACAATGCTCAGAGTAGTGTTTGATGCTTCATCACATGACATTGGCTTTCCATCATTGAATGACTGTCTACTTATTGGTCCTAACCTGACTCCAGATCTGCTCAGCATACTAATAAAATTCAGACTGAATGAGATTGCAATTACCGCAGACATCAAGAAGGCCTTCTTGCAGATGTCTCTTGCTGAAAAGGACAGAGATGCAGTGCGGTTTCTCTGGCTCACTGCACCACCCCATGAAGATACAGGTGAGACGCTGCGTGTGCTACGGATGACGAGAGTGGTGTTTGGAGTGTCCCCCAGCCCATTCCTCCTGGCAGCAACAGTGAGAAAGCATCTGAAGGAATATGAAGACCAACTTCCTGAGGTAGTAAAGATAAAGGAATCACTTTATGTTGATGACTTAATCTCAAGTGCAAGTGATGTTGAAAATGCCTTCTCCATAACTACTGGTGCAAGGGAGATTATGTCTGGAATGGACCTCTGCAAGTGGACAACCAACTGTGCTGCATTGAAGGAGAAATGGAAGACGACAATGAGTGAACCTGCAGAGGAGACAGAAACGCATGGATCAGTGCTGAAGGTACTAGGCTTGGTATGGAGAACTAAAACAGATGAATTTGTCTTTGACCTGACTGCATTGCTGGATGCTGTAGCTAAAAGAGAGAATACTAAAAGAAGTGTTCTAAAGCTCTCAGCTTGCATATTCGACCCAATAGACTTTCTTACCCCATTCACTGCGAGTAAAATGCCTTTTCCAAGAGATGTGGATACGGGGCCTTGGCTGGGACGAGGAGCTGCCCACTGATCTTGCACAAGAATGGCAAGGATGGTGTTCAGAACTTCCACAGATCCACCACATACACATTCCTCGTTGGTATGGAATAAAATCAGTGCACAGACACGACGCACATCAACTCCACGTGTGTTGTGATGCAAGCGAGAAAGCTTATAGTACTGTCGCTTACCTGCTGTGAGTAGCTGATGATGGAGCAAAGACCACATGCCTTGTTGCTTCAAAGTCCAGGGTAGCCCCCCTGAAGAAGATCTCACTGCCCCGTCTTGAGCTGATGGGAGCAGTGATTGGAGCAAGACTAGGAAACAGTCTGTTAAAGCCTCTGAAGCTGGAGCTCCATCAAGTTCATATGTGGACTGATTCGATGATTGTGCTGCAGTGGATTCGCAGTCCAGCTCACAAATGGAAACAGTTTGTGTCAAAGCGAGTGTCAGAAATACAGTCTTTAACTAATCCTGCAATGTGGTCTCACTGTAAAGGCAAGTTCAATCCGGCAGACCATCCCACCAGAGGTCAGACTGCAGATAACCTGAAGGAAAGTGAACTGTGGTGGAAAGGACCTTCATTTCTGACTGCACTGAATCTATTGGAAGAGAGCGATGAAGATCAAAGCGATGAAGATGTGACTAGTGAGCTAAAGCAAGGTCAGCAGGTCATCGTGCAACTCAGTAGCGGCAGTGACGAAAAGGGAATGGAACCTGTGCTGGATTTACTGAAGTACAGTAAGCTGAAGCGAGTTCTGCGAGTCACCGCTTGGATCAAGCGGTTTGTGTACAATACAAGTTCAAGCTCCAAGATGCGAGTCATTTCAGTTGACTGCTGATGAAATGTTTGAGGCCGAGAAGTACTGGATAAAGGTGACACAAGATAGCAGCTTTAGTCATGAAATCAATTTGCTGAAAGCTGATAAGACCCTGAACGCAGATTCAAAAATCAGAGACCTAAAACCTTTCCTTGATGAAGATGAATTGCTCTGTGTTGGAGGCAGACTGCAACAGTCAGACTTTAGTTACAGAGAAAAACATCCATGGATTCTGCCCAACAAAGACAGATATTGTGAGCCGCTGGTTCAGCACAATCATGAATTTATCATGCATTCTGGTCTGAGAGACACACTAGTACAAATTAGAAGTAGATACTGGATTTTGCGAGGCAGACAAATTGTGAAAAGTATTGTCAAAATGTACTCTGTGCAAAAGATTTAAAGCAAAGCCCGCACAGTAGGACACGGCTCCATTATCACGAGACAGAATATCAGAGACCACGCCATTTGAAGTAACTGGCATAGACTTTGCAGGTCCACTGTATGTGAAGAATGATCGTGCATTATGCAAGGCTTATGTTGCTCTGTTCACATGTGCTGTCACTAGAGCAGTGCATTTGTAGCTGGTTTCAAGTCAGTCAACAGAAAGCTTCTTGTTAGCACTCAAGCGATTTGTTTCCAGAAGAGGGCTGTGCAAGGTCATCTATTCAGACAATGCCAAAACCTTTAAGATAGCAAAACAAGACCTTAGTGAGCTGTGGAAAGCCATCAAAGATCCACAAATTCTGGAATACTTCTCAGGGAAGGGCATCACTTGGCGTTTCATTGTAGAACGAGCAGCCTGGTGGGGTGGATTTTGGGAGAGGCTTGTAAGGTCTGTGAAAACGAGCCTGAGGAAGGTGCTAGGAAAGGCATCGCTTACCTTTGAAGAAATGTCTACACTCCTTGCAGAAGTAGAGGCCACACTGAATTCCAGACCCCTCACCTTTGTCCACAATGAGATTGATGAGCCGCAGCCACTAACACCAGCACACTTCTTGGTTGGTGAACGACTTACTTCACTGCCTCCAAAACCATTTCCGGCAGACTATGATCATCCCACTGTGAGTAAAGAGGATATGACAAAAAGGTGGAGATACAGGAACCGACTCATGACCAACCTGTGGGATCGCTGGAGGAAGGACTATCTACTGGACCTGAAATCTGCACATTCCTGCAACACACAGAAACCTACTGAGTTGAAGATGGGTGACATTGTTCTCATAGGAGATGCCAACATGCCGAGACAAACCTGGAAATTAGGAAAAATTGAAGAGCTGTTTCCAGGTCGAGATGGCAAGGTTAGATCCTGTGCTGTTCGCAAATCCACAAGGACTGTGTTAAAGAGACACATTCAATTGCTTTATGCATTAGAGATTTAAGCTGATGAACATTTGTTCATGGGTGGAGGATGTTGTGAATTAATTCGAATAGAAATGTTTAATTATCTTTAATAATAACAGAAACAGTTTTGTCATTTACAAGGTTGTTCAGCTTTAAGAAAAGTCTACCCAAAATGCATAGGGGGCGAGAGCGCTCAGAGAGAGAAGAGTGATGAGATTGACATCCATGTGTGTGCGCTGTATTCATGTGTAATCCTGTTCGTAAACTTCAGTAAACAGTTCGTTTTATGTAATTCAAGTTGTCAGTGGTCATTACTGCTTGTTAAGGCGAGACACGGCAGGCAAAAACATCGGGTTTTTTTCAATGGTCAATTTTGAGATTGTGGGCTATTTGTCTTCAATAACATGTCTTCTTTCAGACTTGTGGTGAAAAAAATTCCAAAATACACATTTAAGTCTTTATTTTACTACACTTTGTCTGTTTGCGTCTGTAGATTTCTCCTAAATTCAACAAAATGTTGTCGTTCTAAATCAACATGCTACTCTGCGATCGCGATCTGCACCCTGTCATCACACACACCGTTGGAAAGAGCTCTCTCTCCTTGTTGTCGAATCCAAATATGGTCATTTCCTTTTAATCAGCAACCAATCGTGAAATTACAATGGGCATTTAACTCTAAAACCGAAATCTCATTGGCTGATGTCAATTTCTGACAACGTGATTCGTTCAGTGCATCACGTGACGTGCTCTGGCATTTAGATGTGTGTTTTTGACTGTTTTTCTGTTCATTTGAAGGCCATAAATGCTGTGTTATAAGTTGTAATGTGATTTAGGTGGTTTGTATTGTTGTTGCTAATGATTTGATAAGATATTGTGTCTGTAAATAGTTGTTTCACTAAAAAAAGTATGAATTTTTACATTACAAATCTTTAAATGCTGTTTTCTCAAAATGAGTTTTTGTCATTCTCCAATAGAAACTTCTCAGCCTGTGTAGCACCTATGTACACCAAACTTTCCAGTTATACACTTAGCAGTATTCTGAAGATATTTTCAGAGGGATTTGTTTATAAATCATTCCTGGCCTGATTTATGTGACATTTTAATAAAAAAAATATGGCGAGAATTGATTTTTTTAAGGCTATGGACAGTATATTTAGATTTTCTAGGTAATGAAAGCATATATCCTTAAATCCCTCTGAAATTCTTTTTTCATCTTGTGTGTAAACAAAATGAAAAAATAATTTTGCACCTGGCTTTATCATATGGTCAGATCTATCTACCGAAAATATATGCAAAACTGTGCATATTTAATGAGATAATTTGCATAATTAAACATACAAATTTCAAAAACTTGTAATACATTTTTTTATATACTTGTGTAAGTAATCAACTGAGAAAGTTTCATGGTGATATATATTATTTAAAAAATTTACCCTATTCACCTGTAGTGTCTCGCCTTAAGGAAGAAAAGATACGACAAGCACAACTGATTTCAACACTGATAATAATCATAAATGTTTCATCAAATTATAATATTAGAATGATTTCTGAAGGATGATGTGATGCTTCTCCATAGAAAACAATTATTTAAATGTTTTAATATTATTTCACAATATTATTGTTTTTACTGTATTTTTAATTAAATAAATGCAGTCTTGGTGAGCATAAGAGACTTCTTTCAAAACATAAAAAAATTGTACCAACAACATTAGTGTGTTTAACATTAGTGTATGTTTGAAGTTTTAGTTTAGTTCCTTTGTCCACAAGTGGAAATTTGTCTTTGGTTTAGTTTTACTTACTAGTCATATGGTTGATAGCACCTTAGAGATGATGATCAGCTCAACTCTGCTACGATGCAGGGCATCAGCATGGAAGATCTAGGAACACAACAAACCATTTGTTACAGAGCCAACAATATTATACAATAACAGGTTTATTAAAAGGAAAGAAGCTACAGCAGAAGTGAATTGCAGAAAAGAGAAAGAATATACAGAAAATGATTTCTTAATTAGGATAACAGAATTTATGTTTTTAGGTTTACTTATCCATTATGTTGTGTTCAAACCCCTATAACACTTGTGGTGTTCCTGGTAAAAAATGACCGGCCTTTAAAGAAATAGCTTATAAATCACTTGTTATGCATATTATCACCCAATATTGGATTAAATCTTTTTGTCAACTTGTTCTCTTTTAATTAGTACTGGTTTTATAATTCTGTTTGCATCTGATTAATCATAGGCCTCATTTATATAAGAGTAGGCATCTAATTTTTTTTTAAAAAAAAGCATTATTTATAAATAATGTAAATATTAAAAATGAAAATATTAAAATATAAACATCTTCATGTACACATATGTACATGTGTGCTTGCAAACATTGAGCCCTTGGATCTGTGCATGTGTCGATACATGCATACACGCGCTACCCAAACAAACACACACATTAAAACACACAAACTATTTTGAGTATTACTCATTCTTTTCCACAGAAAGAAACTTGATCCTACCCTGAACTGCATCTAATATCCATTCATCCATCTGACATTCTCTCACTCTCTCACACACACACAAACTGGCTTTAGTCTGCAGTGACCCTGTTTCAAAAGAATCTTTCATGTTCTTTGTTTCATCAGTTTTCAGACTAAATATTATGACATTGTGTTTTGGGACTTTGATGTTCTCACACAGAAAAAAATGAAAATTTACAGATATAGATGTTATAGCACAGACACATATAAATGATTCACAGTGTCTTGCTTGTCATTTATTTTGTAGCAGCACAACGGCAAAGAAGCTCTCTGTGCATGATGTTCTTCATCAGATCATTGATCGAGATTCTAGAGAGGATGAATCTCAGAAGAAAAACTACCTTGCCTCGTGGGGATGAAGACCAGGACAAACTTACATCTTTCGACCAGAATGTGACCGTAGCATCAGCTGGCCCTCATTGTCAGAAGACTGCTGGGTAATTCCAGCGTTATGGATGTGACATTTGAACTCATAATGAAATGTGAAGGTGAAATGTCTCAGAAAAAAAAAAACTTCTTACAATATTTAAATTGGAAATGCATATTCTCAGAGCACCCAATCTGGGGAATTGACAGGCAAAATATGTTTTTCTAAAATATATTTAAGCACCCCCAAAAAAGGAAAATATGCATGCGTTATGGGTGTGACGGGAAATGACAGAGTTTTTGGTATACTGTTCGATTTCCTTTAAAGTCTGTGAACTTTTAAATCCAATGTACAAATATTGCTATCCACATGATGAAGGGATCTTAGCTGAACATAAAAATATCAATGTTTAAAATATATATATTTTTATGAAGTGTATTATGAGGAAAAACCAACGTTATGGATGTGACAAAAACCCTGTTATGGATGTGACATGTCTGAAATACATAGAATCTGTTTGGAAAATCAACAATCAAACCATCATGGCACTTTTGTTGACGCATAATGGCTGTGTTTTCACATTAAGAAGACTGTCTGAAATGATTCTGAAGACCCCCCCCCCCCCCCCCCGCCCCAAATTATGAATTAGTTATTTTTTAGCTTGGATCTTACTGTACATCTTAATTCAATATGTAAAATAATTGACAATAAGAGAAGATGAGGGTGAAGGTATTTATTTGATTTATGTATTTCATTCGTTCATGCTTAACACTTTCATCTTTATAATTGTAATTCATGAAAATTCTTAACTAATGATATAAAGTAGGTTGTTATATTGTCATGGTATCTTATCTGAGGTGATGACGCTATTTGATATGACACATTGATATAACTAGATTTTTATTCAATTTATTTTCCCTGATTGTGTGCGGTTTTTAGTATCATCTTACCATTTTATCCATCTGTCGTTGTGGTAGGCGTTTAGCTTTAAGACAACGCTATCTTCGAGCTGTCAAAACCTGAGCTTGAATGACAGGAAGCGCGAGCGAATTAGAGGGCGCCTGTTTCGCGCCTAAACCAATCACGCCTCTCGACGTGAATAGGCTACTATAAACACATAGACGGAACATTAAAGCAGAGACTATTACGGAAGACAGTCAAAATTAAAATACATTAACAATTAATGTTTGTCATACAGGAGTTCAAATCACAGGTTTCCTCCACAGTCAGGTGAACCGATGGACATTATTGTCCGTAGATGTGAGTCACTAGCAATCATGTAACGCCTACGTTTTTTGTGTCTAAATGATCGCACGGTTTTCGGCCAGTTTATGGATTTTAATGCACAGTCGCGAGTCAAAATCATCACATTTTATTTCGTATAAAAATTATTTGACAAAATAATTGCCACGCAATATTATTAGCCTATTATTATTTTGTCAGCGTGATCGTACCGAGCCTCTAAAGGGACGTGGTGGTGGAAAAAGCACATACAGATTACACAATCAGAGAGTTGCCTGTTTCTTTTCGTTTTGATCTTTGCAATCTTTCTATAGATAGGCTATATTTCTGAGAGGCATACGTTGAGTTTCTGTTCAGTTGTGAGACGCGCTCAAGTTTACGTGTTGCAAGTGATCGCACCTTCATGCTATATTTGCTTATTTATTAAATCCAGGCAACTGATTGATGAAACTTTGATTTAAAATTAAGATACAATTTATACAAAACGAAATTCACTTTAAATAAAGTATTTCTACAAAACAAAACTTGAAATGAAGTGGCCAAAATCATTTCTGTCTTGAAACAGATCACAATAGTCATATGCATGATTTAATATGAAGCGTCTGTAAGGGTCACGTCCATAACGCATTATTATGGTTGTTCAGAGCAAAGTAGTGAGATGAATTGTCTATCCTAATAAGCATAAACATAATTTAGCTTTATAAATAAAGTTTCAAGTTATTTGCATTTATAATTGTCATGTTAAATAAACTAAACCTTTAAAACGTTATGGACGTGACAGTGCACTGAAGCGTCAAGACCTCTTTATTATAACCCTTATAAATTCAACAGGCAGTCAAAAACTAATTTTTGACCAAATTAGTATATTTATTTCTCAGGCATGCCTCCATCTTTCTGCAAAATGCTTACTGTTAAAATAAAGTTTAAAAAGGGGGGTCTTTGATACCTTTTTTTGAAAGCATGAAATATGGCTGGTTGAAAATGTAATTTAAGCATTGTTGCTAACCTCATATCTGGTGGATAAACAAGGCAATTTTCTTAA
This sequence comes from Gila orcuttii, assembly GCA_026230005.1. Taxonomy (NCBI): domain Eukaryota; kingdom Metazoa; phylum Chordata; class Actinopteri; order Cypriniformes; family Leuciscidae; genus Gila; species Gila orcuttii. The sequence continues at coordinate 44,372,735 of JAPDVR010000002.1, read as the reverse complement.
AAAAAATTTTAAAGCACATTACAGTATATTACAGACCTAAATGGACAACTTAAAAAGGGTTTTGTTCTTTTGGTTAAAACTTTATTTTTTCATGGTAAAGATGACCTTTGCATGGAATTGCCCTGCTGCTCATCAGTTGTTTCAAGGTCTGCTCAGTGGTGGCTTCTTCTAAAACATCTTCTAATGCAAGATTCATCCTGCATCGCCTCCTCCTCACTGGTGTCTCCATCAATGATCTGATGAAGAACATCATGCACAGAGAGCTTATTCGCCATTGTGCTGCTACAAAATGAATGCCAAGCCAGACACTGTGAAGCATTTATATGTGTCTGTGCTATAACATCTATATTTGTACATTTTAGTCCCAAAACACAATGTCATAATATTTTGTCTGAAAACTGTGATGAAACAAAGAACATGAAAGAAAGATTATTTTGAAACAGGGTCACTGCGGACTAAATCCAGTTTGTGCATAGATATATAATCTATACCCTTTGTGAACAAAGTCACTAAGTTTCAGTCCAATGCGATGACATTAACTAGTATTTTAGGGAAAAATAAAATCTTCGCTGATGGGTCAAAATGATCCAAACACAAAATGTTGCTCATACAGTGTCTCTTACGTTTGGATGTCAAAACCTTAAAATAAATTAAACAAATAAAAATGTAAATATGAGAAATTTAAAAAATGAGAACCGATGCATGGTGATATAGGTGAAAAATATTGTGAAAAATTGATATGAAGTTATTTAATGAGCTTCCTCACTTCACCTGTGTTTCCCACTTCTCCAGCAGCAGCTTTCTTCAGAAATGTTGAAGTCGTGGAACTTTCCCTCTGTTGTAGAGGGATTATTTTGTTGCTGCTGAAATCACAGAACAATTTTTATCAATATTTATTAACCATTGAGCTAGTTTCAGTCGTGTAAGCGACGTCATCGATTAACAGTACTTTTATTTTAAATACATACGTTTATGTTAAATAAATTAGCTCACTTACCAAGCAAAATCTTTACAAAACTATCAAAACCTCTCATCTACACATAAGATGTGATTAAAAGCCCAACCATTCATAAACAAAAGCTCAAGCTATAACGTTAGCCTAACGTTACCTCTTCTGAAAACGGTTGAGATGCTAACGACTTTCTCGAAGACACTAAACCATTTCTATAAAGTAAATATTCAACAGAAGCGTGTCAATTACAAGTAAGAGAAGTGTCAAGAACAGTTGTGTGCATTGTTTGTGTGATTTTAGAGACTAAACTCACCTGAAATCAGTGAAAACAACAACGGGAGTCGGAGTTTTGCTGCTTGTCTGTTGCACTGGTGACGCGTCCTGCGCCATTTCCATGGTAACTCGTCTCTGCTCCAGTGTTTGAAGCTTGAAGGCGACTCGAATATTCACGCGCACGCCCATTAAAACGCGTCAAAGTCACGCAGCATTTACAAACATAAACATCTGGAATTAGAACCTTACTTGAATAAAAATCTCATTATTAAATCATAAATTTAAAACTTATTTTGAAGTTATATGACCCGTTCATAGGTGCAAATTACCACTCCAGCACGTGATAGTGGGACAATTGTGGCACTTTTATAATTTCAGATTTTTTAATTATTGTTTTTACGAACACCCAAGCCCCATATTTAATTTGAACGCGTGCTAAAAATGCTTATAGGCAGTATTTTTTTATACCACCAACACTTTGCTTTTGATATAGCTACTGCAGCTATGTCAGTTTCACAATTTTTTTATTCAGTGCTATCAGATAATTTTTAACTGTAAAAAATAAATTAAAATAAATATAAATTTATAAATTAAAGATGTCCTGTAAGTGCTCAGCAACACTGGACCGACTATCGGCTTGCCACTGGTGTACCGACGGTGGCCCAGCCGCGGAAAACCGCCGGTGGCGTGCCACCCAAAAAACGCTGGCGGACCGACCGCATTTTCAGATTGGTCGTTTTGCCAATGGTGTGCCGCCGGAGGTCCGACCGTGTCAAGCTGCTGACTTTGTGCCGCCCAAAAAACGCTGGTGGACCGCCAGGTCCCCAGCTAACACAGTTACGTTGTGAAGACGTAACAGGACCGGCCCATATTCGTCGTAGCGACGTACCACATAACGTTCCAGCAACGTAACTTTGTGATTCCCATAATCGTCGTGGCGACGTTATAGTGGTACGTCGCAAGAACTTGATGAGTACGTCTTAATGACCAAACTGGCATGTTGTGAGGACGTAACATCAAAGGACCATATTAGTCATAGCGACGCGCCAAAAAACGTTCCAGCAACGTAACTTTGTGATTCCTGTATTCGTCGTGGCGACGTTATTGTGGTACGTTGCTGGAGCGTGGTAGGTACGTCTTCCGCATTTATTTTTAATATAATTCTCACCTTTAGTCCTGGGAATGAAGATGTGCTTGAACCATAACCTTAAAATCAGCATAGAACTGATAAACTCAAACATTTCATTCTCTCTTGTAAAACCTTATAAATTATCAAAGGGAATTGTGTATTGTTTTCAGTTAATACATTTAGGGATTAATTAGCCCCAAAAAACATGCATTCATTTATTAATCAGCATTAATTCAGTGTTACTTTGTACAATTACTAAGCCAATACATTTTGAACATTAACGATTTTTTAAGTAAAGTGTTAACAAGTTATGAGTACAGAAATTGAACACGTCAATTAATTAATCAAAAAAAACATAATCAATGAATAATGCAACCAACTATTATTCTTTTTATTGAAAAAAAGTGTCTTATCATTAGGGATGGGTGTATGTAAATAATGATTTTATCACTGAAACTTATCAATACTCTTATTGACACTACTCTCTAATTTGGCGCAAAAGCAAAAAAAAAAACATAAAAAAAGAAATAAAAAGATTCAGATGTTTCTTTCTTATTCATTTTATTTGCAGAAATAGGTTAAATTGTTTCCGGAGTGTCCTGTGAGGCTCCTGCTACAAATGTCTGGTGGTGATGATGTGCTTCATTGATTCACTACCAGTAGCAAAACCTGAACAATGTGACAATTGCCAAAGATCTATAGTCTTTGAGCTTCTCTGAAGAAAACAAATAACAAAAAAAAGTGTTAATAAAGAGTAAAGATATGTAAAAAAAAAAAAAAAAAATATATATATATAGATTTCTAGCTTCTCTCCTGTATTATTTCACCCACCCAAATATACATCAAGAATTTTTTGAGCTTCAAAATGAGCTTGATGTCTTTCTCAGAGAGAATCTGAGATATCTCATTCCTGGCTGTGTCCCAGCTGTGGGAAACTCTCTCTCAGACAGTGTTGATGAGGAAGAGGGAGATGATGAAGAGCTGTAAGAGAAGAGGAAGAGTCTCTTTCTTACCCCGCCAGCGGAGGGCAGGGTCTTCTGTGGCAAGGGTCTCTCTCTCTGTATTCACTGGAAGCTGAAAAATAAATTGTACCATACTATTGTAGTCAGGTTTATAGCTTTTTGATAGAAAGGTATAAGAAAATTGTCTAACTTACGTGTTCCTCCTCTTCCTTATCCCGAGCTGCACCGTCACCTCATCGTCCTTCTTAGGCAGCTAAAACAGAGGAGTACTTTATTAATGTTGCTTATCTATGGCTTTTAATTTTTTTTAAAAGTCTTTTATGCTCACCAAGGATGCATTTATTTGATCGAAAATACAGTAAATGTGAAACTTTATTACAATTTAAAATAACTGTTTATGTAAATATGTTAAAATTAAATTTATTCCTGTGATCAAAGCTAAATTTGCAACATTATTACTTCAGTCTTCAGTATCACATGATCCTTTAGAAATTATTCTAATATGATTTGATGCTCAAAAAACATTTCTGATTATTATCGGTGTTGAAAACAGTTGTGCTGCTTCAGATTTTTGTGTAAACCATGATGCCTTTATACAAAACACCCACAATACAAAGTTTAAAGAAAAAAAGTCTTTACTGTCACTTTTGAACAATTTAATGCATTCTTGCTATTAATGTCTTCCAAAAAAAAAAAAAAAAAAATCTTACTGACCCCTAATGTTTGAATTGTAGTGTACACAAGAACATGAAGCTGTTTTCATGAAGCTGAACTGTTTTCAACATTGATAATAATCAGAAAAGTTTCTTGAGCATCATATCAGAATGATTTCTGAAGGATCATGTGACACTGAAGACTGGAGCAATGATGCTGAAAAGTAATTCTGCTTTGATTACAGGAATAAATTGTATTTTACAATATATTCACATAGGAAACAGTTATTTTAAATTTTAATATTTAACAATATTATTGTTTTTACTGTATTTTTGATCAAATAAATACAGTCTTGGTGAGCATTAGAGACTCCTTTCAAAGACAAAAAATTGTAGCAACACCAAACTTTTGAACATTAGAGTATGTTTGAGGTTTTACTTACTAACTTAGTCACGTGGTTCATAGCGCCTTAAGAGATGTTGTCCGACAGGAGATCAGCTCTAACTCTACTATGGTGCAGGGCATCAGCATGGAAGGATCAACATAAACAATTTGTCAAAGAGCCAACAATATTTAGCATAAAAAATGGCAGGTTTATTAAAAGGCAAGAAGCTACAGCAGAGGTGAAATGCAGAAAAGAGAAAGACGAATATAAAGAAAATAATTTCTTAGGATAACAGAATTTATGCTTTAGGTTTACTTATTCATTTAATATTGGTCATATAGCGCCACTTACATTTGGATGTCAAAGCCTTCTTTAAATAAATAAAAATGTAAATTTGAGATAATAAAAAGGAAGAAAACAGATGTATGGTGATATAGGTCAAAAATATTGTGGGGGAAAATGGATATGAAGTTATTCAATAAGCTTCCTCAGTTCACCTGTTTCTCTTCTCTGGCAGCAGCTTTCTTCAGAAATGATGAGATCTTGGAGTTTCCCCTCTGTAGAGAGGTTTGAACTATTTTCAGATATTTTTTGCGCTCAGTGTAAGTGACGTCATCGACTAACAGCATGTTAAATAATCAGTTGGTTAAATTAACCAACTTCCAATCACCCATTCAACTGCCAGCAAAATCTTAAACTAACAAAAAATCTAATCTACACATAAATATGAGATTAAAAGACCAAACTTGTATAAACAAGAGCTTAGGTTAGCCTAACAGTTACCTGTTCTGAAAACGGTTGAGATGCTAACGGACTTTTTCCAAAGACACTAAACAATTTCTATAAAGTAAATATTCAACAGATGTGTGTCAATAAAACTGTCAGGAACAGTTGTGTGTATTATTTGTGTGATTTTAGAGACTAAACTCACCTGAAAGTAGTGAAAATGTAATACTCCTGTAAAGGATGATATGAATTAACACGTCCAAGTCACTCGCGTAGCTACGGGTGGGCCTGGATGGGCCTGGGCCCACCCACTTGTCAGTCAGGCCCATCCAGTCAGTGGCCACACAAGGTAGCCTATAGGAGGGAATTCTGTTGCCATTATTACAATACTTGACCTATAAAAATAAATCTTAACAGGGTTCCAGACTGCGACCATTTTTTAAAAATGTGCGAGTTAAAATTTTATGTGGTCGCATTTGTGAGAGTGCATGGTCATACTACTCAGTTAAATTCAGGCATGTGCAACAGAACGCCGTTGTATCAGCAGCTGCTGCAGTCCGTAACTTATGTTCAAAATGAATGAGTACATCATGAATCCATTTTCCAAACCGTGTTTTTGACTTATCCTGAATCACTACGGTACGCCTGTAATAAGTGTTTATATTCTGACTATTTTATCCCGAGGTCGGCTCGGCTGCGGAGTAGTGACTCGCCTTAGACATTAACGGAGAGAAGTAGCTCCGGCTACAATGTTCTTCCGCAAGACACTTGCAGTTTATTTATTAACGAACGTACAAGTTTTGTCAGTTTTGTCCAAAACCTACTTTTGCGAACTAGTCCCTGGTTTTTCGCCCGATCGGAACCAAACCAGTCTAGGCCTATTCTCTGGACTGTCTAGATCAATAATTATCGAAAAAAATTTGAAATTTTGCATTTGGTTGGCTGTAACAGGGTCATTTAGAAAAGGGGCGGGGCAAAATACAGTCAAAAGCCTATAAATCCTAAACGAAAAGTCAAAACTTCACAAAAATTGATGAGCATATGTGTCATAACATGGTGAAGAAGCATGCAAAGTTTCATGGAGATCGGACCATAGGTGGCGCTATAACTGTCAAAAAGGTCTCATTCTTATTAGGTGTTCAAGCACTTTAGTGCTGAAAACCTATTGTATTTGCTATTTGAAAAAAAAAATTGCTCTAAAACCCATCGTGCAGCCCAAACCGTAAGGCCTAGAGACTTGAAACTCGGCCAGATGGTAGGCCACACTTTTGGGGAGAACCTATCAGAGTATGACCCCGATTGGCCCATAGGTGGCGCTACAGCAACCAAAAGTACTAAATTACCCATAACTCCTCGACCGTTTGACCTAGAATCAAGATTTTTACATCACTGTGATCCCTGGCTCAAGACGGACAAGCAAGATGTATATCTCGGATTCTCGATTTGAGCAAGAAAAAATTTGTTATGGCCAGTTTTGTCCAAAACCTACTTTTGCGAACTAGTCCCTGGTTTTTCGCCCGATCGGAACCAAACCAGTCTAGGCCTATTCTCTGGACTCTCTAGATCAATAATTATCGAAAAAAAATTGAAATTTTGCATTTGGTTGGCTGTAACAGGGTCATTTAGAAAAGGGGCGGGGCAAAATACAGTCAAAAGCCTATAAATCCTAAACGAAAAGTCAAAATTTCACAAAAATTGATGAGCATATGTGTCATAACATGGTGAAGAAGCATGCAAAGTTTCATGGAGATCGGACCATAGGTGGCGCTATAACTGTCAAAAAGGTCTCATTCTTATTAGGTGTTCAAGCACTTTAGTGCCGAAAACCTATTGTATTTGCTATTTGAAAAAAAAAAATTGCTCTAAAACGCATCGTGCAGCCCAAACCGTAAGGCCTAGAGACTTGAAACTCGGCCAGATGGTAGGCCACACTTTTGGGGAGAACCTATCAGAGTATGACCCCGATTGGCCCATAGGTGGCGCTACAGCAACCAAAAGTACTAAATTGCTCATAACTCCTAGACCGTTAACAAGATGTATATCTCAGATTTCGATTTGGGCCTAAACAATTTTTTTTACGTCCAATTTTGTCCAAAACCTACTTTTGCGAACTAGTCCCTGGTTTCTCGCCCGATCGGAACCAAACCAGTCTATGTATATCTCAGATTTCGATTTGGGCCTAAAAAAAATTTTTAAATTGGCCAATAGGTGGCGCTACAGCAACCAAAAGTACTAAATTGCTCATAACTCCTAGACCGTTAACAAGATGTATATCTCAGATTTCGATTTGGGCCTAAACAATTTTTTTTACGTCCAATTTTGTCCAAAACCTACTTTTGCGAACTAGTCCCTGGTTTTTCGCCCGATCGGAACCAAACCAGTCTATGTATATCTCAGATTTCGATTTGGGCCTAAAAAAAAAAAATTTAAATTGGCCAATAGGTGGCGCTACAGCACCTAAAAGTACTAAATTGCTCATAACTCCTAGACCGTTAACAAGATGTATATCTCAGATTTCGATTTGGGCCTAAACAAATTTTTTTACGTCCAATTTTGTCCAAAACCTACTTTTGCGAACTAGTCCCTGGTTTCTCGCCCGATCGGAACCAAACCAGTCTATGTATATCTCAGATTTCGATTTGGGCCTAAACAATTTTTTTTACGTCCAATTTTGTCCAAAACCTACTTTTGCGAACTAGTCCCTGGTTTCTCGCCCGATCGGAACCAAACCAGTCTATGTATATCTCAGATTTCGATTTGGGCCTAAAAAAATTTTTTAAATTGGCCAATAGGTGGCGCTACAGCAACCAAAAGTACTAAATTGCTCATAACTCCTAGACCGTTAACAAGATGTATATCTCAGATTTCGATTTGGGCCTAAACAATTTTTTTTACGTCCAATTTTGTCCAAAACCTACTTTTGCGAACTAGTCCCTGGTTTTTCGCCCGATCGGAACCAAACCAGTCTATGTATATCTCAGATTTCGATTTGGGCCTAAAAAAAAAAAATTTAAATTGGCCAATAGGTGGCGCTACAGCACCTAAAAGTACTAAATTGCTCATAACTCCTAGACCGTTAACAAGATGTATATCTCAGATTTCGATTTGGGCCTAAACAATTTTTTTTACGTCCAATTTTGTCCAAAACCTACTTTTGCGAACTAGTCCCTGGTTTCTCGCCCGATCGGAACCAAACCAGTCTATGTATATCTCAGATTTCGATTTGGGCCTAAAAAAATTTTTTAAATTGGCCAATAGGTGGCGCTACAGCAACCAAAAGTACTAAATTGCTCATAACTCCTAGACCGTTAACAAGATGTATATCTCAGATTTCGATTTGGGCCTAAACAATTTTTTTTACGTCCAATTTTGTCCAAAACCTACTTTTGCGAACTAGTCCCTGGTTTTTCGCCCGATCGGAACCAAACCAGTCTATGTATATCTCAGATTTCGATTTGGGCCTAAAAAAAAAAAATTTAAATTGGCCCATAGGTGGCGCTACAGCAACCAAAAGTACTAAATTGCTCATAACTCCTAGACCGTTAACAAGATGTATATCTCAGATTTCGATTTGGGCCTAAACAATTTTTTTTACGTCCAATTTTGTCCAAAACCTACTTTTGCGAACTAGTCCCTGGTTTCTCGCCCGATCGGAACCAAACCAGTCTATGTATATCTCAGATTTCGATTTGGGCCTAAAAAAATTTTTTAAATTGGCCAATAGGTGGCGCTACAGCAACCAAAAGTACTAAATTGCTCATAACTCCTAGACCGTTAACAAGATGTATATCTCAGATTTCGATTTGGGCCTAAACAATTTTTTTTACGTCCAATTTTGTCCAAAACCTACTTTTGCGAACTAGTCCCTGGTTTTTCGCCCGATCGGAACCAAACCAGTCTATGTATATCTCAGATTTCGATTTGGGCCTAAAAAAAAAAAATTTAAATTGGCCAATAGGTGGCGCTACAGCACCTAAAAGTACTAAATTGCTCATAACTCCTAGACCGTTGGTCCTAGCCTCAAGCTTTTTACACCACTGTGATCCTTGGCTCAAGACGAACAAGATGTATATCTCAGATTTCGATTTGGGCCTAAAAAAAAAAAATTTAAATTGGCCCATAGGTGGCGCTACAGAAACCAAAAGTACTAAATTGCTCATAACTCCTAGACCGTTAACAAGATGTATATCTCAGATTTCGATTTGGGCCTAAACAATTTTTTTTACGTCCAATTTTGTCCAAAACCTACTTTTGCGAACTAGTCCCTGGTTTCTCGCCCGATCGGAACCAAACCAGTCTATGTATATCTCAGATTTCGATTTGGGCCTAAAAAAAAAAATTTAAATTGGCCAATAGGTGGCGCTACAGCACCTAAAAGTACTAAATTGCTCATAACTCCTAGACCGTTGGTCCTAGCCTCAAGCTTTTTAAACCACTGTGATCCTTGGCTCAAGACGAACAAGATGTATATCTCAGATTTCGATTTGGGCCTAAACAATTTTTTTTACGTCCAATTTTGTCCAAAACCTACTTTTGCGAACTAGTCCCTGGTTTTTCGCCCGATCGGAACCAAACCAGTCTATGTATATCTCAGATTTCGATTTGGGCCTAAAAAAAAAATTTTAAATTGGCCAATAGGTGGCGCTACAGCAACCAAAAGTACTAAATTGCTCATAACTCCTAGACCGTTAACAAGATGTATATCTCAGATTTCGATTTGGGCCTAAACAATTTTTTTTACGTCCAATTTTGTCCAAAACCTACTTTTGCGAACTAGTCCCTGGTTTCTCGCCCGATCTGAACCAAACCAGTCTATGTATATCTCAGATTTCGATTTGGGCCTAAAAAAAAAATTTTAAATTGGCCAATAGGTGGCGCTACAGCAACCAAAAGTACTAAATTGCTCATAACTCCTAGACCGTTAACAAGATGTATATCTCAGATTTCGATTTGGGCCTAAACAATTTTTTTTACGTCCAATTTTGTCCAAAACCTACTTTTGCGAACTAGTCCCTGGTTTCTCGCCCGATCGGAACCAAACCAGTCTATGTATATCTCAGATTTCGATTTGGGCCTAAAAAAAAAATTTTAAATTGGCCAATAGGTGGCGCTACAGCACCTAAAAGTACTAAATTGCTCATAACTCCTAGACCGTTGGTCCTAGCCTCAAGCTTTTTAAACCACTGTGATCCTTGGCTCAAGACGAACAAGATGTATATCTCAGATTTCGATTTGGGCCTAAACAATTTTTTTTATGTCCAATTTTGTCCAAAACCTACTTTTGCGAACTAGTCCCTGGTTTTTCGCCCGATCGGAACCAAACCAGTCTATGTATATTTCAGATTTCGATTTGGGCCTAAAAAAAAAAATTTTAATTGGCCAATAGGTGGCGCTACAGCAACCAAAAGTACTAAATTGCTCATAACTCCTAGACCGTTAACAAGATGTATATCTCAGATTTCGATTTGGGCCTAAACAATTTTTTTTACGTCCAATTTTGTCCAAAACCTACTTTTGCGAACTAGTCCCTGGTTTTTCGCCCGATCGGAACCAAACCAGTCTATGTATATCTCAGATTTCGATTTGGGCCTAAAAAAAAAAATTTAAATTGGCCAATAGGTGGCGCTACAGCACCTAAAAGTACTAAATTGCTCATAACTCCTAGACCGTTGGTCCTAGCCTCAAGCTTTTTAAACCACTGTGATCCTTGGCTCAAGACGAACAAGATGTATATCTCAGATTTCGATTTGGGCCTAAACAATTTTTTTTACGTCCAATTTTGTCCAAAACCTACTTTTGCGAACTAGTCCCTGGTTTCTCGCCCGATCGGAACCAAACCAGTCTATGTATATCTCAGATTTCGATTTGGGCCTAAACAATTTTTTTTACGTCCAATTTTGTCCAAAACCTACTTTTGCGAACTAGTCCCTGGTTTCTCGCCCGATCGGAACCAAACCAGTCTATGTATATCTCAGATTTCGATTTGGGCCTAAAAAAAAAATTTTAAATTGGCCAATAGGTGGCGCTACAGCAACCAAAAGTACTAAATTGCTCATAACTCCTAGACCGTTAACAAGATGTATATCTCAGATTTCGATTTGGGCCTAAACAATTTTTTTTACGTCCAATTTTGTCCAAAACCTACTTTTGCGAACTAGTCCCTGGTTTCTCGCCCGATCGGAACCAAACCAGTCTATGTATATCTCAGATTTCGATTTGGGCCTAAAAAAAAAATTTAAATTGGCCAATAGGTGGCGCTACAGCACCTAAAAGTACTAAATTGCTCATAACTCCTAGACCGTTGGTCCTAGCCTCAAGCTTTTTACACCACTGTGATCCTTGGCTCAAGACGAACAAGATGTATATCTCAGATTTCGATTTGGGCCTAAACAATTTTTTTTACGTCCAATTTTGTCCAAAACCTACTTTTGCGAACTAGTCCCTGGTTTCTCGCCCGATCGGAACCAAACCAGTCTATGTATATCTCAGATTTCGATTTGGGCCTAAACAATTTTTTTTACGTCCAATTTTGTCCAAAACCTACTTTTGCGAACTAGTCCCTGGTTTCTCGCCCGATCGGAACCAAACCAGTCTATGTATATCTCAGATTTCGATTTGGGCCTAAAAAAAAAATTTTAAATTGGCCAATAGGTGGCGCTACAGCAACCAAAAGTACTAAATTGCTCATAACTCCTAGACCGTTAACAAGATGTATATCTCAGATTTCGATTTGGGCCTAAACAATTTTTTTTACGTCCAATTTTGTCCAAAACCTACTTTTGCGAACTAGTCCCTGGTTTCTCGCCCGATCGGAACCAAACCAGTCTATGTATATCTCAGATTTCGATTTGGGCCTAAAAAAAAAATTTAAATTGGCCAATAGGTGGCGCTACAGCACCTAAAAGTACTAAATTGCTCATAACTCCTAGACCGTTGGTCCTAGCCTCAAGCTTTTTAAACCACTGTGATCCTTGGCTCAAGACGAACAAGATGTATATCTCAGATTTCGATTTGGGCCTAAACAATTTTTTTTATGTCCAATTTTGTCCAAAACCTACTTTTGCGAACTAGTCCCTGGTTTTTCGCCCGATCGGAACCAAACCAGTCTATGTATATTTCAGATTTCGATTTGGGCCTAAAAAAAAAAATTTTAATTGGCCAATAGGTGGCGCTACAGCAACCAAAAGTACTAAATTGCTCATAACTCCTAGACCGTTAACAAGATGTATATCTCAGATTTCGATTTGGGCCTAAACAATTTTTTTTACGTCCAATTTTGTCCAAAACCTACTTTTGCGAACTAGTCCCTGGTTTTTCCCCCGATTGGAACCAAACCAGTCTATGTATATCTCAGATTTCGATTTGGGCCTAAAAAAAAAATTTAAATTGGCCAATAGGTGGCGCTACAGCACCTAAAAGTACTAAATTGCTCATAACTCCTAGACCGTTGGTCCTAGCCTCAAGCTTTTTAAACCACTGTGATCCTTGGCTCAAGACGAACAAGATGTATATCTCAGATTTCGATTTGGGCCTAAACAATTTTTTTTACGTCCAATTTTGTCCAAAACCTACTTTTGCGAACTAGTCCCTGGTTTCTCGCCCGATCGGAACCAAACCAGTCTATGTATATCTCAGATTTCGATTTGGGCCTAAACAATTTTTTTTACGTCCAATTTTGTCCAAAACCTACTTTTGCGAACTAGTCCCTGGTTTCTCGCCCGATCGGAACCAAACCAGTCTATGTATATCTCAGATTTCGATTTGGGCCTAAAAAAAAAATTTTAAATTGGCCAATAGGTGGCGCTACAGCAACCAAAAGTACTAAATTGCTCATAACTCCTAGACCGTTAACAAGATGTATATCTCAGATTTCGATTTGGGCCTAAACAATTTTTTTTACGTCCAATTTTGTCCAAAACCTACTTTTGCGAACTAGTCCCTGGTTTCTCGCCCGATCGGAACCAAACCAGTCTATGTATATCTCAGATTTCGATTTGGGCCTAAAAAAAAAATTTAAATTGGCCAATAGGTGGCGCTACAGCACCTAAAAGTACTAAATTGCTCATAACTCCTAGACCGTTGGTCCTAGCCTCAAGCTTTTTAAACCACTGTGATCCTTGGCTCAAGACGAACAAGATGTATATCTCAGATTTCGATTTGGGCCTAAACAATTTTTTTTATGTCCAATTTTGTCCAAAACCTACTTTTGCGAACTAGTCCCTGGTTTTTCGCCCGATCGGAACCAAACCAGTCTATGTATATTTCAGATTTCGATTTGGGCCTAAAAAAAAAAATTTTAATTGGCCAATAGGTGGCGCTACAGCAACCAAAAGTACTAAATTGCTCATAACTCCTAGACCGTTAACAAGATGTATATCTCAGATTTCGATTTGGGCCTAAACAATTTTTTTTATGTCCAATTTTGTCCAAAACCTACTTTTGCGAACTAGTCCCTGGTTTTTCGCCCGATCGGAACCAAACCAGTCTATGTATATTTCAGATTTCGATTTGGGCCTAAAAAAAAAAATTTTAATTGGCCAATAGGTGGCGCTACAGCAACCAAAAGTACTAAATTGCTCATAACTCCTAGACCGTTAACAAGATGTATATCTCAGATTTCGATTTGGGCCTAAACAATTTTTTTTACGTCCAATTTTGTCCAAAACCTACTTTTGCGAACTAGTCCCTGGTTTTTCCCCCGATTGGAACCAAACCAGTCTATGTATATCTCAGATTTCGATTTGGGCCTAAAAAAAAAATTTAAATTGGCCAATAGGTGGCGCTACAGCACCTAAAAGTACTAAATTGCTCATAACTCCTAGACCGTTGGTCCTAGCCTCAAGCTTTTTAAACCACTGTGATCCTTGGCTCAAGACGAACAAGATGTATATCTCAGATTTCGATTTGGGCCTAAACAATTTTTTTTACGTCCAATTTTGTCCAAAACCTACTTTTGCGAACTAGTCCCTGGTTTCTCGCCCGATCGGAACCAAACCAGTCTATGTATATCTCAGATTTCGATTTGGGCCTAAACAATTTTTTTTACGTCCAATTTTGTCCAAAACCTACTTTTGCGAACTAGTCCCTGGTTTCTCGCCCGATCGGAACCAAACCAGTCTATGTATATCTCAGATTTCGATTTGGGCCTAAAAAAAAAATTTTAAATTGGCCAATAGGTGGCGCTACAGCAACCAAAAGTACTAAATTGCTCATAACTCCTAGACCGTTAACAAGATGTATATCTCAGATTTCGATTTGGGCCTAAACAATTTTTTTTACGTCCAATTTTGTCCAAAACCTACTTTTGCGAACTAGTCCCTGGTTTCTCGCCCGATCGGAACCAAACCAGTCTATGTATATCTCAGATTTCGATTTGGGCCTAAAAAAAAAATTTAAATTGGCCAATAGGTGGCGCTACAGCACCTAAAAGTACTAAATTGCTCATAACTCCTAGACCGTTGGTCCTAGCCTCAAGCTTTTTAAACCACTGTGATCCTTGGCTCAAGACGAACAAGATGTATATCTCAGATTTCGATTTGGGCCTAAACAATTTTTTTTATGTCCAATTTTGTCCAAAACCTACTTTTGCGAACTAGTCCCTGGTTTTTCGCCCGATCGGAACCAAACCAGTCTATGTATATTTCAGATTTCGATTTGGGCCTAAAAAAAAAAAATTTAATTGGCCAATAGGTGGCGCTACAGCAACCAAAAGTACTAAATTGCTCATAACTCCTAGACCGTTAACAAGATGTATATCTCAGATTTCGATTTGGGCCTAAACAATTTTTTTTATGTCCAATTTTGTCCAAAACCTACTTTTGCGAACTAGTCCCTGGTTTCTCGCCCGATCGGAACCAAACCAGTCTATGTATATCTCAGATTTCGATTTGGGCCTAAACAATTTTTTTTACGTCCAATTTTGTCCAAAACCTACTTTTGCGAACTAGTCCCTGGTTTCTCGCCCGATCGGAACCAAACCAGTCTATGTATATCTCAGATTTCGATTTGGGCCTAAAAAAAAAATTTTAAATTGGCCAATAGGTGGCGCTACAGCAACCAAAAGTACTAAATTGCTCATAACTCCTAGACCGTTAACAAGATGTATATCTCAGATTTCGATTTGGGCCTAAACAATTTTTTTTACGTCCAATTTTGTCCAAAACCTACTTTTGCGAACTAGTCCCTGGTTTCTCGCCCGATCGGAACCAAACCAGTCTATGTATATTTCAGATTTCGATTTGGGCCTAAAAAAAAAATTTAAATTGGCCAATAGGTGGCGCTACAGCAACCAAAAGTACTAAATTGCTCATAACTCCTAGACCGTTAACAAGATGTATATCTCAGATTTCGATTTGGGCCTAAACAATTTTTTTTACGTCCAATTTTGTCCAAAACCTACTTTTGCGAACTAGTCCCTGGTTTTTCCCCCGATTGGAACCAAACCAGTCTATGTATATCTCAGATTTCGATTTGGGCCTAAAAAAAAAATTTAAATTGGCCAATAGGTGGCGCTACAGCACCTAAAAGTACTAAATTGCTCATAACTCCTAGACCGTTGGTCCTAGCCTCACGCTTTTTAAACCATTGTGATCCTTGGCTCAAGACGAACAAGATGTATATCTCAGATTTCGATTTGGGCCTAAACAATTTTTTTTACGTCCAATTTTGTCCAAAACCTACTTTTGCGAACTAGTCCCTGGTTTTTCGCCCGATCGGAACCAAACCAGTCTATGTATATTTCAGATTTCGATTTGGGCCTAAAAAAAAAAATTTTAATTGGCCAATAGGTGGCGCTACAGCAACCAAAAGTACTAAATTGCTCATAACTCCTAGACCGTTAACAAGATGTATATCTCAGATTTCGATTTGGGCCTAAACAATTTTTTTTACGTCCAATTTTGTCCAAAACCTACTTTTGCGAACTAGTCCCTGGTTTTTCGCCCGATTGGAACCAAACCAGTCTATGTATATCTCAGATTTCGATTTGGGCCTAAAAAAAAATTTAAATTGGCCAATAGGTGGCGCTACAGCACCTAAAAGTACTAAATTGCTCATAACTCCTAGACCGTTGGTCCTAGCCTCACGCTTTTTAAACCATTGTGATCCTTGGCTCAAGACGAACAAGATGTATATCTCAGATTTCGATTTGGGCCTAAACAATTTTTTTTACGTCCAATTTTGTCCAAAACCTACTTTTGCGAACTAGTCCCTGGTTTTTCGCCCGATTGGAACCAAACCAGTCTATGTATATCTCAGATTTCGATTTGGGCCTAAAAAAAAAATTTAAATTGGCCAATAGGTGGCGCTACAGCACCTAAAAGTACTAAATTGCTCATAACTCCTAGACCGTTGGTCCTAGCCTCACGCTTTTTAAACCATTGTGATCCTTGGCTCAAGACGAACAAGATGTATATCTCAGATTTCGATTTGGGCCTAAACAATTTTTTTTATGTCCAATTTTGTCCAAAACCTACTTTTGCGAACTAGTCCCTGGTTTTTCGCCCGATCGGAACCAAACCAGTCTATGTATATTTCAGATTTCAATTTGGGCCTAAAAAAAAAAATTTTAATTGGCCAATAGGTGGCGCTACAGCAACCAAAAGTACTAAATTGCTCATAACTCCTAGACCGTTAACAAGATGTATATCTCAGATTTCGATTTGGGCCTAAACAATTTTTTTTACGTCCAATTTTGTCCAAAACCTACTTTTGCGAACTAGTCCCTGGTTTTTCGCCCGATTGGAACCAAACCAGTCTATGTATATCTCAGATTTCGATTTGGGCCTAAAAAAAAAATTTAAATTGGCCAATAGGTGGCGCTACAGCACCTAAAAGTACTAAATTGCTCATAACTCCTAGACCGTTGGTCCTAGCCTCACGCTTTTTAAACCACTGTGATCCTTGGCTCAAGACGAACAAGATGTATATCTCAGATTTCGATTTGGGCCTAAACAATTTTTTTTACGTCCAATTTTGTCCAAAACCTACTTTTGCGAACTAGTCCCTGGTTTTTCGCCCGATTGGAACCAAACCAGTCTATGTATATCTCAGATTTCGATTTGGGCCTAAAAAAAAAATTTAAATTGGCCAATAGGTGGCGCTACAGCACCTAAAAGTACTAAATTGCTCATAACTCCTAGACCGTTGGTCCTAGCCTCACGCTTTTTAAACCATTGTGATCCTTGGCTCAAGACGAACAAGATGTATATCTCAGATTTCGATTTGGGCCTAAACAATTTTTTTTACGTCCAATTTTGTCCAAAACCTACTTTTGCGAACTAGTCCCTGGTTTTTCGCCCGATTGGAACCAAACCAGTCTATGTATATCTCAGATTTCGATTTGGGCCTAAAAAAAAAAATTTAAATTGGCCAATAGGTGGCGCTACAGCACCTAAAAGTACTAAATTGCTCATAACTCCTAGACCGTTAACAAGATGTATATCTCAGATTTCGATTTGGGCCTAAACAATTTTTTTTACGTCCAATTTTGTCCAAAACCTACTTTTGCGAACTAGTCCCTGGTTTCTCGCCCGATCGGAACCAAACCAGTCTATATATATCTCAGATTTCGATTTGGGCCTAAAAAAAAAATTTAAATTGGCCAATAGGTGGCGCTACAGCACCTAAAAGTACTAAATTGCTCATAACTCCTAGACCGTTGGTCCTAGCCTCAAGCTTTTTAAACCACTGTGATCCTTGGCTCAAGACGAACAAGATGTATATCTCAGATTTCGATTTGGGCCTAAACAATTTTTTTTATGTCCAATTTTGTCCAAAACCTACTTTTGCGAACTAGTCCCTGGTTTTTCGCCCGATCGGAACCAAACCAGTCTATGTATATTTCAGATTTCGATTTGGGCCTAAAAAAAAAAATTTTAATTGGCCAATAGGTGGCGCTACAGCAACCAAAAGTACTAAATTGCTCATAACTCCTAGACCGTTAACAAGATGTATATCTCAGATTTCGATTTGGGCCTAAACAATTTTTTTTACGTCCAATTTTGTCCAAAACCTACTTTTGCGAACTAGTCCCTGGTTTTTCCCCCGATTGGAACCAAACCAGTCTATGTATATCTCAGATTTCGATTTGGGCCTAAAAAAAAAATTTAAATTGGCCAATAGGTGGCGCTACAGCACCTAAAAGTACTAAATTGCTCATAACTCCTAGACCGTTGGTCCTAGCCTCACGCTTTTTAAACCATTGTGATCCTTGGCTCAAGACGAACAAGATGTATATCTCAGATTTCGATTTGGGCCTAAACAATTTTTTTTACGTCCAATTTTGTCCAAAACCTACTTTTGCGAACTAGTCCCTGGTTTTTCGCCCGATCGGAACCAAACCAGTCTATGTATATTTCAGATTTCGATTTGGGCCTAAAAAAAAAAATTTTAATTGGCCAATAGGTGGCGCTACAGCAACCAAAAGTACTAAATTGCTCATAACTCCTAGACCGTTAACAAGATGTATATCTCAGATTTCGATTTGGGCCTAAACAATTTTTTTTACGTCCAATTTTGTCCAAAACCTACTTTTGCGAACTAGTCCCTGGTTTTTCGCCCGATTGGAACCAAACCAGTCTATGTATATCTCAGATTTCGATTTGGGCCTAAAAAAAAATTTAAATTGGCCAATAGGTGGCGCTACAGCACCTAAAAGTACTAAATTGCTCATAACTCCTAGACCGTTGGTCCTAGCCTCACGCTTTTTAAACCATTGTGATCCTTGGCTCAAGACGAACAAGATGTATATCTCAGATTTCGATTTGGGCCTAAACAATTTTTTTTACGTCCAATTTTGTCCAAAACCTACTTTTGCGAACTAGTCCCTGGTTTTTCGCCCGATTGGAACCAAACCAGTCTATGTATATCTCAGATTTCGATTTGGGCCTAAAAAAAAAATTTAAATTGGCCAATAGGTGGCGCTACAGCACCTAAAAGTACTAAATTGCTCATAACTCCTAGACCGTTGGTCCTAGCCTCACGCTTTTTAAACCATTGTGATCCTTGGCTCAAGACGAACAAGATGTATATCTCAGATTTCGATTTGGGCCTAAACAATTTTTTTTATGTCCAATTTTGTCCAAAACCTACTTTTGCGAACTAGTCCCTGGTTTTTCGCCCGATCGGAACCAAACCAGTCTATGTATATTTCAGATTTCGATTTGGGCCTAAAAAAAAAAATTTTAATTGGCCAATAGGTGGCGCTACAGCAACCAAAAGTACTAAATTGCTCATAACTCCTAGACCGTTAACAAGATGTATATCTCAGATTTCGATTTGGGCCTAAACAATTTTTTTTACGTCCAATTTTGTCCAAAACCTACTTTTGCGAACTAGTCCCTGGTTTTTCGCCCGATTGGAACCAAACCAGTCTATGTATATCTCAGATTTCGATTTGGGCCTAAAAAAAAAATTTAAATTGGCCAATAGGTGGCGCTACAGCACCTAAAAGTACTAAATTGCTCATAACTCCTAGACCGTTGGTCCTAGCCTCACGCTTTTTAAACCACTGTGATCCTTGGCTCAAGACGAACAAGATGTATATCTCAGATTTCGATTTGGGCCTAAACAATTTTTTTTACGTCCAATTTTGTCCAAAACCTACTTTTGCGAACTAGTCCCTGGTTTTTCGCCCGATTGGAACCAAACCAGTCTATGTATATCTCAGATTTCGATTTGGGCCTAAAAAAAAAATTTAAATTGGCCAATAGGTGGCGCTACAGCACCTAAAAGTACTAAATTGCTCATAACTCCTAGACCGTTGGTCCTAGCCTCACGCTTTTTAAACCATTGTGATCCTTGGCTCAAGACGAACAAGATGTATATCTCAGATTTCGATTTGGGCCTAAACAATTTTTTTTACGTCCAATTTTGTCCAAAACCTACTTTTGCGAACTAGTCCCTGGTTTCTCGCCCGATCGGAACCAAACCAGTCTATGTATATCTCAGATTTCGATTTGGGCCTAAACAATTTTTTTTACGTCCAATTTTGTCCAAAACCTACTTTTGCGAACTAGTCCCTGGTTTCTCGCCCGATCGGAACCAAACCAGTCTATGTATATCTCAGATTTCGATTTGGGCCTAAAAAAAAAATTTAAATTGGCCAATAGGTGGCGCTACAGCACCTAAAAGTACTAAATTGCTCATAACTCCTAGACCGTTGGTCCTAGCCTCACGCTTTTTAAACCATTGTGATCCTTGGCTCAAGACGAACAAGATGTATATCTCAGATTTCGATTTGGGCCTAAACAATTTTTTTTATGTCCAATTTTGTCCAAAACCTACTTTTGCGAACTAGTCCCTGGTTTTTCGCCCGATCGGAACCAAACCAGTCTATGTATATTTCAGATTTCGATTTGGGCCTAAAAAAAAAATTTTTAATTGGCCAATAGGTGGCGCTACAGCAACCAAAAGTACTAAATTGCTCATAACTCCTAGACCGTTAACAAGATGTATATCTCAGATTTCGATTTGGGCCTAAACAATTTTTTTTACGTCCAATTTTGTCCAAAACCTACTTTTGCGAACTAGTCCCTGGTTTTTCGCCCGATTGGAACCAAACCAGTCTATGTATATCTCAGATTTCGATTTGGGCCTAAAAAAAAAATTTAAATTGGCCAATAGGTGGCGCTACAGCACCTAAAAGTACTAAATTGCTCATAACTCCTAGACCGTTGGTCCTAGCCTCACGCTTTTTAAACCACTGTGATCCTTGGCTCAAGACGAACAAGATGTATATCTCAGATTTCGATTTGGGCCTAAACAATTTTTTTTACGTCCAATTTTGTCCAAAACCTACTTTTGCGAACTAGTCCCTGGTTTTTCGCCCGATTGGAACCAAACCAGTCTATGTATATCTCAGATTTCGATTTGGGCCTAAAAAAAAAATTTAAATTGGCCAATAGGTGGCGCTACAGCACCTAAAAGTACTAAATTGCTCATAACTCCTAGACCGTTGGTCCTAGCCTCACGCTTTTTAAACCATTGTGATCCTTGGCTCAAGACGAACAAGATGTATATCTCAGATTTCGATTTGGGCCTAAACAATTTTTTTTACGTCCAATTTTGTCCAAAACCTACTTTTGCGAACTAGTCCCTGGTTTTTCGCCCGATTGGAACCAAACCAGTCTATGTATATCTCAGATTTCGATTTGGGCCTAAAAAAAAAATTTAAATTGGCCAATAGGTGGCGCTACAGCACCTAAAAGTACTAAATTGCTCATAACTCCTAGACCGTTGGTCCTAGCCTCACGCTTTTTAAACCACTGTGATCCTTGGCTCAAGACGAACAAGATGTATATCTCAGATTTCGATTTGGGCCTAAACAATTTTTTTTACGTCCAATTTTGTCCAAAACCTACTTTTGCGAACTAGTCCCTGGTTTTTCGCCCGATTGGAACCAAACCAGTCTATGTATATCTCAGATTTCGATTTGGGCCTAAAAAAAAAAATTAAATTGGCCAATAGGTGGCGCTACAGCACCTAAAAGTACTAAATTGCTCATAACTCCTAGACCGTTGGTCCTAGCCTCACGCTTTTTAAACCATTGTGATCCTTGGCTCAAGACGAACAAGATGTATATCTCAGATTTCGATTTGGGCCTAAACAATTTTTTTTACGTCCAATTTTGTCCAAAACCTACTTTTGCGAACTAGTCCCTGGTTTCTCGCCCGATCGGAACCAAACCAGTCTATGTATATCTCAGATTTCGATTTGGGCCTAAACAATTTTTTTTACGTCCAATTTTGTCCAAAACCTACTTTTGCGAACTAGTCCCTGGTTTCTCGCCCGATCGGAACCAAACCAGTCTATGTATATCTCAGATTTCGATTTGGGCCTAAAAAAAAAATTTAAATTGGCCAATAGGTGGCGCTACAGCACCTAAAAGTACTAAATTGCTCATAACTCCTAGACCGTTGGTCCTAGCCTCACGCTTTTTAAACCATTGTGATCCTTGGCTCAAGACGAACAAGATGTATATCTCAGATTTCGATTTGGGCCTAAACAATTTTTTTTATGTCCAATTTTGTCCAAAACCTACTTTTGCGAACTAGTCCCTGGTTTTTCGCCCGATCGGAACCAAACCAGTCTATGTATATTTCAGATTTCGATTTGGGCCTAAAAAAAAAAATTTTAATTGGCCAATAGGTAGCGCTACAGCAACCAAAAGTACTAAATTGCTCATAACTCCTAGACCGTTAACAAGATGTATATCTCAGATTTCGATTTGGGCCTAAACAATTTTTTTTACGTCCAATTTTGTCCAAAACCTACTTTTGCGAACTAGTCCCTGGTTTTTCGCCCGATTGGAACCAAACCAGTCTATGTATATCTCAGATTTCGATTTGGGCCTAAAAAAAAAATTTAAATTGGCCAATAGGTGGCGCTACAGCACCTAAAAGTACTAAATTGCTCATAACTCCTAGACCGTTGGTCCTAGCCTCACGCTTTTTAAACCACTGTGATCCTTGGCTCAAGACGAACAAGATGTATATCTCAGATTTCGATTTGGGCCTAAACAATTTTTTTTACGTCCAATTTTGTCCAAAACCTACTTTTGCGAACTAGTCCCTGGTTTTTCGCCCGATTGGAACCAAACCAGTCTATGTATATCTCAGATTTCGATTTGGGCCTAAAAAAAAAATTTAAATTGGCCAATAGGTGGCGCTACAGCACCTAAAAGTACTAAATTGCTCATAACTCCTAGACCGTTGGTCCTAGCCTCACGCTTTTTAAACCATTGTGATCCTTGGCTCAAGACGAACAAGATGTATATCTCAGATTTCGATTTGGGCCTAAACAATTTTTTTTACGTCCAATTTTGTCCAAAACCTACTTTTGCGAACTAGTCCCTGGTTTTTCGCCCGATTGGAACCAAACCAGTCTATGTATATCTCAGATTTCGATTTGGGCCTAAAAAAAAAAATTTAAATTGGCCAATAGGTGGCGCTACAGCACCTAAAAGTACTAAATTGCTCATAACTCCTAGACCGTTGGTCCTAGCCTCAAGCTTTTTACACCACTGTGATCCTTGGCTCAAGACGAACAAGATGTATATCTCAGATTTCGATTTGGGCCTAAACAATTTTTTTTACGTCCAATTTTGTCCAAAACCTACTTTTGCGAACTAGTCCCTGGTTTTTCGCCCGATCGGAACCAAACCAGTCTATGTATATCTCAGATTTCGATTTGGGCCTAAAAAAAAAAATTTAAATTGGCCAATAGGTGGCGCTACAGCACCTAAAAGTACTAAATTGCTCATAACTCCTAGACCGTTGGTCCTAGCCTCAAGCTTTTTAAACCACTGTGATCCTTGGCTCAAGACGAACAAGATGTATATCTCAGATTTCGATTTGGGCCTAAACAATTTTTTTTACGTCCAATTTTGTCCAAAACCTACTTTTGCGAACTAGTCCCTGGTTTCTCGCCCGATCGGAACCAAACCAGTCTATGTATATCTCAGATTTCGATTTGGGCCTAAACAATTTTTTTTACGTCCAATTTTATCCAAAACCTACTTTTGCGAACTAGTCCCTGGTTTCTCGCCCGATCGGAACCAAACCAGTCTATGTATATCTCAGATTTCGATTTGGGCCTAAAAAAAAATTTTTAAATTGGCCAATAGGTGGCGCTACAGCAACCAAAAGTACTAAATTGCTCATAACTCCTAGACCGTTAACAAGATGTATATCTCAGATTTCGATTTGGGCCTAAACAATTTTTTTTACGTCCAATTTTGTCCAAAACCTACTTTTGCGAACTAGTCCCTGGTTTCTCGCCCGATCTGAACCAAACCAGTCTATGTATATCTCAGATTTCGATTTGGGCCTAAAAAAAAAATTTTAAATTGGCCAATAGGTGGCGCTACAGCAACCAAAAGTACTAAATTGCTCATAACTCCTAGACCGTTAACAAGATGTATATCTCAGATTTCGATTTGGGCCTAAACAATTTTTTTTACGTCCAATTTTGTCCAAAACCTACTTTTGCGAACTAGTCCCTGGTTTCTCGCCCGATCGGAACCAAACCAGTCTATGTATATCTCAGATTTCGATTTGGGCCTAAACAATTTTTTTTACGTCCAATTTTGTCCAAAACCTACTTTTGCGAACTAGTCCCTGGTTTCTCGCCCGATCGGAACCAAACCAGTCTATGTATATCTCAGATTTCGATTTGGGCCTAAAAAAAAAATTTAAATTGGCCAATAGGTGGCGCTACAGCACCTAAAAGTACTAAATTGCTCATAACTCCTAGACCGTTGGTCCTAGCCTCACGCTTTTTAAACCATTGTGATCCTTGGCTCAAGACGAACAAGATGTATATCTCAGATTTCGATTTGGGCCTAAACAATTTTTTTTATGTCCAATTTTGTCCAAAACCTACTTTTGCGAACTAGTCCCTG
Organism: Gila orcuttii; assembly: GCA_026230005.1. Taxonomy (NCBI): domain Eukaryota; kingdom Metazoa; phylum Chordata; class Actinopteri; order Cypriniformes; family Leuciscidae; genus Gila; species Gila orcuttii. The sequence goes on along the minus strand of JAPDVR010000002.1, from coordinate 44,348,252 downwards.
GTTTTTCGCCCGATCGGAACCAAACCAGTCTATGTATATTTCAGATTTCGATTTGGGCCTAAAAAAAAAAATTTTAATTGGCCAATAGGTGGCGCTACAGCAACCAAAAGTACTAAATTGCTCATAACTCCTAGACCGTTAACAAGATGTATATCTCAGATTTCGATTTGGGCCTAAACAATTTTTTTTACGTCCAATTTTGTCCAAAACCTACTTTTGCGAACTAGTCCCTGGTTTTTCGCCCGATTGGAACCAAACCAGTCTATGTATATCTCAGATTTCGATTTGGGCCTAAAAAAAAAATTTAAATTGGCCAATAGGTGGCGCTACAGCACCTAAAAGTACTAAATTGCTCATAACTCCTAGACCGTTGGTCCTAGCCTCACGCTTTTTAAACCACTGTGATCCTTGGCTCAAGACGAACAAGATGTATATCTCAGATTTCGATTTGGGCCTAAACAATTTTTTTTACGTCCAATTTTGTCCAAAACCTACTTTTGCGAACTAGTCCCTGGTTTTTCGCCCGATTGGAACCAAACCAGTCTATGTATATCTCAGATTTCGATTTGGGCCTAAAAAAAAAATTTAAATTGGCCAATAGGTGGCGCTACAGCACCTAAAAGTACTAAATTGCTCATAACTCCTAGACCGTTGGTCCTAGCCTCACGCTTTTTAAACCATTGTGATCCTTGGCTCAAGACGAACAAGATGTATATCTCAGATTTCGATTTGGGCCTAAACAATTTTTTTTACGTCCAATTTTGTCCAAAACCTACTTTTGCGAACTAGTCCCTGGTTTTTCGCCCGATTGGAACCAAACCAGTCTATGTATATCTCAGATTTCGATTTGGGCCTAAAAAAAAAAATTTAAATTGGCCAATAGGTGGCGCTACAGCACCTAAAAGTACTAAATTGCTCATAACTCCTAGACCGTTGGTCCTAGCCTCAAGCTTTTTACACCACTGTGATCCTTGGCTCAAGACGAACAAGATGTATATCTCAGATTTCGATTTGGGCCTAAACAATTTTTTTTACGTCCAATTTTGTCCAAAACCTACTTTTGCGAACTAGTCCCTGGTTTTTCGCCCGATCGGAACCAAACCAGTCTATGTATATCTCAGATTTCGATTTGGGCCTAAAAAAAAAAATTTAAATTGGCCAATAGGTGGCGCTACAGCACCTAAAAGTACTAAATTGCTCATAACTCCTAGACCGTTGGTCCTAGCCTCAAGCTTTTTAAACCACTGTGATCCTTGGCTCAAGACGAACAAGATGTATATCTCAGATTTCGATTTGGGCCTAAACAATTTTTTTTACGTCCAATTTTGTCCAAAACCTACTTTTGCGAACTAGTCCCTGGTTTCTCGCCCGATCGGAACCAAACCAGTCTATGTATATCTCAGATTTCGATTTGGGCCTAAACAATTTTTTTTACGTCCAATTTTATCCAAAACCTACTTTTGCGAACTAGTCCCTGGTTTCTCGCCCGATCGGAACCAAACCAGTCTATGTATATCTCAGATTTCGATTTGGGCCTAAAAAAAAAATTTTAAATTGGCCAATAGGTGGCGCTACAGCAACCAAAAGTACTAAATTGCTCATAACTCCTAGACCGTTAACAAGATGTATATCTCAGATTTCGATTTGGGCCTAAACAATTTTTTTTACGTCCAATTTTGTCCAAAACCTACTTTTGCGAACTAGTCCCTGGTTTCTCGCCCGATCTGAACCAAACCAGTCTATGTATATCTCAGATTTCGATTTGGGCCTAAAAAAAAAATTTTAAATTGGCCAATAGGTGGCGCTACAGCAACCAAAAGTACTAAATTGCTCATAACTCCTAGACCGTTGGTCCTAGCCTCACGCTTTTTAAACCATTGTGATCCTTGGCTCAAGACGAACAAGATGTATATCTCAGATTTCGATTTGGGCCTAAACAATTTTTTTTACGTCCAATTTTGTCCAAAACCTACTTTTGCGAACTAGTCCCTGGTTTTTCGCCCGATTGGAACCAAACCAGTCTATGTATATCTCAGATTTCGATTTGGGCCTAAAAAAAAAAATTTAAATTGGCCAATAGGTGGCGCTACAGCACCTAAAAGTACTAAATTGCTCATAACTCCTAGACCGTTGGTCCTAGCCTCAAGCTTTTTACACCACTGTGATCCTTGGCTCAAGACGAACAAGATGTATATCTCAGATTTCGATTTGGGCCTAAACAATTTTTTTTACGTCCAATTTTGTCCAAAACCTACTTTTGCGAACTAGTCCCTGGTTTTTCGCCCGATCGGAACCAAACCAGTCTATGTATATCTCAGATTTCGATTTGGGCCTAAAAAAAAAAATTTAAATTGGCCAATAGGTGGCGCTACAGCACCTAAAAGTACTAAATTGCTCATAACTCCTAGACCGTTGGTCCTAGCCTCAAGCTTTTTAAACCACTGTGATCCTTGGCTCAAGACGAACAAGATGTATATCTCAGATTTCGATTTGGGCCTAAACAATTTTTTTTACGTCCAATTTTGTCCAAAACCTACTTTTGCGAACTAGTCCCTGGTTTCTCGCCCGATCGGAACCAAACCAGTCTATGTATATCTCAGATTTCGATTTGGGCCTAAACAATTTTTTTTACGTCCAATTTTATCCAAAACCTACTTTTGCGAACTAGTCCCTGGTTTCTCGCCCGATCGGAACCAAACCAGTCTATGTATATCTCAGATTTCGATTTGGGCCTAAAAAAAAAATTTTAAATTGGCCAATAGGTGGCGCTACAGCAACCAAAAGTACTAAATTGCTCATAACTCCTAGACCGTTAACAAGATGTATATCTCAGATTTCGATTTGGGCCTAAACAATTTTTTTTACGTCCAATTTTGTCCAAAACCTACTTTTGCGAACTAGTCCCTGGTTTCTCGCCCGATCTGAACCAAACCAGTCTATGTATATCTCAGATTTCGATTTGGGCCTAAAAAAAAAATTTTAAATTGGCCAATAGGTGGCGCTACAGCAACCAAAAGTACTAAATTGCTCATAACTCCTAGACCGTTAACAAGATGTATATCTCAGATTTCGATTTGGGCCTAAACAATTTTTTTTACGTCCAATTTTGTCCAAAACCTACTTTTGCGAACTAGTCCCTGGTTTCTCGCCCGATCGGAACCAAACCAGTCTATGTATATCTCAGATTTCGATTTGGGCCTAAAAAAAAATTTTTAAATTGGCCAATAGGTGGCGCTACAGCACCTAAAAGTACTAAATTGCTCATAACTCCTAGACCGTTGGTCCTAGCCTCAAGCTTTTTAAACCACTGTGATCCTTGGCTCAAGACGAACAAGATGTATATCTCAGATTTCGATTTGGGCCTAAACAATTTTTTTTATGTCCAATTTTGTCCAAAACCTACTTTTGCGAACTAGTCCCTGGTTTTTCGCCCGATCGGAACCAAACCAGTCTATGTATATTTCAGATTTCGATTTGGGCCTAAAAAAAAAAAATTTAATTGGCCAATAGGTGGCGCTACAGCAACCAAAAGTACTAAATTGCTCATAACTCCTAGACCGTTAACAAGATGTATATCTCAGATTTCGATTTGGGCCTAAACAATTTTTTTTACGTCCAATTTTGTCCAAAACCTACTTTTGCGAACTAGTCCCTGGTTTTTCGCCCGATTGGAACCAAACCAGTCTATGTATATCTCAGATTTCGATTTGGGCCTAAAAAAAAAATTTTAATTGGCCAATAGGTGGCGCTACAGCACCTAAAAGTACTAAATTGCTCATAACTCCTAGACCGTTGGTCCTAGCCTCACGCTTTTTAAACCATTGTGATCCTTGGCTCAAGACGAACAAGATGTATATCTCAGATTTCGATTTGGGCCTAAACAATTTTTTTTACGTCCAATTTTGTCCAAAACCTACTTTTGCGAACTAGTCCCTGGTTTTTCGCCCGATTGGAACCAAACCAGTCTATGTATATCTCAGATTTCGATTTGGGCCTAAAAAAAAAATTTTAATTGGCCAATAGGTGGCGCTACAGCACCTAAAAGTACTAAATTGCTCATAACTCCTAGACCGTTGGTCCTAGCCTCACGCTTTTTAAACCATTGTGATCCTTGGCTCAAGGCGAACAAGATGTATATCTCAGATTTCGATTTGGGCCTAAACAATTTTTTTTACGTCCAATTTTGTCCAAAACCTACTTTTGCGAACTAGTCCCTGGTTTTTCGCCCGATTGGAACCAAACCAGTCTATGTATATCTCAGATTTCGATTTGGGCCTAAAAAAAAAATTTTAATTGGCCAATAGGTGGCGCTACAGCACCTAAAAGTACTAAATTGCTCATAACTCCTAGACCGTTGGTCCTAGCCTCACGCTTTTTAAACCATTGTGATCCTTGGCTCAAGACGAACAAGATGTATATCTCAGATTTCGATTTGGGCCTAAACAATTTTTTTTACGTCCAATTTTGTCCAAAACCTACTTTTGCGAACTAGTCCCTGGTTTTTCGCCCGATTGGAACCAAACCAGTCTATGTATATCTCAGATTTCGATTTGGGCCTAAAAAAAAAAAATGTAAATTGGCCAATAGGTGGCGCTACAGCACCTAAAAGTACTAAATTGCTCATAACTCCTAGACCGTTGGTCCTAGCCTCAAGCTTTTTAAACCACTGTGATCCTTGGCTCAAGACGAACAAGATGTATATCTCAGATTTCGATTTGGGCCTAAACAATTTTTTTTACGTCCAATTTTGTCCAAAACCTACTTTTGCGAACTAGTTCCTGGTTTTTCGCCCGATTGGAACCAAACCAGTCTATGTATATCTCAGATTTCGATTTGGGCCTAAAAAAAAAAAATTTAAATTGGCCAATAGGTGGCGCTACAGCACCTAAAAGTACTAAATTGCTCATAACTCCTAGACCGTTGGTCCTAGCCTCAAGCTTTTTAAACCACTGTGATCCTTGGCTCAAGACGAACAAGATGTATATCTCAGATTTCGATTTGGGCCTAAACAATTTTTTTTACGTCCAATTTTGTCCAAAACCTACTTTTGCGAACTAGTTCCTGGTTTTTCGCCCGATTGGAACCAAACCAGTCTATGTATATCTCAGATTTCGATTTGGGCCTAAAAAAAAAAATTTAAATTGGCCAATAGGTGGCGCTACAGCACCTAAAAGTACTAAATTGCTCATAACTCCTAGACCGTTGGTCCTAGCCTCAAGCTTTTTAAACCACTGTGATCCTTGGCTCAAGACGAACAAGATGTATATCTCAGATTTCGATTTGGGCCTAAACAATTTTTTTTACGTCCAATTTTGTCCAAAACCTACTTTTGCGAACTAGTCCCTGGTTTCTCGCCCGATCGGAACCAAACCAGTCTATGTATATCTCAGATTTCGATTTGGGCCTAAAAAAAAAAATTTAAATTGGCCAATAGGTGGCGCTACAGCACCTAAAAGTACTAAATTGCTCATAACTCCTAGACCGTTGGTCCTAGCCTCAAGCTTTTTAAACCACTGTGATCCTTGGCTCAAGACGAACAAGATGTATATCTCAGATTTCGATTTGGGCCTAAACAATTTTTTTTACGTCCAATTTTGTCCAAAACCTACTTTTGCGAACTAGTCCCTGGTTTCTCGCCCGATCGGAACCAAACCAGTCTATGTATATCTCAGATTTCGATTTGGGCCTAAAAAAAAAATTAAATTGGCCAATAGGTGGCGCTACAGCAACCAAAAGTACTAAATTGCTCATAACTCCTAGACCGTTGGTCCTAGCCTCAAGCTTTTTACACCACTGTGATCCTTGGCTCAAGACGAACAAGATGTATATCTCAGATTTCGATTTGGGCCTAAACAGTTTTTTTTACGTCCAATTTTTTCCAAAACCTACTTTTGCGAACTAGTCCCTGGTTTTTCGCCCGATCGGAACCAAACCAGTCTATGTATATTTCAGATTTCGATTTGGGCCTAAAAAAAAAAATTTTAATTGGCCAATAGGTGGCGCTACAGCAACCAAAAGTACTAAATTGCTCATAACTCCTAGACCGTTAACAAGATGTATATCTCAGATTTCGATTTGGGCCTAAACAATTTTTTTTACGTCCAATTTTGTCCAAAACCTACTTTTGCGAACTAGTCCCTGGTTTTTCGCCCGATTGGAACCAAACCAGTCTATGTATATCTCAGATTTCGATTTGGGCCTAAAAAAAAAAAATGTAAATTGGCCAATAGGTGGCGCTACAGCACCTAAAAGTACTAAATTGCTCATAACTCCTAGACCGTTGGTCCTAGCCTCAAGCTTTTTAAACCACTGTGATCCTTGGCTCAAGACGAACAAGATGTATATCTCAGATTTCGATTTGGGCCTAAACAATTTTTTTTACGTCCAATTTTGTCCAAAACCTACTTTTGCGAACTAGTTCCTGGTTTTTCGCCCGATTGGAACCAAACCAGTCTATGTATATCTCAGATTTCGATTTGGGCCTAAACAATTTTTTTTACGTCCAATTTTATCCAAAACCTACTTTTGCGAACTAGTCCCTGGTTTCTCGCCCGATCGGAACCAAACCAGTCTATGTATATCTCAGATTTCGATTTGGGCCTAAAAAAAAAATTTTAAATTGGCCAATAGGTGGCGCTACAGCAACCAAAAGTACTAAATTGCTCATAACTCCTAGACCGTTAACAAGATGTATATCTCAGATTTCGATTTGGGCCTAAACAATTTTTTTTACGTCCAATTTTGTCCAAAACCTACTTTTGCGAACTAGTCCCTGGTTTCTCGCCCGATCTGAACCAAACCAGTCTATGTATATCTCAGATTTCGATTTGGGCCTAAAAAAAAAATTTTAAATTGGCCAATAGGTGGCGCTACAGCAACCAAAAGTACTAAATTGCTCATAACTCCTAGACCGTTAACAAGATGTATATCTCAGATTTCGATTTGGGCCTAAACAATTTTTTTTACGTCCAATTTTGTCCAAAACCTACTTTTGCGAACTAGTCCCTGGTTTCTCGCCCGATCGGAACCAAACCAGTCTATGTATATCTCAGATTTCGATTTGGGCCTAAAAAAAAATTTTTAAATTGGCCAATAGGTGGCGCTACAGCACCTAAAAGTACTAAATTGCTCATAACTCCTAGACCGTTGGTCCTAGCCTCAAGCTTTTTAAACCACTGTGATCCTTGGCTCAAGACGAACAAGATGTATATCTCAGATTTCGATTTGGGCCTAAACAATTTTTTTTATGTCCAATTTTGTCCAAAACCTACTTTTGCGAACTAGTCCCTGGTTTTTCGCCCGATCGGAACCAAACCAGTCTATGTATATTTCAGATTTCGATTTGGGCCTAAAAAAAAAAATTTTAATTGGCCAATAGGTGGCGCTACAGCAACCAAAAGTACTAAATTGCTCATAACTCCTAGACCGTTAACAAGATGTATATCTCAGATTTCGATTTGGGCCTAAACAATTTTTTTTACGTCCAATTTTGTCCAAAACCTACTTTTGCGAACTAGTCCCTGGTTTTTCGCCCGATTGGAACCAAACCAGTCTATGTATATCTCAGATTTCGATTTGGGCCTAAAAAAAAAATTTTAATTGGCCAATAGGTGGCGCTACAGCACCTAAAAGTACTAAATTGCTCATAACTCCTAGACCGTTGGTCCTAGCCTCACGCTTTTTAAACCATTGTGATCCTTGGCTCAAGACGAACAAGATGTATATCTCAGATTTCGATTTGGGCCTAAACAATTTTTTTTACGTCCAATTTTGTCCAAAACCTACTTTTGCGAACTAGTCCCTGGTTTTTCGCCCGATTGGAACCAAACCAGTCTATGTATATCTCAGATTTCGATTTGGGCCTAAAAAAAAAATTTTAATTGGCCAATAGGTGGCGCTACAGCACCTAAAAGTACTAAATTGCTCATAACTCCTAGACCGTTGGTCCTAGCCTCACGCTTTTTAAACCATTGTGATCCTTGGCTCAAGGCGAACAAGATGTATATCTCAGATTTCGATTTGGGCCTAAACAATTTTTTTTACGTCCAATTTTGTCCAAAACCTACTTTTGCGAACTAGTCCCTGGTTTTTCGCCCGATTGGAACCAAACCAGTCTATGTATATCTCAGATTTCGATTTGGGCCTAAAAAAAAAATTTTAATTGGCCAATAGGTGGCGCTACAGCACCTAAAAGTACTAAATTGCTCATAACTCCTAGACCGTTGGTCCTAGCCTCACGCTTTTTAAACCATTGTGATCCTTGGCTCAAGACGAACAAGATGTATATCTCAGATTTCGATTTGGGCCTAAACAATTTTTTTTACGTCCAATTTTGTCCAAAACCTACTTTTGCGAACTAGTCCCTGGTTTTTCGCCCGATTGGAACCAAACCAGTCTATGTATATCTCAGATTTCGATTTGGGCCTAAAAAAAAAAAATGTAAATTGGCCAATAGGTGGCGCTACAGCACCTAAAAGTACTAAATTGCTCATAACTCCTAGACCGTTGGTCCTAGCCTCAAGCTTTTTAAACCACTGTGATCCTTGGCTCAAGACGAACAAGATGTATATCTCAGATTTCGATTTGGGCCTAAACAATTTTTTTTACGTCCAATTTTGTCCAAAACCTACTTTTGCGAACTAGTTCCTGGTTTTTCGCCCGATTGGAACCAAACCAGTCTATGTATATCTCAGATTTCGATTTGGGCCTAAAAAAAAAAATTTAAATTGGCCAATAGGTGGCGCTACAGCACCTAAAAGTACTAAATTGCTCATAACTCCTAGACCGTTGGTCCTAGCCTCAAGCTTTTTAAACCACTGTGATCCTTGGCTCAAGACGAACAAGATGTATATCTCAGATTTCGATTTGGGCCTAAACAATTTTTTTTACGTCCAATTTTGTCCAAAACCTACTTTTGCGAACTAGTTCCTGGTTTTTCGCCCGATTGGAACCAAACCAGTCTATGTATATCTCAGATTTCGATTTGGGCCTAAAAAAAAAAATTTAAATTGGCCAATAGGTGGCGCTACAGCACCTAAAAGTACTAAATTGCTCATAACTCCTAGACCGTTGGTCCTAGCCTCAAGCTTTTTAAACCACTGTGATCCTTGGCTCAAGACGAACAAGATGTATATCTCAGATTTCGATTTGGGCCTAAACAATTTTTTTTACGTCCAATTTTGTCCAAAACCTACTTTTGCGAACTAGTCCCTGGTTTCTCGCCCGATCGGAACCAAACCAGTCTATGTATATCTCAGATTTCGATTTGGGCCTAAAAAAAAAATTAAATTGGCCAATAGGTGGCGCTACAGCAACCAAAAGTACTAAATTGCTCATAACTCCTAGACCGTTGGTCCTAGCCTCAAGCTTTTTACACCACTGTGATCCTTGGCTCAAGACGAACAAGATGTATATCTCAGATTTCGATTTGGGCCTAAACAGTTTTTTTTACGTCCAATTTTTTCCAAAACCTACTTTTGCGAACTAGTCCCTGGTTTTTCGCCCGATCGGAACCAAACCAGTCTATGTATATTTCAGATTTCGATTTGGGCCTAAAAAAAAAAATTTTAATTGGCCAATAGGTGGCGCTACAGCAACCAAAAGTACTAAATTGCTCATAACTCCTAGACCGTTAACAAGATGTATATCTCAGATTTCGATTTGGGCCTAAACAATTTTTTTTACGTCCAATTTTGTCCAAAACCTACTTTTGCGAACTAGTCCCTGGTTTTTCGCCCGATTGGAACCAAACCAGTCTATGTATATCTCAGATTTCGATTTGGGCCTAAAAAAAAAAAATGTAAATTGGCCAATAGGTGGCGCTACAGCACCTAAAAGTACTAAATTGCTCATAACTCCTAGACCGTTGGTCCTAGCCTCAAGCTTTTTAAACCACTGTGATCCTTGGCTCAAGACGAACAAGATGTATATCTCAGATTTCGATTTGGGCCTAAACAATTTTTTTTACGTCCAATTTTGTCCAAAACCTACTTTTGCGAACTAGTTCCTGGTTTTTCGCCCGATTGGAACCAAACCAGTCTATGTATATCTCAGATTTCGATTTGGGCCTAAAAAAAAAAATTTAAATTGGCCAATAGGTGGCGCTACAGCACCTAAAAGTACTAAATTGCTCATAACTCCTAGACCGTTGGTCCTAGCCTCAAGCTTTTTAAACCACTGTGATCCTTGGCTCAAGACGAACAAGATGTATATCTCAGATTTCGATTTGGGCCTAAACAATTTTTTTTACGTCCAATTTTGTCCAAAACCTACTTTTGCGAACTAGTCCCTGGTTTCTCGCCCGATCGGAACCAAACCAGTCTATGTATATCTCAGATTTCGATTTGGGCCTAAAAAAAAAATTAAATTGGCCAATAGGTGGCGCTACAGCAACCAAAAGTACTAAATTGCTCATAACTCCTAGACCGTTGGTCCTAGCCTCAAGCTTTTTACACCACTGTGATCCTTGGCTCAAGACGAACAAGATGTATATCTCAGATTTCGATTTGGGCCTAAACAGTTTTTTTTACGTCCAATTTTTTCCAAAACCTACTTTTGCGAACTAGTCCCTGGTTTTTCGCCCGATCGGAACCAAACCAGTCTATGTATATTTCAGATTTCGATTTGGGCCTAAAAAAAAAAAATTTAATTGGCCAATAGGTGGCGCTACAGCAACCAAAAGTACTAAATTGCTCATAACTCCTAGACCGTTAACAAGATGTATATCTCAGATTTCGATTTGGGCCTAAACAATTTTTTTTACGTCCAATTTTGTCCAAAACCTACTTTTGCGAACTAGTCCCTGGTTTTTCGCCCGATTGGAACCAAACCAGTCTATGTATATCTCAGATTTCGATTTGGGCCTAAAAAAAAAAAATGTAAATTGGCCAATAGGTGGCGCTACAGCACCTAAAAGTACTAAATTGCTCATAACTCCTAGACCGTTGGTCCTAGCCTCAAGCTTTTTAAACCACTGTGATCCTTGGCTCAAGACGAACAAGATGTATATCTCAGATTTCGATTTGGGCCTAAACAATTTTTTTTACGTCCAATTTTGTCCAAAACCTACTTTTGCGAACTAGTCCCTGGTTTTTCGCCCGATTGGAACCAAACCAGTCTATGTATATCTCAGATTTCGATTTGGGCCTAAAAAAAAAAATTTAAATTGGCCAATAGGTGGCGCTACAGCACCTAAAAGTACTAAATTGCTCATAACTCCTAGACCGTTGGTCCTAGCCTCAAGCTTTTTAAACCACTGTGATCCTTGGCTCAAGACGAACAAGATGTATATCTCAGATTTCGATTTGGGCCTAAACAATTTTTTTTACGTCCAATTTTGTCCAAAACCTACTTTTGCGAACTAGTCCCTGGTTTTTCGCCCGATCGGAACCAAACCAGTCTATGTATATTTCAGATTTCGATTTGGGCCTAAAAAAAAAAATTTAATTGGCCAATAGGTGGCGCTACAGCAACCAAAAGTACTAAATTGCTCATAACTCCTAGACCGTTAACAAGATGTATATCTCAGATTTCGATTTGGGCCTAAACAATTTTTTTTACGTCCAATTTTGTCCAAAACCTACTTTTGCGAACTAGTCCCTGGTTTTTCGCCCGATTGGAACCAAACCAGTCTATGTATATCTCAGATTTCGATTTGGGCCTAAAAAAAAAATTTTAATTGGCCAATAGGTGGCGCTACAGCACCTAAAAGTACTAAATTGCTCATAACTCCTAGACCGTTGGTCCTAGCCTCACGCTTTTTAAACCATTGTGATCCTTGGCTCAAGACGAACAAGATGTATATCTCAGATTTCGATTTGGGCCTAAACAATTTTTTTTACGTCCAATTTTGTCCAAAACCTACTTTTGCGAACTAGTCCCTGGTTTTTCGCCCGATTGGAACCAAACCAGTCTATGTATATCTCAGATTTCGATTTGGGCCTAAAAAAAAAATTTTAATTGGCCAATAGGTGGCGCTACAGCACCTAAAAGTACTAAATTGCTCATAACTCCTAGACCGTTGGTCCTAGCCTCACGCTTTTTAAACCATTGTGATCCTTGGCTCAAGGCGAACAAGATGTATATCTCAGATTTCGATTTGGGCCTAAACAATTTTTTTTACGTCCAATTTTGTCCAAAACCTACTTTTGCGAACTAGTCCCTGGTTTTTCGCCCGATTGGAACCAAACCAGTCTATGTATATCTCAGATTTCGATTTGGGCCTAAAAAAAAAATTTTAATTGGCCAATAGGTGGCGCTACAGCACCTAAAAGTACTAAATTGCTCATAACTCCTAGACCGTTGGTCCTAGCCTCACGCTTTTTAAACCATTGTGATCCTTGGCTCAAGACGAACAAGATGTATATCTCAGATTTCGATTTGGGCCTAAACAATTTTTTTTACGTCCAATTTTGTCCAAAACCTACTTTTGCGAACTAGTCCCTGGTTTTTCGCCCGATCGGAACCAAACCAGTCTATGTATATCTCAGATTTCGATTTGGGCCTAAAAAAAAAAAATGTAAATTGGCCAATAGGTGGCGCTACAGCACCTAAAAGTACTAAATTGCTCATAACTCCTAGACCGTTGGTCCTAGCCTCAAGCTTTTTAAACCACTGTGATCCTTGGCTCAAGACGAACAAGATGTATATCTCAGATTTCGATTTGGGCCTAAACAATTTTTTTTACGTCCAATTTTGTCCAAAACCTACTTTTGCGAACTAGTTCCTGGTTTTTCGCCCGATTGGAACCAAACCAGTCTATGTATATCTCAGATTTCGATTTGGGCCTAAAAAAAAAAATTTAAATTGGCCAATAGGTGGCGCTACAGCACCTAAAAGTACTAAATTGCTCATAACTCCTAGACCGTTGGTCCTAGCCTCAAGCTTTTTAAACCACTGTGATCCTTGGCTCAAGACGAACAAGATGTATATCTCAGATTTCGATTTGGGCCTAAACAATTTTTTTTACGTCCAATTTTGTCCAAAACCTACTTTTGCGAACTAGTTCCTGGTTTTTCGCCCGATTGGAACCAAACCAGTCTATGTATATCTCAGATTTCGATTTGGGCCTAAAAAAAAAAATTTAAATTGGCCAATAGGTGGCGCTACAGCACCTAAAAGTACTAAATTGCTCATAACTCCTAGACCGTTGGTCCTAGCCTCAAGCTTTTTAAACCACTGTGATCCTTGGCTCAAGACGAACAAGATGTATATCTCAGATTTCGATTTGGGCCTAAACAATTTTTTTTACGTCCAATTTTGTCCAAAACCTACTTTTGCGAACTAGTCCCTGGTTTCTCGCCCGATCGGAACCAAACCAGTCTATGTATATCTCAGATTTCGATTTGGGCCTAAAAAAAAAATTAAATTGGCCAATAGGTGGCGCTACAGCAACCAAAAGTACTAAATTGCTCATAACTCCTAGACCGTTGGTCCTAGCCTCAAGCTTTTTACACCACTGTGATCCTTGGCTCAAGACGAACAAGATGTATATCTCAGATTTCGATTTGGGCCTAAACAGTTTTTTTTACGTCCAATTTTTTCCAAAACCTACTTTTGCGAACTAGTCCCTGGTTTTTCGCCCGATCGGAACCAAACCAGTCTATGTATATTTCAGATTTCGATTTGGGCCTAAAAAAAAAAATTTTAATTGGCCAATAGGTGGCGCTACAGCAACCAAAAGTACTAAATTGCTCATAACTCCTAGACCGTTAACAAGATGTATATCTCAGATTTCGATTTGGGCCTAAACAATTTTTTTTACGTCCAATTTTGTCCAAAACCTACTTTTGCGAACTAGTCCCTGGTTTTTCGCCCGATTGGAACCAAACCAGTCTATGTATATCTCAGATTTCGATTTGGGCCTAAAAAAAAAAAATGTAAATTGGCCAATAGGTGGCGCTACAGCACCTAAAAGTACTAAATTGCTCATAACTCCTAGACCGTTGGTCCTAGCCTCAAGCTTTTTAAACCACTGTGATCCTTGGCTCAAGACGAACAAGATGTATATCTCAGATTTCGATTTGGGCCTAAACAATTTTTTTTACGTCCAATTTTGTCCAAAACCTACTTTTGCGAACTAGTTCCTGGTTTTTCGCCCGATTGGAACCAAACCAGTCTATGTATATCTCAGATTTCGATTTGGGCCTAAAAAAAAAAATTTAAATTGGCCAATAGGTGGCGCTACAGCACCTAAAAGTACTAAATTGCTCATAACTCCTAGACCGTTGGTCCTAGCCTCAAGCTTTTTAAACCACTGTGATCCTTGGCTCAAGACGAACAAGATGTATATCTCAGATTTCGATTTGGGCCTAAACAATTTTTTTTACGTCCAATTTTGTCCAAAACCTACTTTTGCGAACTAGTCCCTGGTTTCTCGCCCGATCGGAACCAAACCAGTCTATGTATATCTCAGATTTCGATTTGGGCCTAAAAAAAAAATTAAATTGGCCAATAGGTGGCGCTACAGCAACCAAAAGTACTAAATTGCTCATAACTCCTAGACCGTTGGTCCTAGCCTCAAGCTTTTTACACCACTGTGATCCTTGGCTCAAGACGAACAAGATGTATATCTCAGATTTCGATTTGGGCCTAAACAGTTTTTTTTACGTCCAATTTTTTCCAAAACCTACTTTTGCGAACTAGTCCCTGGTTTTTCGCCCGATCGGAACCAAACCAGTCTATGTATATTTCAGATTTCGATTTGGGCCTAAAAAAAAAAAATTTAATTGGCCAATAGGTGGCGCTACAGCAACCAAAAGTACTAAATTGCTCATAACTCCTAGACCGTTAACAAGATGTATATCTCAGATTTCGATTTGGGCCTAAACAATTTTTTTTACGTCCAATTTTGTCCAAAACCTACTTTTGCGAACTAGTCCCTGGTTTTTCGCCCGATTGGAACCAAACCAGTCTATGTATATCTCAGATTTCGATTTGGGCCTAAAAAAAAAAAATGTAAATTGGCCAATAGGTGGCGCTACAGCACCTAAAAGTACTAAATTGCTCATAACTCCTAGACCGTTGGTCCTAGCCTCAAGCTTTTTAAACCACTGTGATCCTTGGCTCAAGACGAACAAGATGTATATCTCAGATTTCGATTTGGGCCTAAACAATTTTTTTTACGTCCAATTTTGTCCAAAACCTACTTTTGCGAACTAGTCCCTGGTTTTTCGCCCGATTGGAACCAAACCAGTCTATGTATATCTCAGATTTCGATTTGGGCCTAAAAAAAAAAATTTAAATTGGCCAATAGGTGGCGCTACAGCACCTAAAAGTACTAAATTGCTCATAACTCCTAGACCGTTGGTCCTAGCCTCAAGCTTTTTAAACCACTGTGATCCTTGGCTCAAGACGAACAAGATGTATATCTCAGATTTCGATTTGGGCCTAAACAATTTTTTTTACGTCCAATTTTGTCCAAAACCTACTTTTGCGAACTAGTCCCTGGTTTTTCGCCCGATCGGAACCAAACCAGTCTATGTATATTTCAGATTTCGATTTGGGCCTAAAAAAAAAAATTTAATTGGCCAATAGGTGGCGCTACAGCAACCAAAAGTACTAAATTGCTCATAACTCCTAGACCGTTAACAAGATGTATATCTCAGATTTCGATTTGGGCCTAAACAATTTTTTTTACGTCCAATTTTGTCCAAAACCTACTTTTGCGAACTAGTCCCTGGTTTTTCGCCCGATCGGAACCAAACCAGTCTATGTATATCTCAGATTTCGATTTGGGCCTAAAAAAAAAAATTTAAATTGGCCAATAGGTGGCGCTACAGCAACCAAAAGTACTAAATTGCTCATAACTCCTAGACCGTTAACAAGATGTATATCTCAGATTTCGATTTGGGCCTAAACAATTTTTTTTACGTCCAATTTTGTCCAAAACCTACTTTTGCGAACTAGTCCCTGGTTTTTCCTAGACCGTTGGTCCTAGCCTCAAGCTTTTTAAACCACTGTGATCCTTGGCTCAAGACGAACAAGATGAACAAGATGAACGAACAAGACGAACAAGATTTTGTCCAGATTTCGATTTGGGCCTAAACAATTTTTGGGCCTAAAAAAAAAAAGTTAAATTGGCCAATAGGTGGCGCTACAGCAACCAAAAGTACTAAATTGCTCATAACTCCTAGACCGTTAACAAGATGTATATCTCAGATTTCGATTTGGGCCTAAACAATTTTTTTTACGTCCAATTTTGTCCAAAACCTACTTTTGCGAACTAGTCCCTGGTTTTTCGCCCGATTGGAACCAAACCAGTCTATGTATATCTCAGATTTCGATTTGGGCCTAAAAAAAAAAATT
This sequence comes from Gila orcuttii, assembly GCA_026230005.1. Taxonomy (NCBI): domain Eukaryota; kingdom Metazoa; phylum Chordata; class Actinopteri; order Cypriniformes; family Leuciscidae; genus Gila; species Gila orcuttii. The sequence continues at coordinate 44,331,947 of JAPDVR010000002.1, read as the reverse complement.
TAAATTGGCCAATAGGTGGCGCTACAGCACCTAAAAGTACTAAATTGCTCATAACTCCTAGACCGTTGGTCCTAGCCTCAAGCTTTTTAAACCACTGTGATCCTTGGCTCAAGACGAACAAGATGTATATCTCAGATTTCGATTTGGGCCTAAACAATTTTTTTTACGTCCAATTTTGTCCAAAACCTACTTTTGCGAACTAGTCCCTGGTTTTTCGCCCGATTGGAACCAAACCAGTCTATGTATATCTCAGATTTCGATTTGGGCCTAAAAAAAAAAATGTAAATTGGCCAATAGGTGGCGCTACAGCACCTAAAAGTACTAAATTGCTCATAACTCCTAGACCGTTGGTCCTAACCTCAAGCTTTTTAAACCACTGTGATCCTTGGCTCAAGACGAACAATATGTATATCTCAGATTTCGATTTGGGCCTAAACAATTTTTTTTACGTCCAATTTTGTCCAAAACCTACTTTTGCGAACTAGTCCCTGGTTTTTCGCCCGATTGGAACCAAACCAGTCTATGTATATCTCAGATTTCGATTTGGGCCTAAAAAAAAAAATTTTAATTGGCCAATAGGTGGCGCTACAGCACCTAAAAGTACTAAATTGCTCATAACTCCTAGACCGTTGGTCCTAGCCTCAAGCTTTTTAAACCATTGTGATCCTTGGCTCAAGACGAACAAGATGTATATCTCAGATTTCGATTTGGGCCTAAACAATTTTTTTTACGTCCAATTTTGTCCAAAACCTACTTTTGCGAACTAGTCCCTGGTTTTTCGCCCGATCGGAACCAAACCAGTCTATGTATATCTCAGATTTCGATTTGGGCCTAAAAAAAAAAATTTAAATTGGCCAATAGGTGGCGCTACAGCACCTAAAAGTACTAAATTGCTCATAACTCCTAGACCGTTGGTCCTAGTCTCAAGCTTTTTACACCACTGTGATCCTTGGCTCAAGACGAACAAGATGTATATCTCAGATTTCGATTTGGGCCTAAACAGTTTTTTTTACGTCCAATTTTGTCCAAAACCTACTTTTGCGAACTAGTCCCTGGTTTTTCGCCCGATCGGAACCAAACCAGTCTATGTATATTTCAGATTTCGATTTGGGCCTAAAAAAAAAAATTTTAATTGGCCAATAGGTGGCGCTACAGCAACCAAAAGTACTAAATTGCTCATAACTCCTAGACCGTTAACAAGATGTATATCTCAGATTTCGATTTGGGCCTAAACAGTTTTTTTTACGTCCAATTTTGTCCAAAACCTACTTTTGCGAACTAGTCCCTGGTTTTTCGCCCGATCGGAACCAAACCAGTCTATGTATATCTCAGATTTCGATTTGGGCCTAAAAAAAAAAATTTAAATTGGCCAATAGGTGGCGCTACAGCACCTAAAAGTACTAAATTCCTCATAACTCCTAGACCGTTAACAAGATGTATATCTCAGATTTCGATTTGGGCCTAAACAATTTTTTTTACGTCCAATTTTGTCCAAAACCTACTTTTGCGAACTAGTCCCTGGTTTTTCGCCCGATCGGAACCAAACCAGTCTATGTATATCTCAGATTTCGATTTGGGCCTAAAAAAAAAAATTTAAATTGGCCAATAGGTGGCGCTACAGCACCTAAAAGTACTAAATTGCTCATAACTCCTAGACCGTTGGTCCTAGTCTCAAGCTTTTTACACCACTGTGATCCTTGGCTCAAGACGAACAAGATGTATATCTCAGATTTCGATTTGGGCCTAAACAGTTTTTTTTACGTCCAATTTTGTCCAAAACCTACTTTTGCAAACTAGTCCCTGGTTTTTCGCCCGATCGGAACCAAACCAGTCTATGTATATTTCAGATTTCGATTTGGGCCTAAAAAAAAAAATTTTAATTGGCCAATAGGTGGCGCTACAGCAACCAAAAGTACTAAATTGCTCATAACTCCTAGACCGTTAACAAGATGTATATCTCAGATTTCGATTTGGGCCTAAACAGTTTTTTTTACGTCCAATTTTGTCCAAAACCTACTTTTGCGAACTAGTCCCTGGTTTTTCGCCCGATCGGAACCAAACCAGTCTATGTATATCTCAGATTTCAATTTGGGCCTAAAAAAAAAAATTTAAATTGGCCAATAGGTGGCGCTACAGCACCTAAAAGTACTAAATTGCTCATAACTCCTAGACCGTTGGTCCTAGCCTCAAGCTTTTTACACCACTGTGATCCTTGGCTCAAGACGAACAAGATGTATATCTCAGATTTCGATTTGGGCCTAAACAGTTTTTTTTACGTCCAATTTTGTCCAAAACCTACTTTTGCAAACTAGTCCCTGGTTTTTCGCCCGATCGGAGCCAAACCAGTCTATGTATATCTCAGATTTCAATTTGGGCCTAAAAAAAAAAATTTAAATTGGCCAATAGGTGGCGCTACAGCACCTAAAAGTACTAAATTGCTCATAACTCCTAGACCGTTGGTCCTAGCCTCAAGCTTTTTACACCACTGTGATCCTTGGCTCAAGACGAACAAGATGTATATCTCAGATTTCGATTTGGGCCTAAACAGTTTTTTTTACGTCCAATTTTGTCCAAAACCTACTTTTGCGAACTAGTCCCTGGTTTTTCGCCCGATCGGAGCCAAACCAGTCTATGTATATTTCAGATTTCGATTTGGGCATAAAAAAAAAAATTTTAATTGGCCAATAGGTGGCGCTACAGCAACCAAAAGTACTAAATTGCTCATAACTCCTAGACCGTTAACAAGATGTATATCTCAGATTTCGATTTGGGCCTAAACAATTTTTTTTACGTCCAATTTTGTCCAAAACCTACTTTTGCGAACTAGTCCCTGGTTTTTCGCCCGATCGGAACCAAACCAGTCTATGTATATCTCAGATTTCGATTTGGGCCTAAAAAAAAAAATTTAAATTGGCCAATAGGTGGCGCTACAGCAACCAAAAGTACTAAATTGCTCATAACTCCTAGACCGTTGGTCCTAGCCTCAAGCTTTTTAAACCACTGTGATCCTTGGTTCAAGACGAACAAGATGTATATCTCAGATTTCGATTTGGGCCTAAACAGTTTTTTTTACGTTCAATTTTGTCCAAAACCTACTTTTGCGAACTAGTCCCTGGTTTTTCGCCCGATCGGAACCAAACCAGTCTATGTATATTTCAGATTTCGATTTGGGCCTAAAAAAAAAAATTTAAATTCGCCAATAGGTGGCGCTACAGCACCTAAAAGTACTAAATTGCTCATAACTCCTAGACCGTTGGTCCTAGCCTCAAGCTTTTTACACCACTGTGATCCTTGGCTCAAGACGAACAAGATGTATATCTCAGATTTCGATTTGGGCCTAAACAGTTTTTTTTACGTCCAATTTTGTCCAAAACCTACTTTTGCGAACTAGTCCCTGGTTTTTCGCCCGATCGGAACCAAACCAGTCTATGTATATTTCAGATTTCGATTTGGGCCTAAAAAAAAAAATTTTAATTGGCCAATAGGTGGCGCTACAGCAACCAAAAGTACTAAATTGCTCATAACTCCTAGACCGTTAACAAGATGTATATCTCAGATTTCGATTTGGGCCTAAACAATTTTTTTTACGTCCAATTTTGTCCAAAACCTACTTTTGCGAACTAGTCCCTGGTTTTTGGCCCGATCGGAACCAAACCAGTCTATGTATATCTCAGATTTCGATTTGGGCCTAAAAAAAAAAATTTAAATTGGCCAATAGGTGGCGCTACAGCACCTAAAAGTACTAAATTGCTCATAACTCCTAGACCGTTGGTCCTAGCCTCAAGCTTTTTAAACCATTGTGATCCTTGGCTCAAGACGAACAAGATGTATATCTCAGATTTCGATTTGGGCCTAAACAATTTTTTTTACGTCCAATTTTGTCCAAAACCTACTTTTGCGAACTAGTCCCTGGTTTTTCGCCCGATCGGAACCAAACCAGTCTATGTATATCTCAGATTTCAATTTGGGCCTAAAAAAAAAAATTTAAATTGGCCAATAGGTGGCGCTACAGCACCTAAAAGTACTAAATTGCTCATAACTCCTAGACCGTTGGTCCTAGCCTCAAGCTTTTTACACCACTGTGATCCTTGGCTCAAGACGAACAAGATGTATATCTCAGATTTCGATTTGGGCCTAAACAGTTTTTTTTACGTCCAATTTTGTCCAAAACCTACTTTTGCGAACTAGTCCCTGGTTTTTCGCCCGATCGGAACCAAACCAGTCTATGTATATTTCAGATTTCGATTTGGGCCTAAAAAAAAAAATTTTAATTGGCCAATAGGTGGCGCTACAGCAACCAAAAGTACTAAATTGCTCATAACTCCTAGACCGTTAACAAGATGTATATCTCAGATTTCGATTTGGGCCTAAACAATTTTTTTTACGTCCAATTTTGTCCAAAACCTACTTTTGCGAACTAGTCCCTGGTTTTTGGCCCGATCGGAACCAAACCAGTCTATGTATATCTCAGATTTCGATTTGGGCCTAAAAAAAAAAATTTAAATTGGCCAATAGGTGGCGCTACAGCACCTAAAAGTACTAAATTGCTCATAACTCCTAGACCGTTGGTCCTAGCCTCAAGCTTTTTAAACCATTGTGATCCTTGGCTCAAGACGAACAAGATGTATATCTCAGATTTCGATTTGGGCCTAAACAATTTTTTTTACGTCCAATTTTGTCCAAAACCTACTTTTGCGAACTAGTCCCTGGTTTTTCGCCCGATCGGAACCAAACCAGTCTATGTATATCTCAGATTTCAATTTGGGCCTAAAAAAAAAAATTTAAATTGGCCAATAGGTGGCGCTACAGCACCTAAAAGTACTAAATTGCTCATAACTCCTAGACCGTTGGTCCTAGCCTCAAGCTTTTTACACCACTGTGATCCTTGGCTCAAGACGAACAAGATGTATATCTCAGATTTCGATTTGGGCCTAAACAGTTTTTTTTACGTCCAATTTTGTCCAAAACCTACTTTTGCGAACTAGTCCCTGGTTTTTCGCCCGATCGGAGCCAAACCAGTCTATGTATATTTCAGATTTCGATTTGGGCATAAAAAAAAAAAATTTAATTGGCCAATAGGTGGCGCTACAGCAACCAAAAGTACTAAATTGCTCATAACTCCTAGACCGTTAACAAGATGTATATCTCAGATTTCGATTTGGGCCTAAACAATTTTTTTTACGTCCAATTTTGTCCAAAACCTACTTTTGCGAACTAGTCCCTGGTTTTTCGCCCGATCGGAACCAAACCAGTCTATGTATATCTCAGATTTCGATTTGGGCCTAAAAAAAAAAATTTAAATTGGCCAATAGGTGGCGCTACAGCAACCAAAAGTACTAAATTGCTCATAACTCCTAGACCGTTGGTCCTAGCCTCAAGCTTTTTAAACCACTGTGATCCTTGGTTCAAGACGAACAAGATGTATATCTCAGATTTCGATTTGGGCCTAAACAGTTTTTTTTACGTTCAATTTTGTCCAAAACCTACTTTTGCGAACTAGTCCCTGGTTTTTCGCCCGATCGGAACCAAACCAGTCTATGTATATTTCATATTTCGATTTGGGCCTAAAAAAAAAAATTTAAATTCGCCAATAGGTGGCGCTACAGCACCTAAAAGTACTAAATTGCTCATAACTCCTAGACCGTTGGTCCTAGCCTCAAGCTTTTTAAACCACTGTGATCCTTGGTTCAAGACGAACAAGATGTATATCTCAGATTTCGATTTGGGCGTAAACAGTTTTTTTTACGTCCAATTTTGTCCAAAACCTACTTTTGCGAACTAGTCCCTGGTTTTTCGCCCGATCGGAACCAAACCAGTCTATGTATATTTCAGATTTCGATTTGGGCCTAAAAAAAAAAATTTTAATTGGCCAATAGGTGGCGCTACAGCAACCAAAAGTACTAAATTGCTCATAACTCCTAGACCGTTAACAAGATGTATATCTCAGATTTCGATTTGGGCCTAAACAATTTTTTTTACGTCCAATTTTGTCCAAAACCTACTTTTGCGAACTAGTCCCTGGTTTTTCGCCCGATCGGAACCAAACCAGTCTATGTATATCTCAGATTTCGATTTGGGCCTAAAAAAAAAAATTTAAATTGGCCAATAGGTGGCGCTACAGCACCTAAAAGTACTAAATTCCTCATAACTCCTAGACCGTTGGTCCTAGCCTCAAGCTTTTTAAACCATTGTGATCCTTGGCTCAAGACGAACAAGATGTATATCTCAGATTTCGATTTGGGCCTAAACATTTTTTTTTACGTCCAATTTTGTCCAAAACCTACTTTTGCGAACTAGTCCCTGGTTTTTCGCCCGATCGGAACCAAACCAGTCTATGTATATCTCAGATTTCGATTTGGGCCTAAAAAAAAAAATTTAAATTGGCCAATAGGTGGCGCTACAGCACCTAAAAGTACTAAATTGCTCATAACTCCTAGACCGTTAACAAGATGTATATCTCAGATTTCGATTTGGGCCTAAACAATTTTTTTTACGTCCAATTTTGTCCAAAACCTACTTTTGCGAACTAGTCCCTGGTTTTTCGCCCGATCGGAACCAAACCAGTCTATGTATATCTCAGATTTCAATTTGGGCCTAAAAAAAAAAATTTAAATTGGCCAATAGGTGGCGCTACAGCACCTAAAAGTACTAAATTGCTCATAACTCCTAGACCGTTGGTCCTAGCCTCAAGCTTTTTACACCACTGTGATCCTTGGCTCAAGACGAACAAGATGTATATCTCAGATTTCGATTTGGGCCTAAACAGTTTTTTTTACGTCCAATTTTGTCCAAAACCTACTTTTGCGAACTAGTCCCTGGTTTTTCGCCCGATCGGAGCCAAACCAGTCTATGTATATTTCAGATTTCGATTTGGGCATAAAAAAAAAAAATTTAATTGGCCAATAGGTGGCGCTACAGCAACCAAAAGTACTAAATTGCTCATAACTCCTAGACCGTTAACAAGATGTATATCTCAGATTTCGATTTGGGCCTAAACAATTTTTTTTACGTCCAATTTTGTCCAAAACCTACTTTTGCGAACTAGTCCCTGGTTTTTCGCCCGATCGGAACCAAACCAGTCTATGTATATCTCAGATTTCGATTTGGGCCTAAAAAAAAAAATTTAAATTGGCCAATAGGTGGCGCTACAGCAACCAAAAGTACTAAATTGCTCATAACTCCTAGACCGTTGGTCCTAGCCTCAAGCTTTTTAAACCACTGTGATCCTTGGTTCAAGACGAACAAGATGTATATCTCAGATTTCGATTTGGGCCTAAACAGTTTTTTTTACGTTCAATTTTGTCCAAAACCTACTTTTGCGAACTAGTCCCTGGTTTTTCGCCCGATCGGAACCAAACCAGTCTATGTATATTTCATATTTCGATTTGGGCCTAAAAAAAAAAATTTAAATTCGCCAATAGGTGGCGCTACAGCACCTAAAAGTACTAAATTGCTCATAACTCCTAGACCGTTGGTCCTAGCCTCAAGCTTTTTAAACCACTGTGATCCTTGGTTCAAGACGAACAAGATGTATATCTCAGATTTCGATTTGGGCGTAAACAGTTTTTTTTACGTCCAATTTTGTCCAAAACCTACTTTTGCGAACTAGTCCCTGGTTTTTCGCCCGATCGGAACCAAACCAGTCTATGTATATTTCAGATTTCGATTTGGGCCTAAAAAAAAAAATTTTAATTGGCCAATAGGTGGCGCTACAGCAACCAAAAGTACTAAATTGCTCATAACTCCTAGACCGTTAACAAGATGTATATCTCAGATTTCGATTTGGGCCTAAACAATTTTTTTTACGTCCAATTTTGTCCAAAACCTACTTTTGCGAACTAGTCCCTGGTTTTTCGCCCGATCGGAACCAAACCAGTCTATGTATATCTCAGATTTCGATTTGGGCCTAAAAAAAAAAATTTAAATTGGCCAATAGGTGGCGCTACAGCACCTAAAAGTACTAAATTCCTCATAACTCCTAGACCGTTGGTCCTAGCCTCAAGCTTTTTAAACCATTGTGATCCTTGGCTCAAGACGAACAAGATGTATATCTCAGATTTCGATTTGGGCCTAAACATTTTTTTTTACGTCCAATTTTGTCCAAAACCTACTTTTGCGAACTAGTCCCTGGTTTTTCGCCCGATCGGAACCAAACCAGTCTATGTATATCTCAGATTTCGATTTGGGCCTAAAAAAAAAAATTTAAATTGGCCAATAGGTGGCGCTACAGCACCTAAAAGTACTAAATTGCTCATAACTCCTAGACCGTTGGTCCTAGCCTCAAGCTTTTTAAACCATTGTGATCCTTGGCTCAAGACGAACAAGATGTATATCTCAGATTTCGATTTGGGCCTAAACAATTTTTTTTACGTCCAATTTTGTCCAAAACCTACTTTTGCGAACTAGTCCCTGGTTTTTCGCCCGATCGGAACCAAACCAGTCTATGTATATCTCAGATTTCAATTTGGGCCTAAAAAAAAAAATTTAAATTGGCCAATAGGTGGCGCTACAGCACCTAAAAGTACTAAATTGCTCATAACTCCTAGACCGTTGGTCCTAGCCTCAAGCTTTTTACACCACTGTGATCCTTGGCTCAAGACGAACAAGATGTATATCTCAGATTTCGATTTGGGCCTAAACAGTTTTTTTTACGTCCAATTTTGTCCAAAACCTACTTTTGCGAACTAGTCCCTGGTTTTTCGCCCGATCGGAACCAAACCAGTCTATGTATATTTCAGATTTCGATTTGGGCCTAAAAAAAAAAATTTTAATTGGCCAATAGGTGGCGCTACAGCAACCAAAAGTACTAAATTGCTCATAACTCCTAGACCGTTAACAAGATGTATATCTCAGATTTCGATTTGGGCCTAAACAATTTTTTTTACGTCCAATTTTGTCCAAAACCTACTTTTGCGAACTAGTCCCTGGTTTTTGGCCCGATCGGAACCAAACCAGTCTATGTATATCTCAGATTTCGATTTGGGCCTAAAAAAAAAAATTTAAATTGGCCAATAGGTGGCGCTACAGCACCTAAAAGTACTAAATTGCTCATAACTCCTAGACCGTTGGTCCTAGCCTCAAGCTTTTTAAACCATTGTGATCCTTGGCTCAAGACGAACAAGATGTATATCTCAGATTTCGATTTGGGCCTAAACAATTTTTTTTACGTCCAATTTTGTCCAAAACCTACTTTTGCGAACTAGTCCCTGGTTTTTCGCCCGATCGGAACCAAACCAGTCTATGTATATCTCAGATTTCAATTTGGGCCTAAAAAAAAAAATTTAAATTGGCCAATAGGTGGCGCTACAGCACCTAAAAGTACTAAATTGCTCATAACTCCTAGACCGTTGGTCCTAGCCTCAAGCTTTTTACACCACTGTGATCCTTGGCTCAAGACGAACAAGATGTATATCTCAGATTTCGATTTGGGCCTAAACAGTTTTTTTTACGTCCAATTTTGTCCAAAACCTACTTTTGCGAACTAGTCCCTGGTTTTTCGCCCGATCGGAGCCAAACCAGTCTATGTATATTTCAGATTTCGATTTGGGCATAAAAAAAAAAAATTTAATTGGCCAATAGGTGGCGCTACAGCAACCAAAAGTACTAAATTGCTCATAACTCCTAGACCGTTAACAAGATGTATATCTCAGATTTCGATTTGGGCCTAAACAATTTTTTTTACGTCCAATTTTGTCCAAAACCTACTTTTGCGAACTAGTCCCTGGTTTTTCGCCCGATCGGAACCAAACCAGTCTATGTATATCTCAGATTTCGATTTGGGCCTAAAAAAAAAAATTTAAATTGGCCAATAGGTGGCGCTACAGCAACCAAAAGTACTAAATTGCTCATAACTCCTAGACCGTTGGTCCTAGCCTCAAGCTTTTTAAACCACTGTGATCCTTGGCTCAAGACGAACAAGATGTATATCTCAGATTTCGATTTGGGCCTAAACAGTTTTTTTTACGTCCAATTTTGTCCAAAACCTACTTTTGCGAACTAGTCCCTGGTTTTTCGCCCGATCGGAACCAAACCAGTCTATGTATATTTCAGATTTCGATTTGGGCATAAAAAAAAAATTTTAATTGGCCAATAGGTGGCGCTACAGCAACCAAAAGTACTAAATTGCTCATAACTCCTAGACCGTTAACAAGATGTATATCTCAGATTTCGATTTGGGCCTAAACAATTTTTTTTACGTCCAATTTTGTCCAAAACCTACTTTTGCGAACTAGTCCCTGGTTTTTCGCCCGATCGGAACCAAACCAGTCTATGTATATCTCAGATTTCGATTTGGGCCTAAAAAAAAAAATTTAAATTGGCCAATAGGTGGCGCTACAGCAACCAAAAGTACTAAATTGCTCATAACTCCTAGACCGTTGGTCCTAGCCTCAAGCTTTTTAAACCACTGTGATCCTTGGTTCAAGACGAACAAGATGTATATCTCAGATTTCGATTTGGGCCTAAACAGTTTTTTTTACGTTCAATTTTGTCCAAAACCTACTTTTGCGAACTAGTCCCTGGTTTTTCGCCCGATCGGAACCAAACCAGTCTATGTATATTTCAGATTTCGATTTGGGCCTAAAAAAAAAAATTTAAATTGGCCAATAGGTGGCGCTACAGCACCTAAAAGTACTTAATTGCTCATAACTCCTAGACCGTTGGTCCTAGCCTCAAGCTTTTTAAACCACTGTGATCCTTGGCTCAAGACGAACAAGATGTATATCTCAGATTTCGATTTGGGCCTAAAAAAAAAATTTAATTGGCCAATAGGTGGCGCTACAGCAACCAAAAGTACTAAATTGCTCATAACTCCTAGACCGTTGGTCCTAGCCTCAAGCTTTTTACACCACTGTGATCCTTGGCTCAAGACGAACAAGATGTATATCTCAGATTTCGATTTGGGCCTAAACAGTTTTTTTATGTTCAATTTTGTCCAAAACCTACTTTTGCGAACTAGTCCCTGGTTTTTCGCCCGATCGGAACCAAACCAGTCTATGTATATTTCAGATTTCGATTTGGGCCTAAAAAAAAAAATTTAAATTGGCCAATAGGTGGCGCTACAGCACCTAAAAGTACTAAATTGCTCATAACTCCTAGACCGTTGGTCCTAGCCTCAAGCTTTTTAAACCACTGTGATCCTTGGTTCAAGACGAACAAGATGTATATCTCAGATTTCGATTTGGGCCTAAACAGTTTTTTTTACGTTCAATTTTGTCCAAAACCTACTTTTGCGAACTAGTCCCTGGTTTTTCGCCCGATCGGAACCAAACCAGTCTATGTATATTTCAGATTTCGATTTGGGCCTAAAAAAAAAAATTTAAATTGGCCAATAGGTGGCGCTACAGCACCTAAAAGTACTTAATTGCTCATAACTCCTAGACCGTTGGTCCTAGCCTCAAGCTTTTTAAACCACTGTGATCCTTGGCTCAAGACGAACAAGATGTATATCTCAGATTTCGATTTGGGCCTAAAAAAAAAAATTTAATTGGCCAATAGGTGGCGCTACAGCAACCAAAAGTACTAAATTGCTCATAACTCCTAGACCGTTGGTCCTAGCCTCAAGCTTTTTACACCACTGTGATCCTTGGCTCAAGACGAACAAGATGTATATCTCAGATTTTGATTTGGGCCTAAACAGTTTTTTTATGTTCAATTTTGTCCAAAACCTACTTTTGCGAACTAGTCCCTGGTTTTTCGCCCGATCGGAACCAAACCAGTCTATGTATATTTCAGATTTCGATTTGGGCCTAAAAAAAAAAATTTAAATTGGCCAATAGGTGGCGCTACAGCACCTAAAAGTACTAAATTGCTCATAACTCCTAGACCGTTGGTCCTAGCCTCAAGCTTTTTAAACCACTGTGATCCTTGGTTCAAGACGAACAAGATGTATATCTCAGATTTCGATTTGGGCCTAAACAGTTTTTTTTACGTTCAATTTTGTCCAAAACCTACTTTTGCGAACTAGTCCCTGGTTTTTCGCCCGATCGGAACCAAACCAGTCTATGTATATTTCAGATTTCGATTTGGGCCTAAAAAAAAAAATTTAAATTCGCCAATAGGTGGCGCTACAGCACCTAAAAGTACTAAATTGCTCATAACTCCTAGACCGTTGGTCCTAGCCTCAAGCTTTTTAAACCACTGTGATCCTTGGTTCAAGACGAACAAGATGTATATCTCAGATTTCGATTTGGGCCTAAACAGTTTTTTTTACGTTCAATTTTGTCCAAAACCTACTTTTGCGAACTAGTCCCTGGTTTTTCGCCCGATCGGAACCAAACCAGTCTATGTATATTTCAGATTTCGATTTGGGCCTAAAAAAAAAAATTTAAATTGGCCAATAGGTGGCGCTACAGCACCTAAAAGTACTTAATTGCTCATAACTCCTAGACCGTTGGTCCTAGCCTCAAGCTTTTTAAACCACTGTGATCCTTGGCTCAAGACGAACAAGATGTATATCTCAGATTTCGATTTGGGCCTAAAAAAAAAATTTAATTGGCCAATAGGTGGCGCTACAGCAACCAAAAGTACTAAATTGCTCATAACTCCTAGACCGTTGGTCCTAGCCTCAAGCTTTTTACACCACTGTGATCCTTGGCTCAAGACGAACAAGATGTATATCTCAGATTTCGATTTGGGCCTAAACAGTTTTTTTATGTTCAATTTTGTCCAAAACCTACTTTTGCGAACTAGTCCCTGGTTTTTCGCCCGATCGGAACCAAACCAGTCTATGTATATTTCAGATTTCGATTTGGGCCTAAAAAAAAAAATTTAAATTGGCCAATAGGTGGCGCTACAGCACCTAAAAGTACTAAATTGCTCATAACTCCTAGACCGTTGGTCCTAGCCTCAAGCTTTTTAAACCACTGTGATCCTTGGTTCAAGACGAACAAGATGTATATCTCAGATTTCGATTTGGGCCTAAACAGTTTTTTTTACGTTCAATTTTGTCCAAAACCTACTTTTGCGAACTAGTCCCTGGTTTTTCGCCCGATCGGAACCAAACCAGTCTATGTATATTTCAGATTTCGATTTGGGCCTAAAAAAAAAAATTTAAATTGGCCAATAGGTGGCGCTACAGCACCTAAAAGTACTTAATTGCTCATAACTCCTAGACCGTTGGTCCTAGCCTCAAGCTTTTTAAACCACTGTGATCCTTGGCTCAAGACGAACAAGATGTATATCTCAGATTTCGATTTGGGCCTAAAAAAAAAAATTTAATTGGCCAATAGGTGGCGCTACAGCAACCAAAAGTACTAAATTGCTCATAACTCCTAGACCGTTGGTCCTAGCCTCAAGCTTTTTACACCACTGTGATCCTTGGCTCAAGACGAACAAGATGTATATCTCAGATTTTGATTTGGGCCTAAACAGTTTTTTTATGTTCAATTTTGTCCAAAACCTACTTTTGCGAACTAGTCCCTGGTTTTTCGCCCGATCGGAACCAAACCAGTCTATGTATATTTCAGATTTCGATTTGGGCCTAAAAAAAAAAATTTAAATTGGCCAATAGGTGGCGCTACAGCACCTAAAAGTACTAAATTGCTCATAACTCCTAGACCGTTGGTCCTAGCCTCAAGCTTTTTAAACCACTGTGATCCTTGGTTCAAGACGAACAAGATGTATATCTCAGATTTCGATTTGGGCCTAAACAGTTTTTTTTACGTTCAATTTTGTCCAAAACCTACTTTTGCGAACTAGTCCCTGGTTTTTCGCCCGATCGGAACCAAACCAGTCTATGTATATTTCAGATTTCGATTTGGGCCTAAAAAAAAAAATTTAAATTCGCCAATAGGTGGCGCTACAGCACCTAAAAGTACTAAATTGCTCATAACTCCTAGACCGTTGGTCCTAGCCTCAAGCTTTTTAAACCACTGTGATCCTTGGTTCAAGACGAACAAGATGTATATCTCAGATTTCGATTTGGGCCTAAACAGTTTTTTTTACGTTCAATTTTGTCCAAAACCTACTTTTGCGAACTAGTCCCTGGTTTTTCGCCCGATCGGAACCAAACCAGTCTATGTATATTTCAGATTTCGATTTGGGCCTAAAAAAAAAAATTTAAATTGGCCAATAGGTGGCGCTACAGCACCTAAAAGTACTTAATTGCTCATAACTCCTAGACCGTTGGTCCTAGCCTCAAGCTTTTTAAACCACTGTGATCCTTGGCTCAAGACAAACAAGATGTATATCTCAAATTTCGATTTGGGCCTAAAAAAAAAATTTAAATTGGCCAATAGGTGGCGCTACAGCAACCAAAAGTACTAAATTGCTCATAACTCCTAGACCGTTGGTCCTAGCCTCAAGCTTTTTACACCACTGTGATCCTTGGCTCAAGACGAACAAGATGTATATCACAGATTTCGATTTGGGCCTAAACAATTTTTTTTACGTCCAATTTTGTCCAAAACCTACTTTTGCGAACTACTCCCTGGTTTCTCGCCCGATCGGAACCAAACCAGTCTATGTATATCTCAGATTTCGATTTGGGCCTAAAAAAAAAAATTTAAATTGGCCAATAGGTGGCGCTACAGCAACCAAAAGATCTAAATTGCTCATAACTCCTAGACCGTTAACAAGATGTATATCTCAGATTTCGATTTGGGCCTAAACAATTTTTTTTACGTCCAATTTTGTCCAAAACCTACTTTTGCGAACTAGTCCCTGGTTTTTCGCCTGATCGGAACCAAACCAGTCTATGTATATCTCAGATTTCGATTTGGGCCTAAAAAAAAAAATTTAAATTGGCCAATAGGTGGCGCTACAGCACCTAAAAATACTAAATTGCTCATAACTCCTAGACCGTTAACAAGATGTATATCTCAGATTTCGATTTGGGCCTAAACTATTTTTTTTACGTCCAATTTTGTCCAAAACCTACTTTTGCGAACTAGTCCCCGGTTTTTCGCCTGATCGGAACCAAACCAGTCTATGTATATCTCAGATTTCGATTTGGGCCTAAAAAAAAAAATTTAAATTGGCCAATAGGTGGCGCTACAGCACCTAAAAGTACTAAATTGCTCATAACTCCTAGACCGTTGGTCCTAGCCTCAAGCTTTTTACACCACTATGATCCTTGGCTCAAGACGAACAAGATGTATATCTCAGATTTCTATTTGGGCCTAAACATTTTTTTTACGTCCAATTTTGTCCAAAACCTACTTTTGCGAACTACTCCCTGGTTTCTCGCCCGATCGGAACCAAACCGGTTTGGTCCAATTTTGTCCAAAACCTACTTTTGCGAACTAGTCCCTGGTTTTTCGCCCGATCGGAACCAAACCAGTCTAGGCCTATTCACTGGACTCTCTAGATCAATAATTATTGAAAAAAAATTGAAATTTTTCATTTGGGTGGCTGTAACAGTGTCATTTAATAAAGGGGCGGGGCAAAATACAGTCAAAAGCCTATAAATCCTAAACGAAAAGTCAAAACTTCACAAAAATTGATGAGCATATGTGTCATAACATGGTGAAGAAGCATGCAAAGTTTCATGGAGATCTGACCATAGGTGGCGCTATAACTGTCAAAAAAGGTCTCATTCTTATTAGGTGTTCAAGCACTTTAGTGCTGAAAACCTATTGTATTTGCTATTTGAAAAAAGAAAATCCCCTAAAACGCATCGTGCAGCCCAAACCGTAAGGCCTAGAGACTTGAAACTCGGCCAGATGGTAGGCCACACTTTTGGGGAGAACCTATCAGAGTATGACCCCGATTGGCCCATAGGTGGCGCTACAGCAACCAAAAGTACTAAATTGCTCATAACTCCTAGACCGTTAACAAGATGTATATCTCAGATTTCGATTTGGGCCTAAACAATTTTTTTTACGTCCAATTTTGTCCAAAACCTACTTTTGCGAACTACTCCCTGGTTTCTCGCCCGATCGGAACCAAACCAGTCTATGTATATCTCAGATTTCGATTTGGGCCTAAAAAAAAAAATTTAAATTGGCCAATAGGTGGCGCTACAGCAACCAAAAGATCTAAATTGCTCATAACTCCTAGACCGTTAACAAGATGTATATCTCAGATTTCGATTTGGGCCTAAACAATTTTTTTTACGTCCAATTTTGTCCAAAACCTACTTTTGCGAACTAGTCCCTGGTTTTTCGCCTGATCGGAACCAAACCAGTCTATGTATATCTCAGATTTCGATTTGGGCCTAAAAAAAAAAATTTAAATTGGCCAATAGGTGGCGCTACAGCACCTAAAAATACTAAATTGCTCATAACTCCTAGACCGTTAACAAGATGTATATCTCAGATTTCGATTTGGGCCTAAACTATTTTTTTTACGTCCAATTTTGTCCAAAACCTACTTTTGCGAACTAGTCCCCGGTTTTTCGCCTGATCGGAACCAAACCAGTCTATGTATATCTCAGATTTCGATTTGGGCCTAAAAAAAAAAATTTAAATTGGCCAATAGGTGGCGCTACAGCACCTAAAAGTACTAAATTGCTCATAACTCCTAGACCGTTGGTCCTAGCCTCAAGCTTTTTACACCACTATGATCCTTGGCTCAAGACGAACAAGATGTATATCTCAGATTTCTATTTGGGCCTAAACATTTTTTTTACGTCCAATTTTGTCCAAAACCTACTTTTGCGAACTACTCCCTGGTTTCTCGCCCGATCGGAACCAAACCGGTTTGGTCCAATTTTGTCCAAAACCTACTTTTGCGAACTAGTCCCTGGTTTTTCGCCCGATCGGAACCAAACCAGTCTAGGCCTATTCACTGGACTCTCTAGATCAATAATTATTGAAAAAAAATTGAAATTTTTCATTTGGGTGGCTGTAACAGTGTCATTTAATAAAGGGGCGGGGCAAAATACAGTCAAAAGCCTATAAATCCTAAACGAAAAGTCAAAACTTCACAAAAATTGATGAGCATATGTGTCATAACATGGTGAAGAAGCATGCAAAGTTTCATGGAGATCTGACCATAGGTGGCGCTATAACTGTCAAAAAAGGTCTCATTCTTATTAGGTGTTCAAGCACTTTAGTGCTGAAAACCTATTGTATTTGCTATTTGAAAAAAGAAAATCCCCTAAAACGCATCGTGCAGCCCAAACCGTAAGGCCTAGAGACTTGAAACTCGGCCAGATGGTAGGCCACACTTTTGGGGAGAACCTATCAGAGTATGACCCCGATTGGCCCATAGGTGGCGCTACAGCAACCAAAAGTACTAAATTGCTCATTACTCCTAGACCGTTAACAAGATGTATATCTCAGATTTCGATTTGGGCCTAAACAATTTTTTTTACGTCCAATTTTGTCCAAAACCTACTTTTGCGAACTAGTCCCTGGTTTTTCGCCTGATCGGAACCAAACCAGTCTATGTATATCTCAGATTTCGATTTGGGCCTAAAAAAAAATTTAAATTGGCCAATAGGTGGCGCTACAGCACCTAAAAGTACTAAATTGTTCATAACTCCTAGACCGTTGGTCCTAGCCTCAAGCTTTTTTACACCACTGTGATCCTTGGCTCAAGACGAACAAGATGTATATCACAGATTTCGATTTGGGCCTAAACAATTTTTTTTACGTCCAATTTTGTCCAAAACCTACTTTTGCGAACTACTCCCTGGTTTCTCGCCCGATCGGAACCAAACCAGTCTATGTATATCTCAGATTTCGATTTGGGCCTAAAAAAAAAAATTTAAATTGGCCAATAGGTGGCGCTACAGCAACCAAAAGATCTAAATTGCTCATAACTCCTAGACCGTTAACAAGATGTATATCTCAGATTTCGATTTGGGCCTAAACAATTTTTTTTACGTCCAATTTTGTCCAAAACCTACTTTTGCGAACTAGTCCCTGGTTTTTCGCCTGATCGGAACCAAACCAGTCTATGTATATCTCAGATTTCGATTTGGGCCTAAAAAAAAAAATTTAAATTGGCCAATAGGTGGCGCTACAGCACCTAAAAATACTAAATTGCTCATAACTCCTAGACCGTTAACAAGATGTATATCTCAGATTTCGATTTGGGCCTAAACTATTTTTTTTACGTCCAATTTTGTCCAAAACCTACTTTTGCGAACTAGTCCCCGGTTTTTCGCCTGATCGGAACCAAACCAGTCTATGTATATCTCAGATTTCGATTTGGGCCTAAAAAAAAAAATTTAAATTGGCCAATAGGTGGCGCTACAGCACCTAAAAGTACTAAATTGCTCATAACTCCTAGACCGTTGGTCCTAGCCTCAAGCTTTTTACACCACTATGATCCTTGGCTCAAGACGAACAAGATGTATATCTCAGATTTCTATTTGGGCCTAAACATTTTTTTTACGTCCAATTTTGTCCAAAACCTACTTTTGCGAACTACTCCCTGGTTTCTCGCCCGATCGGAACCAAACCGGTTTGGTCCAATTTTGTCCAAAACCTACTTTTGCGAACTAGTCCCTGGTTTTTCGCCCGATCGGAACCAAACCAGTCTAGGCCTATTCACTGGACTCTCTAGATCAATAATTATTGAAAAAAAATTGAAATTTTTCATTTGGGTGGCTGTAACAGTGTCATTTAATAAAGGGGCGGGGCAAAATACAGTCAAAAGCCTATAAATCCTAAACGAAAAGTCAAAACTTCACAAAAATTGATGAGCATATGTGTCATAACATGGTGAAGAAGCATGCAAAGTTTCATGGAGATCTGACCATAGGTGGCGCTATAACTGTCAAAAAAGGTCTCATTCTTATTAGGTGTTCAAGCACTTTAGTGCTGAAAACCTATTGTATTTGCTATTTGAAAAAAGAAAATCCCCTAAAACGCATCGTGCAGCCCAAACCGTAAGGCCTAGAGACTTGAAACTCGGCCAGATGGTAGGCCACACTTTTGGGGAGAACCTATCAGAGTATGACCCCGATTGGCCCATAGGTGGCGCTACAGCAACCAAAAGTACTAAATTGCTCATAACTCCTAGACCGTTAACAAGATGTATATCACAGATTTCGATTTGGGCCTAAACATTTTTTTTTACGTCCAATTTTGTCCAAAACCTACTTTTGCGAACTACTCCCTGGTTTCTCGCCCGATCGGAACCAAACCAGTCTATGTATTTCTCAGATTCCGATTTGGGCCTAAAAAAAAAAATTTAAATTGGCCAATAGGTGGCGCTACAGCACCTAAAAGTACTAAATTGCTCATAACTCCTAGACCGTTGGTCCTAGCCTCAAGCTTTTTACACCACTGTGATCCTTGGCTCAAGACGAACAAGATGTATATCTCAGATTTCGATTTGGGCCTAAACAATTTTTTTTTACGTCCAATTTTGTCCAAAACCTACTTTTGCGAACTACTCCCTGGTTTATCGCCCGATCGGAACCAAACCAGTCTATGTATATCTCAGATTTCGATTTGGGCCTAAAAAAAAAATTTAAATTGGCCAATAGGTGGCGCTACAGCAACCAAAAGTACTAAATTGCTCATAACTCCTATACCGTTGGTCCTAGCCTCAAGCTTTTTACACCACTATGATCCTTGGCTCAAGACGAACAAGATGTATATCTCAGATTTCTATTTGGGCCTAAACATTTTTTTTACGTCCAATTTTGTCCAAAACCTACTTTTGCGAACTACTCCCTGGTTTCTCGCCCGATCGGAACCAAACCGGTTTGGTCCAATTTTGTCCAAAACCTACTTTTGCGAACTAGTCCCTGGTTTTTCGCCCGATCGGAACCAAACCAGTCTAGGCCTATTCTCTGGACTCTCTAGATCAATAATTATTGAAAAAAAGTTGAAATTTTGCATTTGGTTGGCTGTAACAGGGTCATTTAGAAAAGGGGCGGGGCAAAATACAGTCAAAAGCCTATAAATCCTAAACGAAAAGTCAAAACTTCACAAAAATTGATGAGCATATGTGTCATAACATGGTGAAGAAGCATGCAAAGTTTCATGGAGATCTGACCATAGGTGGCGCTATAACTGTCAAAAAAGGTCTCATTCTTATTAGGTGTTCAAGCACTTTAGTGCTGAAAACCTATTGTATTTGCTATTTGAAAAAAGAAAATCCCCTAAAACGCATCGTGCAGCCCAAACCGTAAGGCCTAGAGACTTGAAACTCGGCCAGATGGTAGGCCACACTTTTGGGGAGAACCTATCAGAGTATGACCCCGATTGGCCCATAGGTGGCGCTACAGCAACCAAAAGTACTAAATTGCTCATAACTCCTAGACCGTTAACAAGATGTATATCACAGATTTCGATTTGGGCCTAAACATTTTTTTTTACGTCCAATTTTGTCCAAAACCTACTTTTGCGAACTACTCCCTGGTTTCTCGCCCGATCGGAACCAAACCAGTCTATGTATTTCTCAGATTCCGATTTGGGCCTAAAAAAAAAAATTTAAATTGGCCAATAGGTGGCGCTACAGCACCTAAAAGTACTAAATTGCTCATAACTCCTAGACCGTTGGTCCTAGCCTCAAGCTTTTTACACCACTGTGATCCTTGGTTCAAGACGAACAAGATGTATATCTCAGATTTTGATTTGGGCCTAAACAGTTTTTTTACGTCCAATTTTGTCCAAAACCTACTTTTGCGAACTAGTCCCTGGTTTCTCGCCCGATCGGAACCAAACCAGTCTATGTATATCTCAGATTTCGATTTGGGCCTAAAAAAAAAAATTTAAATTGGCCAATATGTGGCGCTACAGCACCTAAAAGTACTAAATTGCTCATAACTCCTAGACCGTTGGTCCTAGCCTCAAGCTTTTTACACCACTGTGATCCTTGGCTCAAGACGAACAAGATGTATATCTCAGATTTCGATTTGGGCCTAAACAGTTTTTTTTAAGTTCAATTTTGTCCAAAACCTACTTTTGCGAACTAGTCCCTGGTTTTTCGCCCGATCGGAACCAAACCAGTCTATGTATATTTCAGATTTCGATTTGGGCCTAAAAAAAAAAATTTTAATTGGCCAATAGGTGGCGCTACAGCAACCAAAAGTACTAAATTGCTCATAACTCCTAGACCGTTAACAAGATGTATATCTCAGATTTCGATTTGGGCCTAAACAATTTTTTTTACGTCCAATTTTGTCCAAAACCTACTTTTGCGAACTAGTCCCTGGTTTTTCGCCCGATCGGAACCAAACCAGTCTATGTATATTTCAGATTTCGATTTGGGCCTAAAAAAAAAAAATTAAATTGGCCAATAGGTGGCGCTACAGCACCTAAAAGTACTAAATTGCTCATAACTCCTAGACCGTTGGTCCTAGCCTCAAGCTTTTTACACCACTGTGATCCTTGGCTCAAGACGAACAAGATGTATATCTCAGATTTCGATTTGGGCCTAAACAGTTTTTTTTACGTCCAATTTTGTCCAAAACCTACTTTTGCGAACTAGTCCCTGGTTTTTCGCCCGATCGGAACCAAACCAGTCTATGTATATTTCAGATTTCGATTTGGGCATAAAAAAAAAAATTTTAATTGGCCAATAGGTGGCGCTACAGCAACCAAAAGTACTAAATTGCTCATAACTCCTAGACCGTTAACAAGATGTATATCTCAGATTTCGATTTGGGCCTAAACAATTTTTTTTACGTCCAATTTTGTCCAAAACCTACTTTTGCGAACTAGTCCCTGGTTTTTCGCCCGATCGGAACCAAACCAGTCTATGTATATCTCAGATTTCGATTTGGGCCTAAAAAAAAAAATTTAAATTGGCCAATAGGTGGCGCTACAGCAACCAAAAGTACTAAATTGCTCATAACTCCTAGACCGTTGGTCCTAGCCTCAAGCTTTTTAAACCACTGTGATCCTTGGTTCAAGACGAACAAGATGTATATCTCAGATTTCGATTTGGGCCTAAACAGTTTTTTTTACGTTCAATTTTGTCCAAAACCTACTTTTGCGAACTAGTCCCTGGTTTTTCGCCCGATCGGAACCAAACCAGTCTATGTATATTTCAGATTTCGATTTGGGCCTAAAAAAAAAAATTTAAATTCGCCAATAGGTGGCGCTACAGCACCTAAAAGTACTAAATTGCTCATAACTCCTAGACCGTTGGTCCTAGCCTCAAGCTTTTTAAACCACTGTGATCCTTGGTTCAAGACGAACAAGATGTATATCTCAGATTTTGATTTGGGCCTAAACAGTTTTTTTACGTCCAATTTTGTCCAAAACCTACTTTTGCGAACTAGTCCCTGGTTTCTCGCCCGATCGGAACCAAACCAGTCTATGTATATCTCAGATTTCGATTTGGGCATAAAAAAAAAAATTTTAATTGGCCAATAGGTGGCGCTACAGCAACCAAAAGTACTAAATTGCTCATAACTCCTAGACCGTTAACAAGATGTATATCTCAGATTTCGATTTGGGCCTAAACAATTTTTTTTACGTCCAATTTTGTCCAAAACCTACTTTTGCGAACTAGTCCCTGGTTTTTCGCCCGATCGGAACCAAACCAGTCTATGTATATTTCAGATTTCGATTTGGGCCTAAAAAAAAAAATTTAAATTCGCCAATAGGTGGCGCTACAGCACCTAAAAGTACTAAATTGCTCATAACTCCTAGACCGTTGGTCCTAGCCTCAAGCTTTTTAAACCACTGTGATCCTTGGTTCAAGACGAACAAGATGTATATCTCAGATTTTGATTTGGGCCTAAACAGTTTTTTTACGTCCAATTTTGTCCAAAACCTACTTTTGCGAACTAGTCCCTGGTTTCTCGCCCGATCGGAACCAAACCAGTCTATGTATATCTCAGATTTCGATTTGGGCCTAAAAAAAAAAATTTAAATTGGCCAATATGTGGCGCTACAGCACCTAAAAGTACTAAATTGCTCATAACTCCTAGACCGTTGGTCCTAGCCTCAAGCTTTTTACACCACTGTGATCCTTGGCTCAAGACGAACAAGATGTATATCTCAGATTTCGATTTGGGCCTAAACAGTTTTTTTTAAGTTCAATTTTGTCCAAAACCTACTTTTGCGAACTAGTCCCTGGTTTTTCGCCCGATCGGAACCAAACCAGTCTATGTATATTTCAGATTTCGATTTGGGCCTAAAAAAAAAAATTTTAATTGGCCAATAGGTGGCGCTACAGCAACCAAAAGTACTAAATTGCTCATAACTCCTAGACCGTTAACAAGATGTATATCTCAGATTTCGATTTGGGCCTAAACAATTTTTTTTACGTCCAATTTTGTCCAAAACCTACTTTTGCGAACTAGTCCCTGGTTTTTCGCCCGATCGGAACCAAACCAGTCTATGTATATTTCAGATTTCGATTTGGGCCTAAAAAAAAAAATTTAAATTGGCCAATAGGTGGCGCTACAGCACCTAAAAGTACTAAATTGCTCATAACTCCTAGACCGTTGGTCCTAGCCTCAAGCTTTTTAAACCACTGTGATCCTTGGCTCAAGACGAACAAGATGTATATCTCAGATTTCGATTTGGGCCTAAACAGTTTTTTTTACGTCCAATTTTGTCCAAAACCTACTTTTGCGAACTAGTCCCTGGTTTTTCGCCCGATCGGAACCAAACCAGTCTATGTATATTTCAGATTTCGATTTGGGCCTAAAAAAAAAAATTTAAATTGGCCAATAGGTGGCGCTACAGCAACCAAAAGTACTAAATTGCTCATAACTCCTAGACCGTTGGTCCTAGCCTCAAGCTTTTTAAACCACTGTGATCCTTGGCTCAAGACGAACAAGATGTATATCTCAGATTTCGATTTGGGCCTAAACAATTTTTTTACGTCCAATTTTGTCCAAAACCTACTTTTGCGAACTAGTCCCTGGTTTTTCGCCCGATCGGAACCAAACCAGTCTATGTATATTTCAGATTTCGATTTGGGCCTAAAAAAAAAATTTAAATTGGCCAATAGGTGGCGCTACAGCACCTAAAAGTACTAAATTGCTCATAACTCCTAGACCGTTGGTCCTAGCCTCAAGCTTTTTAAACCACTGTGATCCTTGGTTCAAGACGAACAAGATGTATATCTCAGATTTCGATTTGGGCCTAAACAGTTTTTTTTACGTTCAATTTTGTCCAAAACCTACTTTTGCGAACTAGTCCCTGGTTTTTCGCCCGATCGGAACCAAACCAGTCTATGTATATTTCAGATTTCGATTTGGGCCTAAAAAAAAAAAATTTAAATTGGCCAATAGGTGGCGCTACAGCACCTAAAAGTACTTAATTGCTCATAACTCCTAGACCGTTGGTCCTAGCCTCAAGCTTTTTAAACCACTGTGATCCTTGGCTCAAGACGAACAAGATGTATATCTCAGTTTCGATTTGGGCCTAAAAAAAAAATTTAATTGGCCAATAGGTGGCGCTACAGCAACCAAAAGTACTAAATTGCTCATAACTCCTAGACCGTTGGTCCTAGCCTCAAGCTTTTTACACCACTGTGATCCTTGGCTCAAGACGAACAAGATGTATATCTCAGATTTCGATTTGGGCCTAAACAGTTTTTTTATGTTCAATTTTGTCCAAAACCTACTTTTGCGAACTAGTCCCTGGTTTTTCGCCCGATCGGAACCAAACCAGTCTATGTATATTTCAGATTTCGATTTGGGCCTAAAAAAAAAAATTTAAATTGGCCAATAGGTGGCGCTACAGCACCTAAAAGTACTAAATTGCTCATAACTCCTAGACCGTTGGTCCTAGCCTCAAGCTTTTTAAACCACTGTGATCCTTGGTTCAAGACGAACAAGATGTATATCTCAGATTTCGATTTGGGCCTAAACAGTTTTTTTTACGTTCAATTTTGTCCAAAACCTACTTTTGCGAACTAGTCCCTGGTTTTTCGCCCGATCGGAACCAAACCAGTCTATGTATATTTCAGATTTCGATTTGGGCCTAAAAAAAAAAATTTAAATTGGCCAATAGGTGGCGCTACAGCACCTAAAAGTACTTAATTGCTCATAACTCCTAGACCGTTGGTCCTAGCCTCAAGCTTTTTAAACCACTGTGATCCTTGGCTCAAGACGAACAAGATGTATATCTCAGATTTCGATTTGGGCCTAAACAGTTTTTTTTACGTTCAATTTTGTCCAAAACCTACTTTTGCGAACTAGTCCCTGGTTTTTCGCCCGATCGGAACCAAACCAGTCTATGTATATTTCAGATTTCGATTTGGGCCTAAAAAAAAAAATTTAAATTGGCCAATAGGTGGCGCTACAGCACCTAAAAGTACTTAATTGCTCATAACTCCTAGACCGTTGGTCCTAGCCTCAAGCTTTTTAAACCACTGTGATCCTTGGCTCAAGACGAACAAGATGTATATTCCAGATTTCGATTTGGGCCTAAAAAAAAAATTTAATTGGCCAATAGGTGGCGCAACAGCAACCAAAAGTACTAAATTGCTCATAACTCCTAGACCGTTGGTCCTAGCCTCAAGCTTTTTACACCACTGTGATCCTTGGCTCAAGACGAACAAGATGTATATCTCAGATTTCGATTTGGGCCTAAACAGTTTTTTTATGTTCAATTTTGTCCAAAACCTACTTTTGCGAACTAGTCCCTGGTTTTTCGCCCGATCGGAACCAAACCAGTCTATGTATATTTCAGATTTCGATTTGGGCCTAAAAAAAAAAATTTAAATTGGCCAATAGGTGGCGCTACAGCACCTAAAAGTACTAAATTGCTCATAACTCCTAGACCGTTGGTCCTAGCCTCAAGCTTTTTAAACCACTGTGATCCTTGGTTCAAGACGAACAAGATGTATATCTCAGATTTCGATTTGGGCCTAAACAGTTTTTTTTACGTTCAATTTTGTCCAAAACCTACTTTTGCGAACTAGTCCCTGGTTTTTCGCCCGATCGGAACCAAACCAGTCTATGTATATTTCAGATTTCGATTTGGGCCTAAAAAAAAAAATTTAAATTGGCCAATAGGTGGCGCTACAGCACCTAAAAGTACTTAATTGCTCATAACTCCTAGACCGTTGGTCCTAGCCTCAAGCTTTTTAAACCACTGTGATCCTTGGCTCAAGACGAACAAGATGTATATCTCAGATTTCGATTTGGGCCTAAAAAAAAAAAATTAATTGGCCAATAGGTGGCGCTACAGCAACCAAAAGTACTAAATTGCTCATAACTCCTAGACCGTTGGTCCTAGCCTCAAGCTTTTTACACCACTGTGATCCTTGGCTCAAGACGAACAAGATGTATATCTCAGATTTTGATTTGGGCCTAAACAGTTTTTTTATGTTCAATTTTGTCCAAAACCTACTTTTGCGAACTAGTCCCTGGTTTTTCGCCCGATCGGAACCAAACCAGTCTATGTATATTTCAGATTTCGATTTGGGCCTAAAAAAAAAAATTTAAATTGGCCAATAGGTGGCGCTACAGCACCTAAAAGTACTAAATTGCTCATAACTCCTAGACCGTTGGTCCTAGCCTCAAGCTTTTTACACCACTGTGATCCTTGGCTCAAGACGAACAAGATGTATATCTCAGATTTCGATTTGGGCCTAAACAGTTTTTTTATGTTCAATTTTGTCCAAAACCTACTTTTGCGAACTAGTCCCTGGTTTTTCGCCCGATCGGAACCAAACCAGTCTATGTATATTTCAGATTTCGATTTGGGCCTAAACAGTTTTTTTTACGTTCAATTTTGTCCAAAACCTACTTTTGCGAACTAGTCCCTGGTTTTTCGCCCGATCGGAACCAAACCAGTCTATGTATATTTCAGATTTCGATTTGGGCCTAAAAAAAAAAATTTAAATTGGCCAATAGGTGGCGCTACAGCACCTAAAAGTACTTAATTGCTCATAACTCCTAGACCGTTGGTCCTAGCCTCAAGCTTTTTAAACCACTGTGATCCTTGGCTCAAGACGAACAAGATGTATATCTCAGATTTCGATTTGGGCCTAAAAAAAAAATTTAATTGGCCAATAGGTGGCGCTACAGCAACCAAAAGTACTAAATTGCTCATAACTCCTAGACCGTTGGTCCTAGCCTCAAGCTTTTTACACCACTGTGATCCTTGGCTCAAGACGAACAAGATGTATATCTCAGATTTTGATTTGGGCCTAAACAGTTTTTTTATGTTCAATTTTGTCCAAAACCTACTTTTGCGAACTAGTCCCTGGTTTTTCGCCCGATCGGAACCAAACCAGTCTATGTATATTTCAGATTTCGATTTGGGCCTAAAAAAAAAAATTTAAATTGGCCAATAGGTGGCGCTACAGCACCTAAAAGTACTTAATTGCTCATAACTCCTAGACCGTTGGTCCTAGCCTCAAGCTTTTTAAACCACTGTGATCCTTGGCTCAAGACAAACAAGATGTATATCTCAGATTTCGATTTGGGCCTAAAAAAAAATTTAAATTGGCCAATAGGTGGCGCTACAGCAACCAAAAGTACTAAATTGCTCATAACTCCTAGACCGTTGGTCCTAGCCTCAAGCTTTTTACACCACTGTGATCCTTGGCTCAAGACGAACAAGATGTATATCACAGATTTCGATTTGGGCCTAAACAATTTTTTTTACGTCCAATTTTGT
Source organism: Gila orcuttii (assembly GCA_026230005.1). Lineage (NCBI taxonomy): Eukaryota > Metazoa > Chordata > Actinopteri > Cypriniformes > Leuciscidae > Gila > Gila orcuttii. The sequence goes on along the minus strand of JAPDVR010000002.1, from coordinate 44,304,504 downwards.
CCAAAACCTACTTTTGCGAACTACTCCCTGGTTTCTCGCCCGATCGGAACCAAACCAGTCTATGTATATCTCAGATTTCGATTTGGGCCTAAAAAAAAAAATTTAAATTGGCCAATAGGTGGCGCTACAGCAACCAAAAGATCTAAATTGCTCATAACTCCTAGACCGTTAACAAGATGTATATCTCAGATTTCGATTTGGGCCTAAACAATTTTTTTTACGTCCAATTTTGTCCAAAACCTACTTTTGCGAACTAGTCCCTGGTTTTTCGCCTGATCGGAACCAAACCAGTCTATGTATATCTCAGATTTCGATTTGGGCCTAAAAAAAAAAATTTAAATTGGCCAATAGGTGGCGCTACAGCACCTAAAAATACTAAATTGCTCATAACTCCTAGACCGTTAACAAGATGTATATCTCAGATTTCGATTTGGGCCTAAACTATTTTTTTTACGTCCAATTTTGTCCAAAACCTACTTTTGCGAACTAGTCCCCGGTTTTTCGCCTGATCGGAACCAAACCAGTCTATGTATATCTCAGATTTCGATTTGGGCCTAAAAAAAAAAATTTAAATTGGCCAATAGGTGGCGCTACAGCACCTAAAAGTACTAAATTGCTCATAACTCCTAGACCGTTGGTCCTAGCCTCAAGCTTTTTACACCACTATGATCCTTGGCTCAAGACGAACAAGATGTATATCTCAGATTTCTATTTGGGCCTAAACATTTTTTTTACGTCCAATTTTGTCCAAAACCTACTTTTGCGAACTACTCCCTGGTTTCTCGCCCGATCGGAACCAAACCGGTTTGGTCCAATTTTGTCCAAAACCTACTTTTGCGAACTAGTCCCTGGTTTTTCGCCCGATCGGAACCAAACCAGTCTAGGCCTATTCACTGGACTCTCTAGATCAATAATTATTGAAAAAAAATTGAAATTTTTCATTTGGGTGGCTGTAACAGTGTCATTTAATAAAGGGGCGGGGCAAAATACAGTCAAAAGCCTATAAATCCTAAACGAAAAGTCAAAACTTCACAAAAATTGATGAGCATATGTGTCATAACATGGTGAAGAAGCATGCAAAGTTTCATGGAGATCTGACCATAGGTGGCGCTATAACTGTCAAAAAAGGTCTCATTCTTATTAGGTGTTCAAGCACTTTAGTGCTGAAAACCTATTGTATTTGCTATTTGAAAAAAGAAAATCCCCTAAAACGCATCGTGCAGCCCAAACCGTAAGGCCTAGAGACTTGAAACTCGGCCAGATGGTAGGCCACACTTTTGGGGAGAACCTATCAGAGTATGACCCCGATTGGCCCATAGGTGGCGCTACAGCAACCAAAAGTACTAAATTGCTCATAACTCCTAGACCGTTAACAAGATGTATATCTCAGATTTCGATTTGGGCCTAAACAATTTTTTTTACGTCCAATTTTGTCCAAAACCTACTTTTGCGAACTACTCCCTGGTTTCTCGCCCGATCGGAACCAAACCAGTCTATGTATATCTCAGATTTCGATTTGGGCCTAAAAAAAAAAATTTAAATTGGCCAATAGGTGGCGCTACAGCAACCAAAAGATCTAAATTGCTCATAACTCCTAGACCGTTAACAAGATGTATATCTCAGATTTCGATTTGGGCCTAAACAATTTTTTTTACGTCCAATTTTGTCCAAAACCTACTTTTGCGAACTAGTCCCTGGTTTTTCGCCTGATCGGAACCAAACCAGTCTATGTATATCTCAGATTTCGATTTGGGCCTAAAAAAAAAAATTTAAATTGGCCAATAGGTGGCGCTACAGCACCTAAAAATACTAAATTGCTCATAACTCCTAGACCGTTAACAAGATGTATATCTCAGATTTCGATTTGGGCCTAAACTATTTTTTTTACGTCCAATTTTGTCCAAAACCTACTTTTGCGAACTAGTCCCCGGTTTTTCGCCTGATCGGAACCAAACCAGTCTATGTATATCTCAGATTTCGATTTGGGCCTAAAAAAAAAAATTTAAATTGGCCAATAGGTGGCGCTACAGCACCTAAAAGTACTAAATTGCTCATAACTCCTAGACCGTTGGTCCTAGCCTCAAGCTTTTTACACCACTATGATCCTTGGCTCAAGACGAACAAGATGTATATCTCAGATTTCTATTTGGGCCTAAACATTTTTTTTACGTCCAATTTTGTCCAAAACCTACTTTTGCGAACTGCTCCCTGGTTTCTCGCCCGATCGGAACCAAACCGGTTTGGTCCAATTTTGTCCAAAACCTACTTTTGCGAACTAGTCCCTGGTTTTTCGCCCGATCGGAACCAAACCAGTCTAGGCCTATTCACTGGACTCTCTAGATCAATAATTATTGAAAAAAAATTGAAATTTTTCATTTGGGTGGCTGTAACAGTGTCATTTAATAAAGGGGCGGGGCAAAATACAGTCAAAAGCCTATAAATCCTAAACGAAAAGTCAAAACTTCACAAAAATTGATGAGCATATGTGTCATAACATGGTGAAGAAGCATGCAAAGTTTCATGGAGATCTGACCATAGGTGGCGCTATAACTGTCAAAAAAGGTCTCATTCTTATTAGGTGTTCAAGCACTTTAGTGCTGAAAACCTATTGTATTTGCTATTTGAAAAAAGAAAATCCCCTAAAACGCATCGTGCAGCCCAAACCGTAAGGTCTAGAGACTTGAAACTCGGCCAGATGGTAGGCCACACTTTTGGGGAGAACCTATCAGAGTATGACCCCGATTGGCCCATAGGTGGCGCTACAGCAACCAAAAGTACTAAATTGCTCATAACTCCTAGACCGTTAACAAGATGTATATCTCAGATTTCGATTTGGGCCTAAACAATTTTTTTTACGTCCAATTTTGTCCAAAACCTACTTTTGCGAACTAGTCCCTGGTTTTTCGCCTGATCGGAACCAAACCAGTCTATGTATATCTCAGATTTCGATTTGGGCCTAAAAAAAAATTTAAATTGGCCAATAGGTGGCGCTACAGCACCTAAAAGTACTAAATTGTTCATAACTCCTAGACCGTTGGTCCTAGCCTCAAGCTTTTTTACACCACTGTGATCCTTGGCTCAAGACGAACAAGATGTATATCACAGATTTCGATTTGGGCCTAAACAATTTTTTTTACGTCCAATTTTGTCCAAAACCTACTTTTGCGAACTACTCCCTGGTTTCTCGCCCGATCGGAACCAAACCAGTCTATGTATATCTCAGATTTCGATTTGGGCCTAAAAAAAAAAATTTAAATTGGCCAATAGGTGGCGCTACAGCAACCAAAAGATCTAAATTGCTCATAACTCCTAGACCGTTAACAAGATGTATATCTCAGATTTCGATTTGGGCCTAAACAATTTTTTTTACGTCCAATTTTGTCCAAAACCTACTTTTGCGAACTAGTCCCTGGTTTTTCGCCTGATCGGAACCAAACCAGTCTATGTATATCTCAGATTTCGATTTGGGCCTAAAAAAAAAAATTTAAATTGGCCAATAGGTGGCGCTACAGCACCTAAAAATACTAAATTGCTCATAACTCCTAGACCGTTAACAAGATGTATATCTCAGATTTCGATTTGGGCCTAAACAATTTTTTTTTACGTCCAATTTTGTCCAAAACCTACTTTTGCGAACTACTCCCTGGTTTATCGCCCGATCGGAACCAAACCAGTCTATGTATATCTCAGATTTCGATTTGGGCCTAAAAAAAAAATTTAAATTGGCCAATAGGTGGCGCTACAGCAACCAAAAGTACTAAATTGCTCATAACTCCTATACCGTTGGTCCTAGCCTCAAGCTTTTTACACCACTATGATCCTTGGCTCAAGACGAACAAGATGTATATCTCAGATTTCTATTTGGGCCTAAACATTTTTTTTACGTCCAATTTTGTCCAAAACCTACTTTTGCGAACTACTCCCTGGTTTCTCGCCCGATCGGAACCAAACCGGTTTGGTCCAATTTTGTCCAAAACCTACTTTTGCGAACTAGTCCCTGGTTTTTCGCCCGATCGGAACCAAACCAGTCTAGGCCTATTCTCTGGACTCTCTAGATCAATAATTATTGAAAAAAAGTTGAAATTTTGCATTTGGTTGGCTGTAACAGGGTCATTTAGAAAAGGGGCGGGGCAAAATACAGTCAAAAGCCTATAAATCCTAAACGAAAAGTCAAAACTTCACAAAAATTGATGAGCATATGTGTCATAACATGGTGAAGAAGCATGCAAAGTTTCATGGAGATCTGACCATAGGTGGCGCTATAACTGTCAAAAAAGGTCTCATTCTTATTAGGTGTTCAAGCACTTTAGTGCTGAAAACCTATTGTATTTGCTATTTGAAAAAAGAAAATCCCCTAAAACGCATCGTGCAGCCCAAACCGTAAGGCCTAGAGACTTGAAACTCGGCCAGATGGTAGGCCACACTTTTGGGGAGAACCTATCAGAGTATGACCCCGATTGGCCCATAGGTGGCGCTACAGCAACCAAAAGTACTAAATTGCTCATAACTCCTAGACCGTTAACAAGATGTATATCTCAGATTTCGATTTGGGCCTAAACAATTTTTTTTACGTCCAATTTTGTCCAAAACCTACTTTTGCGAACTAGTCCCTGGTTTTTCGCCTGATCGGAACCAAACCAGTCTATGTATATCTCAGATTTCGATTTGGGCCTAAAAAAAAATTTAAATTGGCCAATAGGTGGCGCTACAGCACCTAAAAGTACTAAATTGTTCATAACTCCTAGACCGTTGGTCCTAGCCTCAAGCTTTTTTACACCACTGTGATCCTTGGCTCAAGACGAACAAGATGTATATCACAGATTTCGATTTGGGCCTAAACAATTTTTTTTACGTCCAATTTTGTCCAAAACCTACTTTTGCGAACTACTCCCTGGTTTCTCGCCCGATCGGAACCAAACCAGTCTATGTATATCTCAGATTTCGATTTGGGCCTAAAAAAAAAAATTTAAATTGGCCAATAGGTGGCGCTACAGCAACCAAAAGATCTAAATTGCTCATAACTCCTAGACCGTTAACAAGATGTATATCTCAGATTTCGATTTGGGCCTAAACAATTTTTTTTACGTCCAATTTTGTCCAAAACCTACTTTTGCGAACTAGTCCCTGGTTTTTCGCCTGATCGGAACCAAACCAGTCTATGTATATCTCAGATTTCGATTTGGGCCTAAAAAAAAAAATTTAAATTGGCCAATAGGTGGCGCTACAGCACCTAAAAATACTAAATTGCTCATAACTCCTAGACCGTTAACAAGATGTATATCTCAGATTTCGATTTGGGCCTAAACTATTTTTTTTACGTCCAATTTTGTCCAAAACCTACTTTTGCGAACTAGTCCCCGGTTTTTCGCCTGATCGGAACCAAACCAGTCTATGTATATCTCAGATTTCGATTTGGGCCTAAAAAAAAAAATTTAAATTGGCCAATAGGTGGCGCTACAGCACCTAAAAGTACTAAATTGCTCATAACTCCTAGACCGTTGGTCCTAGCCTCAAGCTTTTTACACCACTATGATCCTTGGCTCAAGACGAACAAGATGTATATCTCAGATTTCTATTTGGGCCTAAACATTTTTTTTACGTCCAATTTTGTCCAAAACCTACTTTTGCGAACTACTCCCTGGTTTCTCGCCCGATCGGAACCAAACCGGTTTGGTCCAATTTTGTCCAAAACCTACTTTTGCGAACTAGTCCCTGGTTTTTCGCCCGATCGGAACCAAACCAGTCTAGGCCTATTCACTGGACTCTCTAGATCAATAATTATTGAAAAAAAATTGAAATTTTTCATTTGGGTGGCTGTAACAGTGTCATTTAATAAAGGGGCGGGGCAAAATACAGTCAAAAGCCTATAAATCCTAAACGAAAAGTCAAAACTTCACAAAAATTGATGAGCATATGTGTCATAACATGGTGAAGAAGCATGCAAAGTTTCATGGAGATCTGACCATAGGTGGCGCTATAACTGTCAAAAAAGGTCTCATTCTTATTAGGTGTTCAAGCACTTTAGTGCTGAAAACCTATTGTATTTGCTATTTGAAAAAAGAAAATCCCCTAAAACGCATCGTGCAGCCCAAACCGTAAGGCCTAGAGACTTGAAACTCGGCCAGATGGTAGGCCACACTTTTGGGGAGAACCTATCAGAGTATGACCCCGATTGGCCCATAGGTGGCGCTACAGCAACCAAAAGTACTAAATTGCTCATAACTCCTAGACCGTTAACAAGATGTATATCTCAGATTTCGATTTGGGCCTAAACAATTTTTTTTACGTCCAATTTTGTCCAAAACCTACTTTTGCGAACTAGTCCCTGGTTTTTCGCCTGATCGGAACCAAACCAGTCTATGTATATCTCAGATTTCGATTTGGGCCTAAAAAAAAATTTAAATTGGCCAATAGGTGGCGCTACAGCACCTAAAAGTACTAAATTGTTCATAACTCCTAGACCGTTGGTCCTAGCCTCAAGCTTTTTTACACCACTGTGATCCTTGGCTCAAGACGAACAAGATGTATATCACAGATTTCGATTTGGGCCTAAACAATTTTTTTTACGTCCAATTTTGTCCAAAACCTACTTTTGCGAACTACTCCCTGGTTTCTCGCCCGATCGGAACCAAACCAGTCTATGTATATCTCAGATTTCGATTTGGGCCTAAAAAAAAAAATTTAAATTGGCCAATAGGTGGCGCTACAGCAACCAAAAGATCTAAATTGCTCATAACTCCTAGACCGTTAACAAGATGTATATCTCAGATTTCGATTTGGGCCTAAACAATTTTTTTTACGTCCAATTTTGTCCAAAACCTACTTTTGCGAACTAGTCCCTGGTTTTTCGCCTGATCGGAACCAAACCAGTCTATGTATATCTCAGATTTCGATTTGGGCCTAAAAAAAAAAATTTAAATTGGCCAATAGGTGGCGCTACAGCACCTAAAAATACTAAATTGCTCATAACTCCTAGACCGTTAACAAGATGTATATCTCAGATTTCGATTTGGGCCTAAACTATTTTTTTTACGTCCAATTTTGTCCAAAACCTACTTTTGCGAACTAGTCCCCGGTTTTTCGCCTGATCGGAACCAAACCAGTCTATGTATATCTCAGATTTCGATTTGGGCCTAAAAAAAAAAATTTAAATTGGCCAATAGGTGGCGCTACAGCACCTAAAAGTACTAAATTGCTCATAACTCCTAGACCGTTGGTCCTAGCCTCAAGCTTTTTACACCACTATGATCCTTGGCTCAAGACGAACAAGATGTATATCTCAGATTTCTATTTGGGCCTAAACATTTTTTTTACGTCCAATTTTGTCCAAAACCTACTTTTGCGAACTACTCCCTGGTTTCTCGCCCGATCGGAACCAAACCGGTTTGGTCCAATTTTGTCCAAAACCTACTTTTGCGAACTAGTCCCTGGTTTTTCGCCCGATCGGAACCAAACCAGTCTAGGCCTATTCACTGGACTCTCTAGATCAATAATTATTGAAAAAAAATTGAAATTTTTCATTTGGGTGGCTGTAACAGTGTCATTTAATAAAGGGGCGGGGCAAAATACAGTCAAAAGCCTATAAATCCTAAACGAAAAGTCAAAACTTCACAAAAATTGATGAGCATATGTGTCATAACATGGTGAAGAAGCATGCAAAGTTTCATGGAGATCTGACCATAGGTGGCGCTATAACTGTCAAAAAAGGTCTCATTCTTATTAGGTGTTCAAGCACTTTAGTGCTGAAAACCTATTGTATTTGCTATTTGAAAAAAGAAAATCCCCTAAAACGCATCGTGCAGCCCAAACCGTAAGGCCTAGAGACTTGAAACTCGGCCAGATGGTAGGCCACACTTTTGGGGAGAACCTATCAGAGTATGACCCCGATTGGCCCATAGGTGGCGCTACAGCAACCAAAAGTACTAAATTGCTCATAACTCCTAGACCGTTAACAAGATGTATATCACAGATTTCGATTTGGGCCTAAACATTTTTTTTTACGTCCAATTTTGTCCAAAACCTACTTTTGCGAACTACTCCCTGGTTTCTCGCCCGATCGGAACCAAACCAGTCTATGTATTTCTCAGATTCCGATTTGGGCCTAAAAAAAAAAATTTAAATTGGCCAATAGGTGGCGCTACAGCACCTAAAAGTACTAAATTGCTCATAACTCCTAGACCGTTGGTCCTAGCCTCAAGCTTTTTACACCACTGTGATCCTTGGCTCAAGACGAACAAGATGTATATCTCAGATTTCGATTTGGGCCTAAACAATTTTTTTTTACGTCCAATTTTGTCCAAAACCTACTTTTGCGAACTACTCCCTGGTTTATCGCCCGATCGGAACCAAACCAGTCTATGTATATCTCAGATTTCGATTTGGGCCTAAAAAAAAAATTTAAATTGGCCAATAGGTGGCGCTACAGCAACCAAAAGTACTAAATTGCTCATAACTCCTATACCGTTGGTCCTAGCCTCAAGCTTTTTACACCACTATGATCCTTGGCTCAAGACGAACAAGATGTATATCTCAGATTTCTATTTGGGCCTAAACATTTTTTTTACGTCCAATTTTGTCCAAAACCTACTTTTGCGAACTACTCCCTGGTTTCTCGCCCGATCGGAACCAAACCGGTTTGGTCCAATTTTGTCCAAAACCTACTTTTGCGAACTAGTCCCTGGTTTTTCGCCCGATCGGAACCAAACCAGTCTAGGCCTATTCTCTGGACTCTCTAGATCAATAATTATTGAAAAAAAGTTGAAATTTTGCATTTGGTTGGCTGTAACAGGGTCATTTAGAAAAGGGGCGGGGCAAAATACAGTCAAAAGCCTATAAATCCTAAACGAAAAGTCAAAACTTCACAAAAATTGATGAGCATATGTGTCATAACATGGTGAAGAAGCATGCAAAGTTTCATGGAGATCTGACCATAGGTGGCGCTATAACTGTCAAAAAAGGTCTCATTCTTATTAGGTGTTCAAGCACTTTAGTGCTGAAAACCTATTGTATTTGCTATTTGAAAAAAGAAAATCCCCTAAAACGCATCGTGCAGCCCAAACCGTAAGGCCTAGAGACTTGAAACTCGGCCAGATGGTAGGCCACACTTTTGGGGAGAACCTATCAGAGTATGACCCCGATTGGCCCATAGGTGGCGCTACAGCAACCAAAAGTACTAAATTGCTCATAACTCCTAGACCGTTAACAAGATGTATATCTCAGATTTCGATTTGGGCCTAAACAATTTTTTTTACGTCCAATTTTGTCCAAAACCTACTTTTGCGAACTAGTCCCTGGTTTTTCGCCTGATCGGAACCAAACCAGTCTATGTATATCTCAGATTTCGATTTGGGCCTAAAAAAAAAAATTTAAATTGGCCAATAGGTGGCGCTACAGCACCTAAAAGTACTAAATTGCTCATAACTCCTAGACCGTTAACAAGATGTATATCTCAGATTTCGATTTGGGCCTAAACTATTTTTTTTACGTCCAATTTTGTCCAAAACCTACTTTTGCGAACTAGTCCCCGGTTTTTCGCCTGATCGGAACCAAACCAGTCTATGTATATCTCAGATTTCGATTTGGGCCTAAAAAAAAAAATTTAAATTGGCCAATAGGTGGCGCTACAGCACCTAAAAGTACTAAATTGCTCATAACTCCTAGACCGTTGGTCCTAGCCTCAAGCTTTTTACACCACTATGATCCTTGGCTCAAGACGAACAAGATGTATATCTCAGATTTCTATTTGGGCCTAAACATTTTTTTACGTCCAATTTTGTCCAAAACCTACTTTTGTGAACTACTCCCTGGTTTCTCGCCCGATCGGAACCAAACCGGTTTGGTCCAATTTTGTCCAAAACCTACTTTTGCGAACTAGTCCCTGGTTTTTCGCCCGATCGGAACCAAACCAGTCTAGGCCTATTCACTGGACTCTCTAGATCAATAATTATTGAAAAAAAATTGAAATTTTTCATTTGGGTGGCTGTAACAGTGTCATTTAAAAGGGGCGGGGCAAAATACAGTCAAAAGCCTATAAATCCTAAACGAAAAGTCAAAACTTCACAAAAATTGATGAGCATATGTGTCATAACATGGTGAAGAAGCATGCAAAGTTTCATGGAGATCGGACCATAGGTGGCGCTATAACTGTCAAAAAAGGTCTCATTCTTATTAGGTGTTCAAGCATTTTAGTGCTGAAAACCTATTGTATTTGCTATTTGAAAAAAAAAATCCCCTAAAACGCATCGTGCAGCCCAAACCGTAAGGCCTAGAGACTTGAAACTCGGCCAGATGGTAGGCCACACTTTTGGGGAGAACCTATCAGAGTATGACCCCGATTGGCCCATAGGTGGCGCTACAGCAACCAAAAGTACTAAATTACCCATAACTCCTCGACCGTTTGACCTAGAATCAAGATTTTTACATCACTGTGATCCCTGGCTCAAGGTGGACAAGATGTGTATCTCGGATGCTCGATTTGACCAAAAAAACATTTGTTATGGCCAGTTTTGTCCAAAACCTACTTTTGCGAACTAGTCCCTGGTTTTTCGCCCGATCGGAACCAAACCAGTCTAGGCCTATTCTCTGGACTCTCTAGATCAATAATTATTGAAAAAAAGTTGAAATTTTGCATTTGGTTGGCTGTAACAGGGTCATTTAGAAAAGGGGCGGGGCAAAATACAGTCAAAAGCCTATAAATCCTAAACGAAAAGTCAAAACTTCACAAAAATTGATGAGCATATGTGTCATAACATGGTGAAGAAGCATGCAAAGTTTCATGGAGATCGGACCATAGGTGGCGCTATAACTGTCAAAAAGGTCTCATTCTTATTAGGTGTTCAAGCACTTTAGTGCTGAAAACCTATTGTATTTGCTATTTGAAAAAAAAATTGCCCTAAAACGCATCGTGCAGCCCAAACCGTAAGGCCTAGAGACTTGAAACTTGGCCAGATGGTAGGCCACACTTTTGGGGAGAACCTATCAGAGTATGACCCCGATTGGCCCATAGGTGGCGCTACAGCAACCAAAAGTACTAAATTACCCATAACTCCTCGACCGTTTGACCTAGAATCAAGATTTTTACATCACTGTGATCCCTGGCTCAAGATGGACAATATGTGTATCTCGGATGCTCGATTTGACCAAAAAAACATTTGTTATGGCCAGTTTTGTCCAAAACCTACTTTTGCGAACTAGTCCCTGGTTTTTCGCCCGATCGGAACCAAACCATTCTAGGCCTATTCTCTGGACTCTCTAGATCAATAATTATTGAAAAAAAGTTGAAATTTTGCATTTAGTTGGCTGTAACAGGGTCATTTAGAAAACGGGCGGGGCAAAATACAGTCAAAAGCCTATAAATCCTAAACGAAAAGTCGAAACTTCACAAAAATTGATGAGCATATGTGTCATAACATGGTGAAGAAGCATGCAAAGTTTCATGGAGATCGGACCATAGGTGGCGCTATAACTGTCAAAAAGGTCTCATTCTTATTAGGTGTTCAAGCACTTTAGTGCTGAAAACCTATTGTATTTGCTATTTGGAAAAAAAAATTGCCCTAAATGCATCGTGCAGCCCAAACCGTAAGGCCTAGAGACTTGAAACTCGGCCAGATGGTAGGCCACACTTTTGGGGAGAACCTATCAGAGTATGACCCCGATTGGCCCTTAGGTGGCGCTACAGCAACCAAAAGTACTAAATTACCAATAACTCCTCGACCGTTTGACCTAGAATCAAGATTTTTACATCACTGTGATCCCTGGCTCAAGTTGGACAAGATGTGTATCTCGGATGCTCGATTTGACCAAAAAAACATTTGTTATGGCCAGTTTTGTCCAAAACCTACTTTTGCGAACTAGTCCCTGGTTTTTCGCCCGATCGGAACCAAACCATTCTAGGCCTATTCTCTGGACTCTCTAGATCAATAATTATTGAAAAAAAGTTGAAATTTTGCATTTAGTTGGCTGTAACAGGGTCATTTAGAAAACGGGCGGGGCAAAATACAGTCAAAAGCCTATAAATCCTAAACGAAAAGTCGAAACTTCACAAAAATTGATGAGCATATGTGTCATAACATGGTGAAGAAGCATGCAAAGTTTCATGGAGATCGGACCATAGGTGGCGCTATAACTGTCAAAAAGGTCTCATTCTTATTAGGTGTTCAAGCACTTTAGTGCTGAAAACCTATTGTATTTGCTATTTGGAAAAAAAAATTGCCCTAAATGCATCGTGCAGCCCAAACCGTAAGGCCTAGAGACTTGAAACTCGGCCAGATGGTAGGCCACACTTTTGGGGAGAACCTATCAGAGTATGACCCCGATTGGCCCATAGGTGGCGCTACAGCAACCAAAAGTACTAAATTACCAATAACTCCTCGACCGTTTGACCTAGAATCAAGATTTTTACATCCCTGTGATCCCTGGCTCAAGTCGGACAAGATGTATATCTCGGATTCTCGATTTGAGCAAGAAAAATTTTGTTATGGCCAGTTTTGTCCAAAACCTACTTTTGCGAACTAGTCCCTGGTTTTTCGCCCGATCGGAACCAAACCAGTCTAGGCCTATTCTCTGGACTCTCTAGATCAATAATTATCGAAAAAAATTTGAAATTTTGCATTTGGTTGGCTGTAACAGGTTCATTTAGAAAAGGGGCGGGGCAAAATACAGTCAAAAGCCTATAAATCCTAAACGAAAAGTCAAAAATTCACAAAAATTGATGAGCATATGTGTCATAACATGGTGAAGAAGCATGCAAAGTTTCATGGAGATCGGACCATAGGTGGCGCTATAACTGTCAAAAAGGTCTCATTCTTATTAGGTGTTCAAGCACTTTAGTGCTGAAAACCTATTGTATTTGCTATTTGGAAAAAAAAATTGCCCTAAATGCATCGTGCAGCCCAAACCGTAAGGCCTAGAGTCTTGAAACTCGGCCAGATGGTAGGCCACACTTTTGGGGAGAACCTATCAGAGTATGACCCCGATTGGCCCATAGGTGGCGCTACAGCAACCAAAAGTACTAAATTACCAATAACTCCTCGACCGTTTGACCTAGAATCAAGAATCAAGATTTTTACATCCCTGTGATCCCTGGCTCAAGTCGGACAAGATGTATATCTCGGATTCTCGATTTGATTCCTAAACGAAAAGTCAAAACTTCACAAAAATTGATGAGCATATGTGTCATAACATGGTGAAGAAGCATGCAAAGTTTCATGGAGATCGAACCATAGGTGGCGCTATAACTGTCAAAAAGGTCTCATTCTTATTAGGTGTTCAAGCACTTTAGCACTTTTTCTACAACAGAATGTGTGTGTAGTCCTATGTTTCTGAATAAATTCTGAATAATCTGATTAATAGTTTGCAAAGACATATATGAAATACCATTCAAATATATTTTCATAATGATTTTGTGTGTGTGTGTGTGTGTGTGTGTGTGTGTGTAAGCTTGCATAAAGGAGTTAAAATGGAAAAACTGGTTTGCAGAATACTGGTGAAAATCAAGCCTGTCAAAATGAAAGTGGCCAGCAGAGGGCAGTAGAAGACCACTTATTGACTCATTCTACTTATTAATGAAGTCTTTTAATAGGTGCATTCATATTTAGACACTATAAAATCACTTGTATAACAATTACTATTATAAAACAATCATATTTTGTCAGAGTTTATCACTTCATTTGTACTGACACTTCATATCAATGCTAGCAATGTGGTAAATCATGATAAACTATGGTAAATCATGCTAGAATCACGGTACTCTATGGCAGTGTTGGGAACCCTAATCAAACACACCTGATTCAACTCATCAGCTCATAATCACATAGGTTAATGAGCTGATGAGTTGAATCAGGTGTGATTGATTAGAGAGACAGAGAAAACGGGTCCTTCAGGACAGGTTTGGGAACCACTGCTCTATGGTAAATCATCCTAGAACGTAGTAAATCATACTAGAACGTGGTAAATCATGGTAAATCATGCTAGATTCATGGTAAATCATACTGGAACATGGTAAATCATGAAAAATCACACTAAAATGTGGTATATCATGGTAAATCATGCTAAAACATGGTCTATTCCATCTATGATATCAGTGGTTAAATGCTTGCTACATAAAACGTAATGTCTTTTGATGCTTGTGTGGTTAAAAATCTTAAATGCCTTAACTGCTTGAACACCGCTAAATGCTGCTTGCAGCTTTAATTATTAGGTGTTCAAGCACGAAGTGCTGAAAACCTATTGTATTTGTAAGGATTTTTATTATTATTATTATTATTATTATTTTTCTTCCGCCGTAAAACGCATCGTGCAGCCCAAACCGTAAGTGCTGGAGCCTTGAAACTTTGTCAGATGGTAGTACAAAAATCGAGGAGAGGTTATCAAATTATGAGCCCGATTGGCCCATAGGTGGCGCTATAGCAACCAATTGCGCAAAACTGCTCATAACTCCTAGACCGTATGTCGTAGGCTCAAGTGTCTTATATCTCTGGAAAGCTGGAAACCTGAAGTAAAAAACGTATATCTCCGATTTCATTTCCGCCATGATAGATTTTCCGCCATTTTGAATTTTGTCGAAAAACTACTTTTGCAAACTAGTCCCTGGTTTTTCGCCCGATCGGAACCAAACCAGTGCCAAAATGTTCTCTGGAGTCTGAATATCAATAATTATCGAAAAAAAGTTGAAATTTTGATTCACGGTCGCTAGGGGGCGCAAAATGAACGTTGTGGGCGGAGCCTATTTTACTCAAATGGCTATAACTCAAGAAGTAAATGAGATAGCTTCACCAAACTCGGTACACATGTGAATAAGTTCATTCTGAGGTCACAGTAAAAAAATCGCGACGATTGGGCACTAGGTGGCGCTATAACATTAAAAAAACATAAATAGGGCTATGACCACCTGACCGTTGGTCCGATTGACTTGAAAATTGGTATGCAGTGTCTTGGTCCAAGGCTATGTATAAAAGGACATTGGCGTATCTCAAAAAACATGGCCGCCATCGGCCAATGAAGTTTGAGCACCTGTGAGACGAGGTTAACGGAGGCCGATCGGAATGAAACTCGATGGGCATGTTCGACTCATGGCCCAAGAGGTCTGTAAGAGTTTTGAAAGAAATCGGCCACTAGTTGGCGCTAACGAGTTTTACGGCTCTGTAATCACGTGGTGTGGCACACATCCCCACAAAATGCATATCATTTGATAGATCTCCTCATGCTGAACAACTTTGCCTCTAGAACCATTGCTGTCAATCAAATCGTTCATTAAATATTCACAAATATGTTTAAAACCTACTTTTGCGAACTAGTCCTAGGATTTTCGCCCGATCGGAACCAGACCAGTCTAGGACAATTCTCTGGACTCTCTAGATCAATAATTATCAAAAAAAGTTGAAATTTGGCATTTGGTTGGCTATAACAGGGTCATTTATAAAATGGGCGTGGCAAAATATAGTCAAAAGCCTATAAATCCTATACGAAAACTCAGAACTTCACAAAAATTGGTGAGCATATGGGACATAACATCCTTAAAAAGCATGCCAAATTTTATGGAGATCGGACCATAGGTGGCGCTATAACTGTTAAAAAGCTTTGAAACAATGTATTTCCTATGGTAAATTGCCTGTATTTGCTGTAAATGGTGTTTTGCATTTATTATCATGTAATGTTCATATCATAATGTTCAAAACCAGTGCAGTACGATTCTCTGGACTCTCTAGATCAATAATTATCAGAAAAAGTTGAACAACTTCATTTGGATGGCTATAATAGGGTCACTTCACAATGTAGCCATGACCTAGTGTCCCCAAAAGCTTATATCTCTTCAATGAATGCTCAGATCTTCTTAAAAACAAGTCAGAACATGTGCCATATGACTCCAAACAATCATGAAAAATTTCAGACAGATCGGACAAGATTTGCCTCTATAACAGTTAAAAATGGGAAAATTAAATGAATATAATGGCATATTAAGCCAATAAGTAGTATTTTACTGCCCCCTGCTGTTTAAAATATGAATTATACTTGAGTAGTGTGACAAAATTACTATTTAGACTTTATAAAATTACTATTTTAACATTTACAATCACATTAAGTCAAATTTCATCTATTGAAGTATCACTATTGACAATTCTGTCACATTGACAAATGTGAATCCTGAATGAGACATAGTTCAAATCTCTGTATCTACAACAGAATGTGTGTGTAGTCCTATGTTTCTGAATAAATTCTGAATAATCTGATTAATAGTTTGCAAAGACATGTATGAAATAACATTCAAATATATTTTCATAATGATTTTGTGTGTGTGTGTGTGTGTGTGTGTGTGTGTGTAAGCTTGCATAAAGGAGTTAAAATGGAAAAACTGTCAAAATGAAAGTGGCCAGCAGAGGGCAGTAGAAGACCACTTATTGGCTCATTCTACTTATTAATGAAGTCTTTTAACAGGTGCATTTATATTTAGACACTATAAAATCACTTGTATAACAATTACTATTATAACACAATCATATTTTGTCAGAGTTTATCACTTCATTTGTACTGACACTTCACATCAATGCTAGCAATGTGGTAAATCATGATAAACTATGGTAAATCATGCTAGAATCACGGTACTCTATGGCAGTGTTGGGAACCCTAATCAAACACACCTGATTCAACTCATCAGCTCATAATCACATAGGTTAATGAGCTGATGAGTTGAATCAGGTGTGATTGATTAGAGAGACAGAGAAAACGGGTCCTTCAGGACAGGTTTGGGAACCACTGCTCTATGGTAAATCATCCTAGAACGTTGTAAATCATACTAGAACTTGGTAAATCATGGTAAATCATGCTAGATTCATGGTAAATCATACTGGAACATGGTAAATCATGAAAAATCACACTAAAATGTGGTATATCATGGTAAATCATGCTAAAACATGGTCTATTCCATCTATGATATCAGTGGTTAAATGCTTGCTACATAAAACGTAATGTCTTTTGATGCTTGTGTGGTTAAAAATCTTAAATGCCTTAACTGCTTGAACACCGCTAAATGCTGCTTGCAGCTTTAATTATTATTATTATTATTATTATTATTTTTCTTCCGCCGTAAAACGCATCGTGCAGCCCAAACCGTAAGTGCTGGAGCCTTGAAACTTTGTCAGATGGTAGTACAAAAATCGAGGAGAGGTTATCAAATTATGAGCCCGATTGGCCCATAGGTGGCGCTATAGCAACCAATTGCGCGAAACTGCTCATAACTCCTAGACCGTAAGTCGTAGACTCAAGTGTCTTATATCACTGGAAAGCTGGTCACCTGACGAAAAAAACGTATATCTCCGATTTAATTTCCGCCAATATAGATTTTCCGCCATTTTGAATTTTGTCAAAAAACTACTTTTGCGAACTAGTCTCAGGGTCATTTAGAAAAGGGGCGGGACAAAATACGGTCAAAAGCCTATAAATCCTAAACGAACAGTCAAAACTTCACATAAATTGATGAGCATATGTGTCATAACATGGTGAAGAAGCATGCAAAGTTTCATGGAGATCGGACCATAGGTGGCGCTATAACTGTCAAAAAGGTCTCATTCTTATTAGGTGTTCAAGCACTTTAGTGCTGAAAACCTACTGTATTTGCTATTTGAAAAAAAAATTACCCTAAAACGCATCGTGCAGCCCAAACCGTAAGGCCTAGAGACTTGAAACTTGGCCAGATGGTAGGCCACACTTTTGGGGAGAACCTATCAGAGTATGACCCCGATTGGCCCATAGGTGGCGCTACAGCAACCAAAAGTACTAAATTACCCATAACTCCTCGACCGTTTGACCTAGAATCAAGATTTTTACATCACTGTGATCCCTGGCTCAAGGTGGACAAGATGTGTATCTCGGATGCTCGATTTGACCAAAAAAACATTTGTTATGGCCAGTTTTGTCCAAAACCTACTTTTGCGAACTAGTCCCTGGTTTTTCGCCCGATCGGAACCAAACCAGTCTAGGCCTATTCTCTGGACTCTCTAGATCAATAATTATTGAAAAAAAGTTGAAATTTTGCATTTGGTTGGCTGTAACAGGGTCATTTAGAAAAGGGGCGGGGCAAAATACAGTCAAAAGCCTATAAATCCTAAACGAAAAGTCAAAACTTCACAAACATTGATGAGCATATGTGTCATAACATGGTGAAGAAGCATGCAAAGTTTCATGGAGATCGGACCATAGGTGGCGCTATAACTGTCAAAAAGGTCTCATTCTTATTAGGTGTTCAAGCACTTTAGTGCTGAAAACCTATTGTATTTGCTATTTGAAAAAAAAATTGCCCTAAAACGCATCGTGCAGCCCAAACCGTAAGGCCTAGAGACTTGAAACTTGGCCAGATGGTAGGCCACACTTTTGGGGAGAACCTATCAGAGTATGACCCCGATTGGCCCATAGGTGGCGCTACAGCAACCAAAAGTACTAAATTACCCATAACTCCTCGACCGTTTGACCTAGAATCAAGATTTTTACATCACTGTGATCACTGGCTCAATGTGGACAAGATGTGTATCTCGGATGCTCGATTTGACCAAAAAAACATTTGTTATGGCCAGTTTTGTCCAAAACCTACTTTTGCGAACTAGTCCCTGGTTTTTCGCCCGATCGGAACCAAACCAGTCTAGGCCTATTCTCTGGACTCTCTAGATCAATAATTATTGAAAAAAAGTTGAAATTTTGCATTTGGTTGGCTGTAACAGGGTCATTTAGAAAAGGGGCGGGGCAAAATACAGTCAAAAGCCTATAAATCCTAAACGAAAAGTCAAAACTTCACAAAAATTGATGAGCATATGTGTCATAACATGGTGAAGAAGCATGCAAAGTTTCATGGAGATCGGACCATAGGTGGCGCTATAACTGTCAAAAAGGTCTCATTCTTATTAGGTGTTCAAGCACTTTAGTGCTGAAAACCTATTGTATTTGCTATTTGAAAAAAAAATTGCCCTAAAACGCATCGTGCAGCCCAAACCGTAAGGCCTAGAGACTTGAAACTTGGCCAGATGGTAGGCCACACTTTTGGGGAGAACCTATCAGAGTATGACCCCGATCTGCCCATAGGTGGCGCTACAGCAACCAAAAGTACTAAATTACCCATAACTCCTCGACCGTTTGACCTAGAATCAAGATTTTTACATCCCTGTGATCCCTGGCTCAAGTCGGACAAGATGTGTATCTCGGATGCTCGATTTGACCAAAAAAACATTTGTTATGGCCAGTTTTGTCCAAAACCTACTTTTGCGAACTAGTCCCTGGTTTTTCGCCCGATCGGAACCAAACCAGTCTAGGCCTATTCTCTGGACTCTCTAGATCAATAATTATTGAAAAAAAGTTGAAATTTTGCATTTGGTTGGCTGTAACAGGGTCATTTAGAAAAGGGGCGGGGCAAAATACAGTCAAAAGCCTATAAATCCTAAACGAAAAGTCAAAACTTCACAAAAATTGATGAGCATATGTGTCATAACATGGTGAAGAAGCATGCAAAGTTTCATGGAGATCGGACCATAGGTGGCGCTATAACTGTCAAAAAGGTCTCATTCTTATTAGGTGTTCAAGCACTTTAGTGCTGAAAACCTATTGTATTTGCTATTTGAAAAAAAAATTGCCCTAAAACGCATCGTGCAGCCCAAACCGTAAGGCCTAGAGACTTGAAACTTGGCCAGATGGTAGGCCACACTTTTGGGGAGAACCTATCAGAGTATGACCCCGATTGGCCCATAGGTGGCGCTACAGCAACCAAAAGTACTAAATTACCCATAACTCCTCGACCGTTTGACCTAGAATCAAGATTTTTACATCCCTGTGATCCCTGGCTCAAGTCGGACAAGATGTATATCTCGGATTCTCGATTTGAGCAAGAAAAATTTTGTTATGGCCAGTTTTGTCCAAAACCTACTTTTGCGAACTAGTCCCTGGTTTTTCGCCCGATCGGAACCAAACCAGTCTAGGCCTATTCTCTGGACTCTCTAGATCAATAATTATCGAAAAAAAGTTGAAATTTTGCATTTGGTTGGCTGTAACAGGGTCATTTAGAAAAGGGGCGGGGCAAAATACAGTCAAAAGCCTATAAATCCTAAACGAAAAGTCAAAAATTCACAAAAATTGATGAGCATATGTGTCATAACATGGTGAAGAAGCATGCAAAGTTTCATGGAGATCGGACCATAGGTGGCGCTATAACTGTCAAAAAGGTCTCATTCTTATTAGGTGTTCAAGCACTTTAGTGCTGAAAACCTATTGTATTTGCTATTTGGAAAAAAAAATTGCCCTAAATGCATCGTGCAGCCCAAACCGTAAGGCCTAGAGTCTTGAAACTCGGCCAGATGGTAGGCCACACTTTTGGGGAGAACCTATCAGAGTATGACCCCGATTGGCCCATAGGTGGCGCTACAGCAACCAAAAGTACTAAATTACCAATAACTCCTCGACCGTTTGACCTAGAATCAAGAATCAAGATTTTTACATCCCTGTGATCCCTGGCTCAAGTCGGACAAGATGTATATCTCGGATTCTCGATTTGATTCCTAAACGAAAAGTCAAAACTTCACAAAAATTGATGAGCATATGTGTCATAACATGGTGAAGAAGCATGCAAAGTTTCATGGAGATCGAACCATAGGTGGCGCTATAACTGTCAAAAAGGTCTCATTCTTATTAGGTGTTCAAGCACTTTAGCACTTTTTCTACAACAGAATGTGTGTGTAGTCCTATGTTTCTGAATAAATTCTGAATAATCTGATTAATAGTTTGCAAAGACATATATGAAATACCATTCAAATATATTTTCATAATGATTTTGTGTGTGTGTGTGTGTGTGTGTGTGTGTGTAAGCTTGCATAAAGGAGTTAAAATGGAAAAACTGGTTTGCAGAATACTGGTGAAAATCAAGCCTGTCAAAATGAAAGTGGCCAGCAGAGGGCAGTAGAAGACCACTTATTGACTCATTCTACTTATTAATGAAGTCTTTTAATAGGTGCATTCATATTTAGACACTATAAAATCACTTGTATAACAATTACTATTATAAAACAATCATATTTTGTCAGAGTTTATCACTTCATTTGTACTGACACTTCATATCAATGCTAGCAATGTGGTAAATCATGATAAACTATGGTAAATCATGCTAGAATCACGGTACTCTATGGCAGTGTTGGGAACCCTAATCAAACACACCTGATTCAACTCATCAGCTCATAATCACATAGGTTAATGAGCTGATGAGTTGAATCAGGTGTGATTGATTAGAGAGACAGAGAAAACGGGTCCTTCAGGACAGGTTTGGGAACCACTGCTCTATGGTAAATCATCCTAGAACGTAGTAAATCATACTAGAACGTGGTAAATCATGGTAAATCATGCTAGATTCATGGTAAATCATACTGGAACATGGTAAATCATGAAAAATCACACTAAAATGTGGTATATCATGGTAAATCATGCTAAAACATGGTCTATTCCATCTATGATATCAGTGGTTAAATGCTTGCTACATAAAACGTAATGTCTTTTGATGCTTGTGTGGTTAAAAATCTTAAATGCCTTAACTGCTTGAACACCGCTAAATGCTGCTTGCAGCTTTAATTATTAGGTGTTCAAGCACGAAGTGCTGAAAACCTATTGTATTTGTAAGGATTTTTATTATTATTAGGTGTTCAAGCACGAAGTGCTGAAAACCTATTGTATTTGTACTGATTTTTAGGTGTTCAAGCACGAAGTGCTGAAAACCTATTGTATTTGTACTGATTTTTATTATTATTATTCTCCGCTAAAACGCATCGTGCAGACCAAACCGTAAGTGCTAGAGACTTGAAACTTTGTCAGATGGTAGTACAAAAATCGAGGAGAGGTTATCAAATTATGAGCCCGATTGGCCCATAGGTGGCGCTATAGCAACCAATTGCGCAAAACTGCTCATAACTCCTAGACCGTATGTCGTAGACTCAAGTGTCTTATATCTCTGGAAAGCTGGAAACCTGAAGTAAAAAACGTATATCTCCCATTTCATTTCCGCCATGATAGATTTTCCGCCATTTTGAATTTTGTCGAAAAACTACTTTTGCGAACTAGTCCCTGGTTTTTCGCCCGATCGGAACCAAACCAGTGCCAAAATGTTCTCTGGAGTCTGAATATCAATAATTATCGAAAAAAAGTTGAAATTTTGATTCACGGTCGCTAGGGGGCGCAAAATGAACGTTGTGGGCGGAGCCTATTTTACTAAAATGGCTATAACTCAAGAAGTAAATGAGATAGCTTCACCAAACTCGGTACACATGTGAATAAGTTCATTCTGAGGTCACAGTAAAAAAATCGCGACGATTGGGCACTAGGTGGCGCTATAACATTAAAAAAACTTAAATAGGGCTATGACCACCTGACCGTTGGTCCGATTGACTTGAAAATTGGTATGCAGTGTCTTGGTCCAAGGCCCCATGTATGTATAAAAGGACATTGGCTTATCTCAAAAAACATGGCCGCCATCGGCCAATGAAGTTTGAGCACCTGTGAGACGAGGTTAACGGAGGCCGATCGGAACGAAACTCGATGGGCATGTTCGACTCATGGCCCAAGAGGTCTGTAAGAGTTTTGAAAGAAATCGGCCACTAGTTGGGGCTAACGAGTTTTACGGCTCTGTAATCACGTGGTGTGGCACACATCCCCACAAAATGCATATCATTTGATAGATCTCCTCATGGTGAACAACTTTGCCTCTAGAACCATTGCTGTCAATCAAATCGTTCATTAAATATTCACAAATATGTTTAAAACCTACTTTTGCAAACTAGTCCTAGGATTTTCGCCCGATCGGAACCAGACCAGTCTAGGACAATTCTATGGACTCTCTAGATCAATAATTATCAAAAAAAAGTTGAAATTTGGCATTTGGTTGGCTATAACAGGGTCATTTATAAAATAGGCGTGGCAAAATATAGTCAAAAGCCTATAAATCCTATACGAAAACTCAGAACTTCACAAAAATTGGTGAGCATATGTGACATAACATCCTTAAAAAGCATGCCAAATTTTATGGAGATCGGACCATAGGTGGCGCTATAACTGTTAAAAAGCTTTGAAACAATGTATTTCCTATGGTAAATTGCCTGTATTTGCTGTAAATGGTGTTTTCCATTTATTATCATGTAATGTTCATATCATAATGTTCAAAACAAGTGCAGTACAATTCTCTGGACTCTCTAGATCAATAATTATCAGAAAAAGTTGAACAACTTCATTTGGATGGCTATAATAGGGTCACTTCACAATGTAGCCTTGACCTAGTGTCCCCAAAAGCCTATATCTCTTCAATGAATGCTCAGATCTTCTTAAAAACAACTCAGAACATGTGCCATATGACTCCAAACAATCATGAAAAATTTCAAACAGATCGGAAAAAATTTGCCTCTATAACAGTTAAAAATTAGAAAATTAAATGAATATAATGGCATATTAAGCCAATAAGTAGTATTTTACTGCCCCCTGCTGTTTAAAATATGAATTATACTTGAGTAGTGTGACAAAATTACTATTTAGACTTTATAAAGTCACTATTTTAACATTTACAATCACATTAAGTCAAATTTCATCTATTGAAGTATCACTATTGACAATTCTGTCACATTGACAAATGTGAATCCTGAATTAGACATAGTTCAAATCTCTGTATCTACAACAGAATGTGTGTGTAGTCCTATGTTTCTGAATAAATTCTGAATAATCTGATTAATAGTTTGCAAAGACATGTATGAAATACCATTCAAATACATTTTCATAATGATTTTGTGTGTGTGTGTGTGTGTGTGTGTGTGTGTGTGTGTGTGTGTGTGTGTGTGTGTGTGTAAGCTTGCATAAAGGAGTTAAAATGGAAAAAACTGGTTTGCAGAATACTGGTGAAAATCAAGCCTGTCAAAATGAAAGTGGCCAGCAGAGGGCAGTAGAAGACCACTTATTGGCTCATTCTACTTATTAATGAAGTCTTTTAACAGGTGCATTCATATTTAGACATTATAAAATCACTTGTATAACAATTACTATTATAACAATCATATTTTGTCAGAGTTTATCACTTCATTTGTACTGACACTTCACATCAATGCTAGCAATGTGGTAAATCATGCTAGAATCACGGTACTCTATGGCAGTGTTGGGAACACTAATCAAACAAAAGCCAGGCTTAATAATGAGAAACACTATTTAGCTGTCTAACCCAGTCACAAAAGGGTTAACTTATTTTCGTATCTTTGATGGACTTGTAAGTGAGCAAATGGGTGAGCTCTGTGAGACAGTGAGCTGACCAATCAGCTGCCAGCTAGGCTCCGTTACAGTTACGCCTCTAGTTTTGCGTCACTGCACGTTCTTTTGGCGCCTGCACTTGAGAATAGGAGGCTGTGTTATCTACTTGGTAAGA
Source organism: Gila orcuttii (assembly GCA_026230005.1). Taxonomy (NCBI): domain Eukaryota; kingdom Metazoa; phylum Chordata; class Actinopteri; order Cypriniformes; family Leuciscidae; genus Gila; species Gila orcuttii. The sequence continues at coordinate 44,280,095 of JAPDVR010000002.1, read as the reverse complement.
CGATAAAAACGACATGGAGAGAATTAAACAAGTTCTGTAATCATTATTGCTTATGCTGACTATACCTTGTTGTAATATAGAGTGTTAAAGCGAGCTGTACCTGAATCCACTGTTGTCACGGAGCTAAAGGCAGTGAATTCCGCTGAAATGGTGAGTTGTTTATCTAGCGCTAGGCCTCTGAGATCGCTAGCATTTAGGTTAATCTAAATTTAGGTATTTAGCCACAATAGGATAGCGAAATACTGGTTAATGCCTGTGAAACCAACTACTTATTTTGTTTGTGGGTTATAAAAATAAATGTTACCTTTCCATACTGTTGCTAAATAGTTAGTTTGTTAAATAATGATGTTAAAAATTGTGGATTCAATTGTGTTTACTGGAGGTTAGAGAGGTACATTTTTAGTGCATTCTTTCCACTGTTACCGATGCAGAGGGGGATAAATAAGCACGCTAATGCCTTAATGCAGTGTTTCTCAACCTCTCCTGCAGGGACCCCCTGACAGGACATGTTTTTGTTTTAACCCTGAAATGGCACACCTGATTCAATTAATTAAAGGCTTAATGTGCAGCTGACTAATTGAATCAGGTGTGCCATTTCAGGGTTAAAACAAAAACATGTCCTGTCAGGGGGTCCCTGCAGGAGAGGTTGAGAAACACTGCCTTAATGCATCTAATTTCAAGTAATACAAGTTGATCAATGTTTACATGCAATTCATGCAGTTTTATTCTTCATACTGCTAATGTTACTAAGGTTTCATAAAACTTGAATTAGAAATGTGTTTTTATGAAGGATGTAATTTCTGATGTAAATGTACTTTTGATACTGGAGATAAATTCATATAGTTTTGATACCTGAGAAGAAACATAAGAGCTGTTGTACAACGAGAGAGAGATTTTGAAATTGTGTTATCGGTGTACTGAAATATTATCTCATTTTATTTTATAGTAGCCTGTAGCAGTCCATTTATTCACTGAATGGTAATTGAGAGAAATGATTTGGCCTTATTTATAGGTCAGGTTTTGGTAAAGAGTTGGAAACATCGTGCAGAGATCCTTTCCACGGAGTGATACAGATCCAGACGTTCCAGGCGTTCTCCCAGAGATTCAAAGATTCCCAGTCCGGGTGGCTGGGTGGCGAGCCAGACGTGTTTGTGACTCTGACTTTAGACAGATTACCAGGATCATCTTCATCTTCGTGGTGGTAGGACAAACACTAACACAACTGGAAAAAAAGGGCCCCAACGGTGAAAACTGAACTCTTGTCAATAAAGGCAAGTGGAACCGAGGACAAACTGAGCTCAAAGAAACTGAAAAAAAGGTTTTTGTTTTTGTGCGCACTTTATTATTTTAGTTTGTTATTTTTCATAAATGTGTTCTTATATGTATGTGCCAGCCCTGTATAATTAATACAGGTTTTGTAAACTGTCATTCTGGTGTGGTATTCCTTTTATTCGCATTCAATTCTCAGGCTCTTAACAATTTAGCGTTTTCTGATTCTGGTCCAAATTCATATTAAACATAACCTCTAGGACTACTTTAGACTACTACACCTATGTACATTATTACTACCCCGTAATAAGGGTTACATGTATGAAATACCATTCAAATATATTTTCATAATGATTTTGTGTGTGTGTGTGTGTGTGTGTGTGTGTGTGTGTGTGTGTGTGTGTGTGTGTGTGTGTGTGTGTAAGCTTGCATAAGGGAGTTAAAATGGAAAAACTGGTTTGCAGAATACTGGTGAAAATCAAGCCTGTCAAAATGAAAGTGGCCAGCAGAGGGCAGTAGAAGACCACTTATTGGCTCATTCTACTTATTAATGAAGTCTTTTAACAGGTGCATATTTAGACACTATAAAATCACTTGTATAACAATTACTATTATAACACAATCATATTTTGACAGAGTTTATCACTTCATTTGTACTGACACTTCACATCAATGCTAGCAATGTGGTAAATCATGATAAACTATGGTAAATCATGCTAGAATCACGGTACTCTATGACAGTGTTGGGAACCCTAATCAAACACACCTGATTCAACTCATCAGCTCATAATCACATAGGTTAATGAGCTGATGAGTTGAATCAGGTGTGATTGATTAGAGAGACAGAGAAAACGGGTCCTTCAGGACAGGTTTGGGAACCACTGCTCTATGGTAAATCATCCTAGGACGTAGTAAATCATACTGGAACATGGTAAATCATGAAAAATCACACTAAAATGTGGTATATCATGCTAAAACATGGTCTATTCCATCTATGATGTCAGTGGTTAAATGCTTGCTACATAAAACTTAATGTCTTTTGATGCTTGTGTGGTTAAAAATCTTAAATGCCTTAACTGCTTGAACACCGCTAAATGCTGCTTGCAGCTTTAATTATTATTATTATTCTCCGCTAAAACGCATCGTGCAGACCAAACCGTAAGTGCTAGAGACTTGAAACTTTGTCAGATGGTAGTACAAAAATCGAGGAGAGGTTATCAAATTATGAGCCCGATTGGCCCATAGGTGGCGCTATAGCAACCAATTGCGCAAAACTGCTCATAACTCCTAGACCGTATGTCGTAGACTCAAGTGTCTTATATCTCTGGAAAGCTGGAAACCTGAAGTAAAAAACGTATATCTCCGATTTCATTTCCGCCATGATAGATTTTCCGCCATTTTGAATTTTGTCGAAAAACTACTTTTGCGAACTAGTCCCTGGTTTTTCGCCCGATCGGAACCAAACCAGTGCCAAAATGTTCTCTGGAGTCTGAATATCAATAATTATCGAAAAAAAGTTGAAATTTTGATTCACGGTCGCTAGGGGGCGCAAAATGAACGTTGTGGGCGGAGCCTATTTTACTAAAATGGCTATAACTCAAGAAGTAAATGAGATAGCTTCACCAAACTCGGTACACATGTGAATAAGTTCATTCTGAGGTCACAGTAAAAAAATCGCGACGATTGGGCACTAGGTGGCGCTATAACATTAAAAAAACATAAATAGGGCTATGACCACCTGACCGTTGGTCCGATTGACTTGAAAATTGGTATGCAGTGTCTTGGTCCAAGGCCCCATGTATGTATAAAAGGACATTGGCGTATCTCAAAAAACATGGCCGCCATCGGCCAATGAAGTTTGAGCACCTGTGAGACGAGGTTAACGGAGGCCGATCGGAACGAAACTCGATGGGCATGTTCGACTCATGGCCCAAGAGGTCTGTAAGAGTTTTGAAAGAAATCGGCCACTAGTTGGCGCTAACAAGTTTTACGGCTCTGTAATCACGTGGTGTGGCACACATCCCCACAAAATGCATATCATTTGATAGATCTCCTCATGCTGAACAACTTTGCCTCTAGAACCATTGCTGTCAATCAAATCGTTCATTAAATATTCACAAATATGTTTAAAACCTACTTTTGCGAACTAATCCTAGGATTTTCGCCCGATCGGAACCAGACCAGTCTAGGACAATTCTCTGGACTCTCTAGATCAATAATTATCAAAAAAAAGTTGAAATTTGGCATTTGGTTGGCTATAACAGGGTCATTTATAAAATGGGCGTGGCAAAATATAGTCAAAAGCCTATAAATCCTATACGAAAACTCAGAACTTCACAAAAATTGGTGAGCATATGGGACATAACATCCTTAAAAAGCATGCCAAATTTTATGGAGATCGGACCATAGGTGGCGCTATAACTGTTAAAAAGCTTTGAAACAATGTATTTCCTATGGTAAATTGCCTGTATTTGCTGTAAATGGTGTTTTGCATTTATTATCATGTAATGTTCATATCATAATGTTCAAAACCAGTGCAGTACAATTCTCTGGACTCTCTAGATCAATAATTATCAGAAAAAGTTGAACAACTTCATTTGGATGGCTATAATAGGGTCACTTCACAATGTAGCCATGACCTAGTGTCCCCAAAAGCTTATATCTCTTCAATGAATGATCAGATCTTCTTAAAAACAAGTCAGAACATGTGCCATATGACTCCAAACAATCATGAAAAATTTCAGACAGATCGGACAAAATTTGCCTCTATAACAGTTAAAAATGGGAAAATTAAATGAATATAATGGCATATTAAGCCAATAAGTAGTATTTTACTGCCCCCTGCTGTTTAAAATATGAATTATACTTGAGTAGTGTGACAAAATTACTATTTAGACTTTATAAAATTACTATTTTAACATTTACAATCACATTAAGTCAAATTTCATCTATTGAAGTATCACTATTGACAATTCTGTCACATTGACAAATGTGAATCCTGAATGAGACATAGTTCAAATCTCTGTATCTACAACAGAATGTGTGTGTAGTCCTATGTTTCTGAATAAATTCTGAATAATCTGATTAATAGTTTGCAAAGACATGTATGAAATAACATTCAAATATATTTTCATAATGATTTTGTGTGTGTGTGTGTGTGTGTGTGTGTAAGCTTGCATAAAGGAGTTAAAATGGAAAAACTGTCAAAATGAAAGTGGCCAGCAGAGGGCAGTAGAAGACCACTTATTGGCTCATTCTACTTATTAATGAAGTCTTTTAACAGGTGCATTCATATTTAGACACTATAAAATCACTTGTATAACAATTACTATTATAACACAATCATATTTTCTCAGAGTTTATCACTTCATTTGTTCTGACACTTCACATCAATGCTAGCAATGTGGTAAATCATGATAAACTATGGTAAATCATGCTAGAATCACAGTACTCTATGGCAGTGTTGGGAACCCTAATCAAACACACCTGATTCAACTCATCAGCTCATAATCACATAGGTTAATGAGCTGATGAGTTGAATCAGGTGTGATTGATTAGAGAGACAGAGAAAACGGGTCCTTCAGGACAGGTTTGGGAACCACTGCTCTATGGTAAATCATCCTAGAACGTAGTAAATCATACTAGAACTTGGTAAATCATGGTAAATCATGCTAGATTCATGGTAAATCATACTGGAACATGGTAAATCATGAAAAATCACACTAAAATGTGGTATATCATGGTAAATCATGCTAAAACATGGTCTATTCCATCTATGATATCAGTGGTTAAATGCTTGCTACATAAAACGTAATGTCTTTTGATGCTTGTGTGGTTAAAAATCTTAAATGCCTTAACTGCTTGAACACCGCTAAATGCTGCTTGCAGCTTTAATTATTATTATTATTATTTTTCTTCCGCCGTAAAACGCATCGTGCAGCCCAAACCGTAAGTGCTGGAGCCTTGAAACTTTGTCAGATGGTAGTACAAAAATCGAGGAGAGGTTATCAAATTATGAGCCCGATTGGCCCATAGGTGGCGCTATAGCAACCAATTGCGCAAAACTGCTCATAACTCCTAGACCGTATGTCGTAGGCTCAAGTGTCTTATATCTCTGGAAAGCTGGAAACCTGAAGTAAAAAACGTATATCTCCGATTTCATTTCCGCCATGATAGATTTTCCGCCATTTTGAATTTTGTCGAAAAACTACTTTTGCAAACTAGTCCCTGGTTTTTCGCCCGATCGGAACCAAACCAGTGCCAAAATGTTCTCTGGAGTCTGAATATCAATAATTATCGAAAAAAAGTTGAAATTTTGATTCACGGTCGCTAGGGGGCGCAAAATGAACGTTGTGGGCGGAGCCTATTTTACTCAAATGGCTATAACTCAAGAAGTAAATGAGATAGCTTCACCAAACTCGGTACACATGTGAATAAGTTCATTCTGAGGTCACAGTAAAAAAATCGCGACGATTGGGCACTAGGTGGCGCTATAACATTAAAAAAACATAAATAGGGCTATGACCACCTGACCGTTGGTCCGATTGACTTGAAAATTGGTATGCAGTGTCTTGGTCCAAGGCTATGTATAAAAGGACATTGGCGTATCTCAAAAAACATGGCCGCCATCGGCCAATGAAGTTTGAGCACCTGTGAGACGAGGTTAACGGAGGCCGATCGGAATGAAACTCGATGGGCATGTTCGACTCATGGCCCAAGAGGTCTGTAAGAGTTTTGAAAGAAATCGGCCACTAGTTGGCGCTAACGAGTTTTACGGCTCTGTAATCACGTGGTGTGGCACACATCCCCACAAAATGCATATCATTTGATAGATCTCCTCATGTTGAACAACTTTGCCTCTAGAACCATTGCTGTCAATCAAATCGTTCATTAAATATTCACAAATATGTTTAAAACCTACTTTTGCAAACTAGTCCTAGGATTTTCGCCCGATCGGAACCAGACCAGTCTAGGACAATTCTCTGGACTCTCTAGATCAATAATTATCAAAAAAAAGTTGAAATTTGGCATTTGGTTGGCTATAACAGGGTCATTTATAAAATGGGCGTGGCAAAATATAGTCAAAAGCCTATAAATCCTATACGAAAACTCAGAACTTCACAAAAATTGGTGAGCATATGGGACATAACATCCTTAAAAAGCATGCCAAATTTTATGGAGATCGGACCATAGGTGGCGCTATAACTGTTAAAAAGCTTTGAAACAATGTATTTCCTATGGTAAATTGCCTGTATTTGCTGTAAATGGTGTTTTGCATTTATTATCATGTAATGTTCATATCATAATGTTCAAAACCAGTGCAGTACAATTCTCTGGACTCTCTAGATCAATAATTATCAGAAAAAGTTGAACAACTTCATTTGGATGGCTATAATAGGGTCACTTCACAATGTAGCCATGACCTAGTGTCCCCAAAAGCTTATATCTCTTCAATGAATGCTCAGATCTTCTTAAAAACAAGTCAGAACATGTGCCATATGACTCCAAACAATCATGAAAAATTTCAGACAGATCGGACAAGATTTGCCTCTATAACAGTTAAAAATGGGAAAATTAAATGAATATAATGGCATATTAAGCCAATAAGTAGTATTTTACTGCCCCCTGCTGTTTAAAATATGAATTATACTTGAGTAGTGTGAAAAAATTACTATTTAGACTTTATAAAATTACTATTTTAACATTTACAATCACATTAAGTCAAATTTCATCTATTGAAGTATCACTATTGACAATTCTGTCACATTGACAAATGTGAATCCTGAATGAGACATAGTTCAAATCTCTGTATCTACAACAGAATGTGTGTGTAGTCCTATGTTTCTGAATAAATTCTGAATAATCTGATTAATAGTTTGCAAAGACATGTATGAAATAACATTCAAATATATTTTCATAATGATTTTGTGTGTGTGTGTGTGTGTGTGTGTAAGCTTGCATAAAGGAGTTAAAATGGAAAAACTGTCAAAATGAAAGTGGCCAGCAGAGGGCAGTAGAAGACCACTTATTGGCTCATTCTACTTATTAATGAAGTCTTTTAACAGGTGCATTCATATTTAGACACTATAAAATCACTTGTATAACAATTACTATTATAACACAATCATATTTTGTCAGAGTTTATCACTTCATTTGTACTGACACTTCACATCAATGCTAGCAATGTGGTAAATCATGATAAACTATGGTAAATCATGCTAGAATCACGGTACTCTATGGCAGTGTTGGGAACCCTAATCAAACACACCTGATTCAACTCATCAGCTCATAATCACATAGGTTAATGAGCTGATGAGTTGAATCAGGTGTGATTGATTAGAGAGACAGAGAAAACGGGTCTTTCAGGACAGGTTTGGGAACCACTGCTCTATGGTAAATCATCCTAGAACGTAGTAAATCATACTAGAACTTGGTAAATCATGGTAAATCATGCTAGATTCATGGTAAATCATACTGGAACATGGTAAATCATGAAAAATCACACTAAAATGTGGTATATCATGGTAAATCATGCTAAAACATGGTCTATTCCATCTATGATATCAGTGGTTAAATGCTTGCTACATAAAACGTAATGTCTTTTGATGCTTGTGTGGTTAAAAATCTTAAATGCCTTAACTGCTTGAACACCGCTAAATGCTGCTTGCAGCTTTAATTATTATTATTATTATTATTATTATTTTTCTTCCGCCGTAAAACGCATCGTGCAGCCCAAACCGTAAGTGCTGGAGCCTTGAAACTTTGTCAGATGGTAGTACAAAAATCGAGGAGAGGTTATCAAATTATGAGCCCGATTGGCCCATAGGTGGCGCTATAGCAACCAATTGCGCGAAACTGCTCATAACTCCTAGACCGTAAGTCGTAGACTCAAGTGTCTTATATCACTGGAAAGCTGGTCACCTGACGAAAAAAACGTATATCTCCGATTTAATTTCCGCCAATATAGATTTTCCGCCATTTTGAATTTTGTCAAAAAACTACTTTTGCGAACTAGTCTCAGGGTCATTTAGAAAAGGGGCGGGACAAAATACGGTCAAAAGCCTATAAATCCTAAACGAAAAGTCAAAACTTCACATAAATTGATGAGCATATGTGTCATAACATGGTGAAGAAGCATGCAAAGTTTCATGGAGATCGGACCATAGGTGGCGCTATAACTGTTAAAAAGCTTTAAAACCATATATTTCCTATGGTAAATTGCCTATATTGGCTGTAAATGTTTTTTTTCATCTATTATGTCAGTGTTTAAATGTATGCTAAATAAAATTTAATGCTGCCCTCTGCTGGACATTTTACTTCTTAAAGCTATTTTTTTATTATTATGATGGACTGGTAATATAGTTTAATATTATTAAACTATATTACCTAAATATTCAACTAAACTAAATTAGATTTGATCAACTATATTAAACTAAATTAGATTTTCACAATAACATCCCAAAAGTGTGTGTGTGTGTGTGTGTGTGTGTGTAAGCATATGTCTAAATAAGAGACCTGTGAAAACACTTTATTAATAAGTATAATGGCCAGCAGAGGGCAGTAGAAGACCACTTATTGGCTCAGTTTCATTTTGACAGACTTGATTTTCATCACTATTCTGCACTAAAGCAAACCTGTTTTTCCATGTTAACTATTATAAGACAATAATTTTTTTGTCAGTTTATCAATTCATTGCTATTGCCACTTCACATCAATGCTAGCAATGTGGTAAATCATGGTAAATCACGATAGAAACATGGTAAATCATAGTAAATAATACTATTACATGGTGTATCATGGCAAATCATGCCAGCAATGTGATGAATCATGGTAAATCATGCTACAATCCTGGTAAATCATTCTATAACATGGTAAATCATTGTATAATGTGGTATATCATCGTAAATCATTCTATAACATGGTAAATCATGGTAAACTATGATAAATCATGCTAGAATCATATTAAATCATACTACAATGTGTTCAATTGTGGTATCACAGGAAGGCTGAAAACGAAAGTATAACGTTAGGCCACGCCCTCCCAGTACAAATTCACTCATAACTCGAAAACGGAAACTCCCTGCGCGCTCAAATTTGGATGGTAAGGTCCTCTATTGGGCCTTGATCTAAATCTATCGTCACGGGCCTCGGGAGCGCCCGTGGATCGCTAATCCGTGAGACCCCCGACTTGGAACGGCTGTAACTCCCGACCTAGACCACCTAGATTCTTGTGGGATACCTTGTTGGAAAGAGCCCGTCCTCACCTAGCTTCGATTCGAGTTTGGTGCGATTTGGCCCGGGCATTCCCGAGATATAAGCCCCAAAAGATATGCCTTTGAACAAGCATAACTCCCGGCCCGAATCGCCCACCAACACCGGGATGGTATCGATCAACAGGGCTCCTCGGACACTATCTAAGTTCTGAGTTTCAGATTTTTTCACTTTCTCGTTCCCGAGATATAAGTGAAAAACCAAATTTCCATTAATTCATTTCAACTCTATATAGGCTGTAATACCACTGTTGTCCACTAGAGGGAGCAGCAGGATTATACATGCTTAATCTTTTTATCAGCTTTCAGCATTGGCTAACAAACAAATGCTTAAAGCTATTTTTTATTATTATGATGGACTGGTAATACAGTTTAAATATCATTACATCACAAAGAAATATGTGAAATGCTTATAGACCATTAAAAGAGATTTTTCACAATAATGTATGTGTGTGTGTGTGTGTGTGTGTGTCTGTGTGTGTGTGTGTCTGTGTGTGTGTGTGTGTGTCTGTGTGTGTGTGTCTGTGTGTGTGTGTCTGTGTGTGTAAGCATGCCTTATGGAGTTAACATGAAAAATCTGGTTTGCTTTAGTGCAGAATGAAAAAAAAAAGCTTCAAAACCATGTATTTCCTATGGTAAATTGCCTGTATTAGCTGTAAATGGTCTTTTCCATCTACAGTCATATAATGTTCATATCATAATGTTCAAAACCATCATAAATCATTCTAGAATGTGGTATATCATGGTAAATCATCCTATAACATGGTAAATCATGCTAGAATCATATTAAATCATACTAGAATGTGTTCAATTGTGGTAAACCATGCTAGAGCAGGGTAAATCATGGTGAATCATACTAGAACTTGGTATATCATGGTAAACTATGGTAAATCATGCTAGATTCATGGTAAATCATACTTGAACATGGTAAATCATGAAAAATCACACAAAAATTTGGTATATCATGGTAAATCATGCCAAAACAAGGTCTATTCCATCTATGATGTCAGTGTTTAAATGCTTGCTACATGAAACTTAATGTCTTTTGATGCTTTTGAGCTTAACTGCCTTAACTGCCTTAACTGCTTGAACACCGCTAAATGCTGCTTGCAGCTTTAATTATTATTATTATTCTGCCGTAAAACGCATCGTGCAGCCCAAACCGTAAGTGCTAGAGACTTGATATTTGGGATTAAGGTAGCACAGAAATCGAGGAGAGGTTATCAAATTATGAGCCCGATTGGCCCATAGGTGGCGCTATAGCAACCAATTGCGCGAAACTGCTCTTAACTCCTAGACCGTATGTCGTAGACTCAAGTGTCTTATATCATTGGAAAGCTGGACTCCTGACGAACAAAACGTATATCTCCGATTTCATTTCCGCCATAATAGATTTTCCGCCATTTTGAATTTTGTCAAAAAACTACTTTTGCGAACTAGTCCCTGGTTTTTCGCCCGATTGGAACCAAACCAGTGCAGAAATGTTCTCTGGAGTCTGAATATCAATAATTATCAAAAAAAGTTGGAATTTCTATTTTCGGTCGCTAGGGGGCGCAAAATGAACGTTGTGGGAGGAGCCTATTTTACTAAAATGGCTATAACTCAAGAAGTAAATGAGATAGCTTCACCAAACTTGACACACATGTGTATGAGGACATTCTGGGGTCACAGTAAAAAAACTGCGTCGATCTAACACTAGGTGGCGCTATAAGATTAAAAAAACATAAAAAGGGGTGTGGCCACCTGACCGTTAGTCCGATTGACTTGAAAATTTGTATGCAGTGTCTTGGTCCAAGGTGCCATGTATGTGTAAAAGGATATTGGCATATCTCAAAAAACATGGCTGCCATCAGCCAATGAAATTTGATCACCTTTTAAACAAGGTTAACGGAGGCCGATCGGAACGAAACTCAATGGGCATGTTCAACTCATGGCCCAAGAGGTCTGTAAGAGTTTTGAAAGAAATCGGCCACTAGTTGGCGCTAACGAGTTTTACGGCTCTGTAATCACGTGGTGTTGCACACATCCCCTCAATATGCATATCAGTCGACAGATCTCCTCATGCTGAACAACTTTGCCTCTAGAACCATTGCTGTCAATCAAACCGTTCATTAAATATTCACGAATATGTTAAAAACCTACTTTTGCGAACCAGTCCCTGGTTTTTCGCCCGATCAGAACCAGACCAGTCTAGGACAATTCTCTGGACTCTCTAGATCAATAATTATTGAAAAAAAGTTGAACTTTGCCCTTTGGTCTGCTATAACAGGATCATTTATAAAAAGGGGCGTGTCAAAACACACTCAAAAGCCTATAAATCATAAATAAAAACTCGGAACTTCACAAAAATTGGTGAGCATATGTGACTTAACATCATTAACAAGCATGCAAAGTTTCATGGAGATCGGACAATAGGTGGCGCTATAACTGTTAAAAATCTTCAAAACCATGTATTTCCTATGGTAAATTGCCTGTATTGGCTGTAAATGTTTTTTTCCATCTATGATCATATAATGTTCATATCATAATGTTCAAAATCAGTGCAGTACAATACTCTGGACTCTGTAGATCAATAATTATCAGAAAAAGTTGAACTTCTGCATTTGGATGACTTTAATAGGGTCACTTCAAAATGTGGCCTTGACCAAGTGTCCATGAAAGCCTATATCTCTTCAATGAATGCACACATCTTCTTAAAAACAAGTCAGAACATGTAACTAAATAAGCATGACAATTTTCAGACAAATTGGAGCAAATATGCCTTTTAAACAGTTAAAAAGGTGAAAATGATATGAACATAATGGCATATTAAGCCAATAAGTGGTATTCTACTGCCCCCTGCTGTTTAAAATAGTCATTTTGTCATGCTGCTAACTAATATAATTCTATAATTCTTATTTAGACTTTATAAAATCACTATTTTAACATTTACACTCACATTTAGTCAAAATTCATCTATTGAAGTATTGCTACTGACTGTTGTAGCACATTGAGTAATGTGAATCCTGAAGGAGACTTGCAGTAAACATTTTTTTTCCATCACATAGTTTAAATGTCTGTATCTACAACAGAATGTGTGTGTGTAGTCCTATATTTCTGAATAAATGCTGAATAATCGGATTAATAGATTACAAAGACATTATGTGAAATGCTTATAGACCATTAAAGTATATTTTCATAACGACACATCCCAATAGCATTGAAAAAATCAACAACAACATTTGTCTTTGTGTGTGTGTGTTTGTGTGTGTGTGTGTGTGTGTGTGTGTGTGTGTGTGTGTGTGTGTGTGTGTGTTTGTGTGTGTTTGTGTGTGTGTGTGTGTGTGTGTGTGTGTGTGTGTGTGTGTGTGTGTATGTGTGTGTGTGTGTGTGTGTGTGTGTAAGCATATGTCTAAATAAGAGACCTGTGAAAACACTTTATTAATAAGTATAATGGCCAGCAGAGGGCAGTAGAAGACCACTTATTGGCTCAGTTTCATTTTGACAGACTTGATTTTCATCACTATTCTGCACTAAAGCAAACCTGTTTTTCCATGTTAACTATTATAAGACAATAATTTTTTTGTCAGTTTATCACTTCATTGCTATTGACACTTTACATCAATGCTAGCAATGTGGTAAATCATGGTAAATCACGATAGAACATTGGTAAATCATAGTAAATAATACTATTACATGGTGTATCATGGCAAATCATGCTACAATCCTGGTAAATCATTCTAGAATGTGGTATATCATCGTAAATCATTCTATAACATGGTAAATCATGGTAAATCATTCTATAACATGGTAAGTCATGGTAAACTATGATAAATCATGCTAGAATCACATTAGATCATACTAGAATGTGTTCAATTGTGGTAAACCATGCTAGAGCAGGGTAAATCATGGTGAATCATACTAGAACTTGGTATATAATGGCAAACTATGGTAAATCATGCCAGATTCATGGTAAATCATACTGGAACATGGTAAATCATGAAAAATCACACTAAAATTTGGTATATCATGGTAAATCATGCTAAAACAAGATCTATTCCATCTATGATGTCAGTGTTTAAATGCTTTCTACATGAAACTTAATGTCTTTTGATGCTTGTGTGGTTAAAAATCTTAAATGCCTTAACTGCTTGAACACCGCTAAATGCTGCTTGCAGCTTTAATTAGGTGTTCAAGCACGAAGTGCTGAAAACCTATTGTAATTGTAAGGATTTTTATTATTGGGTGTTCAAGCACGAAGTGCTGAAAACCTATTGTAATTGTAAGGATTTTTATTATTAGGTGTTCAAGCACGAAGTGCTGAAAACCTATTGTAATTGTACTGATTTTTATTATTATTATTAGGTGTTGAAGCACGAAGTGCTGAAAACCTATTGTAATTGTACTGATTTTTATTATTAGGTGTTCAAGCACGAAGTGCTGAAAACCTATTGTATTTGTAAGGATTTTTAGGTGTTCAAGCACGAAGTGCTGAAAACCTATTGTATTTGTACTGATTTTTATTATTATTAGGTGTTCAAGCACGAAGTGCTGAAAACCTATTGTATTTGTAAGGATTTTTATTATTATTATTAGGTGTTCAAGCACGAAGTGCTGAAAACCTATTGTATTTGTAAGGATTTTTATTATTATTATTAGGTGTTCAAGCACGAAGTGCTGAAAACCTATTGTATTTGTAAGGATTTTTATTATTATTATTAGGTGTTCAAGCACGAAGTGCTGAAAACCTATTGTATTTGTAAGGATTTTTATTATTAGGTGTTCAAGCACGAAGTGCTGAAAACCTATTGTATTTGTACTGATTTTTAGGTGTTCAAGCACGAAGTGCTGAAAACCTATTGTATTTGTGCTGATTTTTATTAGGTGTTCAAGCACGAAGTGCTGAAAACCTATTGTATTTGTGCTGATTTTTATTATTAGGTGTTCAAGCACGAAGTGCTGAAAACCTATTGTATTTGTGCTGATTTTTATTATTATTATTATTATTATTATTATTATTATTCTGCCGTAAAACGCATCGTGCAGACCAAACCGTAAGTGCTAGAGACTTGAAACTTTGTCAGATGGTAGTACAAAAATCGAGGAGAGGTTTTCAAATTATGAGCCCGATTGGCCCATAGGTGGCGCTATAGCAACCAATTGCGCAAAACTGCTCATAACTCCTAGACCGTATGTCGTAGACTCAAGTGTCTTATATCTCTGGAAAGCTGGAAACCTGAAGTAAAAAACGTATATCTCCGATTTCATTTCCGCCATGATAGATTTTCCGCCATTTTGAATTTTGTCGAAAAACTACTTTTGCGAACTAGTCCCTGGTTTTTCGCCCGATCGGAACCAAACCAGTGCCAAAATGTTCTCTGGAGTCTGAATATCAATAATTATCGAAAAAAAGTTGAAATTTTGATTCACGGTCGCTAGGGGGCGCAAAATGAACGTTGTGGGCGGAGCCTATTTTACTAAAATGGCTATAACTCAAGAAGTAAATGAGATAGCTTCACCAAACTCGGTACACATGTGAATAAGTTCATTCTGAGGTCACAGTAAAAAAATCGCGACGATTGGGCACTAGGTGGCGCTATAACATTAAAAAAACATAAATAGGGCTGTGACCACCTGACCATTGGTCCGATTGACTTGAAAATTGGTATGCAGTGTCTTGGTCCAAGGCCCCATGTATGTATAAAAGGACATTGGCGTATCTCAAAAAACATGGCCGCCATCGGCCAATGAAGTTTGAGCACCTGTGAGACGAGGTTAACGGAGGCCGATCGGAACGAAACTCGATGGGCATGTTCGACTCATGGCCCAAGAGGTCTGTAAGAGTTTTGAAAGAAATCGGCCACTAGTTGGCGCTAACAAGTTTTACGGCTCTGTAATCACGTGGTGTGGCACACATCCCCACAAAATGCATATCATTTGATAGATCTCCTCATGCTGAACAACTTTGCCTCTAGAACCATTGCTGTCAATCAAATCGTTCATTAAATATTCACAAATATGTTTAAAACCTACTTTTGCGAACTAGTCCTAGGATTTTCGCCCGATCGGAACCAGACCAGTCTAGGACAATTCTCTGGACTCTCTAGATCAATAATTATCAAAAAAAAGTTGAAATTTGGCATTTGGTTGGCTATAACAGGGTCATTTATAAAATGGGCGTGGCAAAATATAGTCAAAAGCCTATAAATCCTATACGAAAACTCAGAACTTCACAAAAATTGGTGAGCATATGTGACATAACATCCTTAAAAAGCATGCCAAATTTTATGGAGATCGGACCATAGGTGGCGCTATAACTGTTAAAAAGCTTTGAAACAATGTATTTCCTATGGTAAATTGCCTGTATTTGCTGTAAATGGTGTTTTGCATTTATTATCATGTAATGTTCATATCATAATGTTCAAAACCAGTGCAGTACAATTCTCTGGACTCTCTAGATCAATAATTATCAGAAAAAGTTGAACAACTTCATTTGGATGGCTATAATAGGGTCACTTCACAATGTAGCCATGACCTAGTGTCCCCAAAAGCTTATATCTCTTCAATGAATGCTCAGATCTTCTTAAAAACAAGTCAGAACATGTGCCATATGACTCCAAACAATCATGAAAAATTTCAGACAGATCGGACAAAATTTGCCTCTATAACAGTTAAAAATGGGAAAATTAAATGAATATAATGGCATATTAAGCCAATAAGTAGTATTTTACTGCCCCCTGCTGTTTAAAATATGAATTATACTTGAGTAGTGTGACAAAATTACTATTTAGACTTTATAAAATTACTATTTTAACATTTACAATCACATTAAGTCAAATTTCATCTATTGAAGTATCACTATTGACAATTCTGTCACATTGACAAATGTGAATCCTGAATGAGACATAGTTCAAATCTCTGTATCTACAACAGAATGTGTGTGTAGTCCTATGTTTCTGAATAAATTCTGAATAATCTGATTAATAGTTTGCAAAGACATGTATGAAATAACATTCAAATATATTTTCATAATGATTTTGTGTGTGTGTGTGTGTGTGTGTGTGTAAGCTTGCATAAAGGAGTTAAAATGGAAAAACTGTCAAAATGAAAGTGGCCAGCAGAGGGCAGTAGAAGACCACTTATTGGCTCATTCTACTTATTAATGAAGTCTTTTAACAGGTGCATTCATATTTAGACACTATAAAATCACTTGTATAACAATTACTATTATAACACAATCATATTTTCTCAGAGTTTATCACTTCATTTGTTCTGACACTTCACATCAATGCTAGCAATGTGGTAAATCATGATAAACTATGGTAAATCATGCTAGAATCACAGTACTCTATGGCAGTGTTGGGAACCCTAATCAAACACACCTGATTCAACTCATCAGCTCATAATCACATAGGTTAATGAGCTGATGAGTTGAATCAGGTGTGATTGATTAGAGAGACAGAGAAAACGGGTCCTTCAGGACAGGTTTGGGAACCACTGCTCTATGGTAAATCATCCTAGAACGTAGTAAATCATACTAGAACTTGGTAAATCATGGTAAATCATGCTAGATTCATGGTAAATCATACTGGAACATGGTAAATCATGAAAAATCACACTAAAATGTGGTATATCATGGTAAATCATGCTAAAACATGGTCTATTCCATCTATGATATCAGTGGTTAAATGCTTGCTACATAAAACGTAATGTCTTTTGATGCTTGTGTGGTTAAAAATCTTAAATGCCTTAACTGCTTGAACACCGCTAAATGCTGCTTGCAGCTTTAATTATTATTATTATTATTATTCTGCCGTAAAACGCATCGTGCAGACCAAACCGTAAGTGCTAGAGACTTGATATTTGGGTTTAAGGTAGCACAGAAATCGAGGAGAGGTTGAGAGAATATGAGCCCGATTGGCCCATAGGTGGCGCTGTAGTAACAAAAACGCGAAACTGCTCATAACTCCTAAACCGTATGTCGTACACTCAAGTGTCTTATATCATTGGAAAGCTGGACTTCTGACTTAAAAAACGTATATCTCCGATTTCATTTCCGGTATGCAAATTTTTCCGCCATTTTGAATTTTGTCGAAAAACTACTTTTGCGAACTAGTCCCTGGTTTTTCGCCCGATCGGAACCAAACCAGTGCAGAAATGTTCTCTGGAGTCTGAATATCAATAATTATCAAAAAAAAGTTGAAATTTTGATTCATGTTCGCTAGGGGGCGCAAAATAAACGCTGTGGGCGGAGCCTATTTTACTAAAATGGTTATAACTCAAGAAGTAATTGAGATAGCTTCACCAAACTCGGTACACATGTGAATGAGTTCATTCTGAGGTCACAGTAAAAAAATCGCGACGATCAAACACTAGGTGGCGCTGTAATGTGAAAAAAACATAAAAAGGGCTCTGACCAGCTGACCGTTAGTCCGATTGACTTGAAAATTGGTAAGCAGTGTCTTGGTCCAAGGCCCCATGTATGTGTATGAGGACATTGGCGTATCTAAAAAAACATGGCCGCCATCGACCAATGAAGTTTGAGCACCAATGAGACGAGGTTAACGGAGGCCGATCGGAACGAAACTCGATGGGCACGTTCGACTTATGGCCCTAGAGGCCTGTAAGAATTTTGAAAGAAATCGGCCACTAGTTGGCGCTAACGAGTTTTACGGCTCTGTAATCACTTGGTGTTGCACACATCCCCACAAAATGCATATCATTTGATAGATCTCCTCATGTTGAACAAATTTGCCTCTAGAACCATTGCTGTCAATCAAACCGTTCATTAAATATTCACGAATATGTTAAAAACCTACTTTTGCGAACTAGTCCCTGGTTTTTCGCCCGATCGGAAACAGACCAGTCTAAGACAATTCTCTGGACTCTCTAGATCAATAATTATCAAAAAAAAGTTGAACTTTACCCTATGGTTCACTATAACAGGGTCATTTAGAAAAGGGGCGTGTCAAAATACACTCAAAAGCCTATAAATCGTAAATAAAAAATCAGAACTTCACAAAAATTGATGAGCATATGTGTCATAACATGGTGAAGAAGCATGCACAGTTTCATGGAGATCGGACCATAAGTGGCGCTATAACTGTTAAAAAGCTTTAAAACCATATATATCTTATGGTAAATTGCCTGTTTAAAACCAGTGCAGTACAATTCTCTGGACTCTCTAGAATAGATCAATAATTGTCAGAAAAGGTATAACTTCTTCATTTGGATGGCTATAATAGGGTGAAAGACCAGCTGTGATGACTATATTAAACAGCTTTGATGACTATAACAGCCAATAAGTGGCATTTTACAATAAGTGGACCTGCTGTCATTTTATCATACTACTCCCTAATATTGTTATATATAATTCATATTTAGACTTTATAAAATCATTATTTTAACATTTACAATCACATTCATGTATTATTCACAATTGTGTCACAGGAAGGCTCAGGCTGAAAACGAACGTTAGGCCACGCCCTCACAGTACAAATTCACTCATAACTCGAAAACGCGAACTCCCTGCGCGCTCAAATTTGGATGGTAAAGTCCTCTATTGGGCCTTGATCGAAATCTATCGTCGCGGGCCTCGGGAGCGCCCCCCCGCGGATCGCTAATTCGAGAGACCCCCGAGTTTGAACGGCTGTAACTCTCGACCTAGACCACCTAGATTCTTGTGCGATAGCTCGTTAGAAAGGGCTCGTCCTCATCTAGCTTCGATTCGAGTTTGGTGCGATTCGGCCAGGGCATTCCCGAGATATAAGCCCCAAAATATATTTATTATTATTATTCTCCGCTAAAACGCATCGTGCAGACCAAACCGTAAGTGCTAGAGACTTGAAACTTTGTCAGATGGTAGTACAAAAATCGAGGAGAGGTTATCAAATTATGAGCCCGATTGGCCCATAGGTGGCGCTATAGCAACCAATTGCGCAAAACTGCTCATAACTCCTAGACCGTATGTCGTAGACTCAAGTGTCTTATATCTCTGGAAAGCTGGAAACCTGAAGTAAAAAACGTATATCTCCGATTTCATTTCCGCCATGATAGATTTTCCGCCATTTTGAATTTTGTCGAAAAACTACTTTTGCGAACTAGTCCCTGGTTTTTCGCCCGATCGGAACCAAACCAGTGCCAAAATGTTCTCTGGAGTCTGAATATCAATAATTATCGAAAAAAAGTTGAAATTTTGATTCACGGTCGCTAGGGGGCGCAAAATGAACGTTGTGGGCGGAGCCTATTTTACTAAAATGGCTATAACTCAAGAAGTAAATGAGATAGCTTCACCAAACTCGGTACACATGTGAATAAGTTCATTCTGAGGTCACAGTAAAAAAATCGCGACGATTGGGCACTAGGTGGCACTATAACATTAAAAAAACTTAAATAGGGCTATGACCACCTGACCGTTGGTCCGATTGACTTGAAAATTGGTATGCAGTGTCTTGGTCCAAGGCCCCATGTATGTATAAAAGGACATTGGCTTATCTCAAAAAACATGGCCGCCATCGGCCAATGAAGTTTGAGCACCTGTGAGACGAGGTTAACGGAGGCCGATCGGAACGAAACTCGATGGGCATGTTCGACTCATGGCCCAAGAGGTCTGTAAGAGTTTTGAAAGAAATCGGCCACTAGTTGGCGCTAACGAGTTTTACGGCTCTGTAATCACGTGGTGTGGCACACATCCCCACAAAATGCATATCATTTGATAGATCTCCTCATGCTGAACAACTTTGCCTCTAGAACCATTGCTGTCAATCAAATCGTTCATTAAATATTCACAAATATGTTTAAAACCTACTTTTGCAAACTAGTCCTAGGATTTTCGCCCGATCGGAACCAGACCAGTCTAGGACAATTCTCTGGACTCTCTAGATCAATAATTATCAAAAAAAGTTGAAATTTGGCATTTGGTTGGCTATAACAGGGTCATTTATAAAATGGGCGTGGCAAAATATAGTCAAAAGCCTATAAATCCTATACGAAAACTCAGAACTTCACAAAAATTGGTGAGCATATGTGACATAACATCCTTAAAAAGCATGCCAAATTTTATGGAGATCGGACCATAGGTGGCGCTATAACTGTTAAAAAGCTTTTAAACAATGTATTTCCTATGGTAAATTGCCTGTATTTGCTGTAAATGGTGTTTTGCATTTATTATCATGTAATGTTCATATCATAATGTTCAAAACCAGTGCAGTACAATTCTCTGGACTCTCTAGATCAATAATTATCAGAAAAAGTTGAACAACTTCATTTGGATGGCTATAATAGGGTCACTTCACAATGTAGCCATGACCTAGTGTCCCCAAAAGCTTATATCTCTTCAATGAATGCTCAGATCTTCTTAAAAACAAGTCAGAACATGTGCCATATGACTCCAAACAATCATGAAAAATTTCAGACAGATCGGACAAGATTTGCCTCTATAACAGTTAAAAATGGGAAAATTAAATGAATATAATGGCATATTAAGCCAATAAGTAGTATTTTACTGCCCCCTGCTGTTTAAAATATGAATTATACTTGAGTAGTGTGACAAAATTACTATTTAGACTTTATAAAATTACTATTTTAACATTTACAATCACATTAAGTCTAATTTCATCTATTGAAGTATCACTATTGACAATTCTGTCACATTGACAAATGTGAATCCTGAATGAGACATAGTTCAAATCTCTGTATCTACAACAGAATGTGTGTGTAGTCCTATGTTTCTGAATAAATTCTGAATAATCTGATTAATAGTTTGCAAAGACATGTATGAAATAACATTCAAATATATTTTCATAATGATTTTGTGTGTGTGTGTGTGTGTGTGTGTGTGTGTGTGTGTGTGTGTGTGTGTGTAAGCTTGCATAAAGGAGTTCAAATGGAAAAACTGTCAAAATGAAAGTGGCCAGCAGAGGGCAGTAGAAGACCACTTATTGGCTCATTCTACTTATTAATGAAGTCTTTTAACAGGTGCATTCATATTTAGACACTATAAAATCACTTGTATAACAATTACTATTATAACACAATCATATTTTGTCAGAGTTTATCACTTCATTTGTACTGACACTTCACATCAATGCTAGCAATGTGGTAAATCATGATAAACTATGGTAAATCATGCTAGAATCACGGTACTCTATGGCAGTGTTGGGAACCCTAATCAAACACACCTGATTCAACTCATCAGCTCATAATCACATAGGTTATTGAGCTGATGAGTTGAATCAGGTGTGATTGATTAGAGAGACAGAGAAAACGGGTCCTTCAGGACAGGTTTGGGAACCACTGCTCTATGGTAAATCATCCTAGAACGTAGTAAATCATACTAGAACTTGGTAAATCATGGTAAATCATGCTAGATTCATGGTAAATCATACTGGAACATGGTAAATCATGAAAAATCACACTAAAATGTGGTATATCATGGTAAATCATGCTAAAACATGGTCTATTCCATCTATGATATCAGTGGTTAAATGCTTGCTACATAAAACGTAATGTCTTTTGATGCTTGTGTGGTTAAAAATCTTAAATGCCTTAACTGCTTGAACACCGCTAAATGCTGCTTGTTATTATTATTATTCTCCGCTAAAACGCATCGTGCAGACCAAACCGTAAGTGCTAGAGACTTGAAACTTTGTCAGATGGTAGTACAAAAATCGAGGAGAGGTTATCAAATTATGAGCCCGATTGGCCCATAGGTGGCGCTATAGCAACCAATTGCGCAAAACTGCTCATAACTCCTAGACCGTATGTCGTAGACTCAAGTGTCTTATATCTCTGGAAAGCTGGAAACCTGAAGTAAAAAACGTATATCTCCGATTTCATTTCCGCCATGATAGATTTTCCGCCATTTTGAATTTTGTCGAAAAACTACTTTTGCGAACTAGTCCCTGGTTTTTCGCCCGATCGGAACCAAACCAGTGCCAAAATGTTCTCTGGAGTCTGAATATCAATAATTATCGAAAAAAAGTTGAAATTTTGATTCACGGTCGCTAGGGGGCGCAAAATGAACGTTGTGGGCGGAGCCTATTTTACTAAAATGGCTATAACTCAAGAAGTAAATGAGATAGCTTCACCAAACTCGGTACACATGTGAATAAGTTCATTCTGAGGTCACAGTAAAAAAATCGCGACGATTGGGCACTAGGTGGCGCTATAACATTAAAAAAACTTAAATAGGGCTATGACCACCTGACCGTTGGTCCGATTGACTTGAAAATTGGTATGCAGTGTCTTGGTCCAAGGCCCCATGTATGTATAAAAGGACATTGGCTTATCTCAAAAAACATGGCCCCCATCGGCCAATGAAGTTTGAGCACCTGTGAGACGAGGTTAACGGAGGCCGATCGGAACGAAACTCGATGGGCATGTTCGACTCATGGCCCAAGAGGTCTGTAAGAGTTTTGAAAGAAATCGGCCACTAGTTGGCGCTAACGAGTTTTACGGCTCTGTAATCACGTGGTGTGGCACATATCCCCACAAAATGCATATCATTTGATAGATCTCCTCATGCTGAACAACTTTGCCTCTAGAACCATTGCTGTCAATCAAATCGTTCATTAAATATTCACAAATATGTTAAAAACCTACTTTTGCAAACTAGTCCCTGGTTTTTCGCCCGATCGGAACCAGACCAGTCTAGGACAATTCTCTGGACTCTCTAGATCAATAATTATCAAAAAAAGTTGAAATTTGGCATTTGGTTGGCTATAACAGGGTCATTTATAAAATGGGCGTGGCAAAATATAGTCAAAAGCCTATAAATCCTATACGAAAACTCAGAACTTCACAAAAATTGGTGAGCATATGTGACATAACATCCTTAAAAAGCATGCCAAATTTTTTGGAGATCGGACCATAGGTGGCGCTATAACTGTTAAAAAGCTTTTAAACAATGTATTTCCTATGGTAAATTGCCTGTATTTGCTGTAAATGGTGTTTTGCATTTATTATCATGTAATGTTCATATCATAATGTTCAAAACCAGTGCAGTAAAATTCTCTGGACTCTCTAGATCAATAATTATCAGAAAAAATTGAACAACTTCATTTGGATGGCTATAATAGGGTCACTTCACAATGTAGCCATGACCTAGTGTCCCCAAAAGCTTATATCTCTTCAATGAATGCTCAGATCTTCTTAAAAACAAGTCAGAACATGTGCCATATGACTCCAAACAATCATGAAAAATTTCAGACAGATCGGACAAGATTTGCCTCTATAACAGTTAAAAATGGGAAAATTAAATGAATATAATGGCATATTAAGCCAATAAGTAGTATTTTACTGCCCCCTGCTGTTTAAAATATGAATTATACTTGAGTAGTGTGACAAAATTACTATTTAGACTTTATAAAATTACTATTTTAACATTTACAATCACATTAAGTCTAATTTCATCTATTGAAGTATCACTATTGACAATTCTGTCACATTGACAAATGTGAATCCTGAATGAGACATAGTTCAAATCTCTGTATCTACAACAGAATGTGTGTGTAGTCCTATGTTTCTGAATAAATTCTGAATAATCTGATTAATAGTTTGCAAAGACATGTATGAAATAACATTCAAATATATTTTCATAATGATTTTGTGTGTGTGTGTGTGTGTGTGTGTGTGTGTGTGTAAGCTTGCATAAAGGAGTTAAAATGGAAAAACTGTCAAAATGAAAGTGGCCAGCAGAGGGCAGTAGAAGACCACTTATTGGCTCATTCTACTTATTAATGAAGTCTTTTAACAGGTGCATTCATATTTAGACACTATAAAATCACTTGTATAACAATTACTATTATAACACAATCATATTTTGTCAGAGTTTATCACTTCATTTGTACTGACACTTCACATCAATGCTAGCAATGTGGTAAATCATGATAAACTATGGTAAATCATGCTAGAATCACGGTACTCTATGGCAGTGTTGGGAACCCTAATCAAACACACCTGATTCAACTCATCAGCTCATAATCACATAGGTTATTGAGCTGATGAGTTGAATCAGGTGTGATTGATTAGAGAGACAGAGAAAACGGGTCCTTCAGGACAGGTTTGGGAACCACTGCTCTATGGTAAATCATCCTAGAACGTAGTAAATCATACTAGAACTTGGTAAATCATGGTAAATCATGCTAGATTCATGGTAAATCATACTGGAACATGGTAAATCATGAAAAATCACACTAAAATGTGGTATATCATGGTAAATCATGCTAAAACATGGTCTATTCCATCTATGATATCAGTGGTTAAATGCTTGCTACATAAAACGTAATGTCTTTTGATGCTTGTGTGGTTAAAAATCTTAAATGCCTTAACTGCTTGAACACCGCTAAATGCTGCTTGCAGCTTTAATTAGGTGTTCAAGCACGAAGTGCTGAAAACCTATTGTATTTGTGCTGATTTTTATTATTATTAGGTGTTCAAGCACGAAGTGCTGAAAACCTATTGTATTTGTGCTGATTTTTATTATTATTATTATTATTATTATTATTATTATTCTGCCGTAAAACGCATCGTGCAGACCAAACCGTAAGTGCTAGAGACTTGAAACTTTGTCAGATGGTAGTACAAAAATCGAGGAGAGGTTATCAAATTATGAGCCCGATTGGCCCATAGGTGGCGCTATAGCAACCAATTGCGCAAAACTGCTCATAACTCCTAGACCGTATGTCGTAGACTCAAGTGTCTTATATCTCTGGAAAGCTGGAAACCTGAAGTAAAAAACGTATATCTCCGATTTCATTTCCGCCATGATAGATTTTCCGCCATTTTGAATTTTGTCGAAAAACTACTTTTGCGAACTAGTCCCTGGTTTTTCGCCCGATCGGAACCAAACCAGTGCCAAAATGTTCTCTGGAGTCTGAATATAAATAATTATCGAAAAAAAGTTGAAATTTTGATTCACGGTCGCTAGGGGGCGCAAAATGAACGTTGTGGGCGGAGCCTATTTTACTAAAATGGCTATAACTCAAGAAGTAAATGAGATAGCTTCACCAAACTCGGTACACATGTGAATAAGTTCATTCTGAGGTCACAGTAAAAAAATCGCGACGATTGGGCACTAGGTGGCGCTATAACATTAAAAAAACATAAATAGGGCTGTGACCACCTGACCATTGGTCCGATTGACTTGAAAATTGGTATGCAGTGTCTTGGTCCAAGGCCCCATGTATGTATAAAAGGACATTGGCGTATCTCAAAAAACATGGCCGCCATCGGCCAATGAAGTTTGAGCACCTGTGAGACGAGGTTAACGGAGGCCGATCGGAACGAAACTCGATGGGCATGTTCGACTCATGGCCCAAGAGGTCTGTAAGAGTTTTGAAAGAAATCGGCCACTAGTTGGCGCTAACAAGTTTTACGGCTCTGTAATCACGTGGTGTGGCACACATCCCCACAAAATGCATATCATTTGATAGATCTCCTCATGCTGAACAACTTTGCCTCTAGAACCATTGCTGTCAATCAAATCGTTCATTAAATATTCACAAATATGTTTAAAACCTACTTTTGCGAACTAGTCCTAGGATTTTCGCCCGATCGGAACCAGACCAGTCTAGGACAATTCTCTGGACTCTCTAGATCAATAATTATCAAAAAAAAGTTGAAATTTGGCATTTGGTTGGCTATAACAGGGTCATTTATAAAATGGGCGTGGCAAAATATAGTCAAAAGCCTATAAATCCTATACGAAAACTCAGAACTTCACAAAAATTGGTGAGCATATGTGACATAACATCCTTAAAAAGCATGCCAAATTTTATGGAGATCGGACCATAGGTGGCGCTATAACTGTTAAAAAGCTTTGAAACAATGTATTTCCTATGGTAAATTGCCTGTATTTGCTGTAAATGGTGTTTTGCATTTATTATCATGTAATGTTCATATCATAATGTTCAAAACCAGTGCAGTACAATTCTCTGGACTCTCTAGATCAATAATTATCAGAAAAAGTTGAACAACTTCATTTGGATGGCTATAATAGGGTCACTTCACAATGTAGCCATGACCTAGTGTCCCCAAAAGCTTATATCTCTTCAATGAATGCTCAGATCTTCTTAAAAACAAGTCAGAACATGTGCCATATGACTCCAAACAATCATGAAAAATTTCAGACAGATCGGACAAAATTTGCCTCTATAACAGTTAAAAATGGGAAAATTAAATGAATATAATGGCATATTAAGCCAATAAGTAGTATTTTACTGCCCCCTGCTGTTTAAAATATGAATTATACTTGAGTAGTGTGACAAAATTACTATTTAGACTTTATAAAATTACTATTTTAACATTTACAATCACATTAAGTCAAATTTCATCTATTGAAGTATCACTATTGACAATTCTGTCACATTGACAAATGTGAATCCTGAATGAGACATAGTTCAAATCTCTGTATCTACAACAGAATGTGTGTGTAGTCCTATGTTTCTGAATAAATTCTGAATAATCTGATTAATAGTTTGCAAAGACATGTATGAAATAACATTCAAATATATTTTCATAATGATTTTGTGTGTGTGTGTGTGTGTGTGTGTGTGTGTAAGCTTGCATAAAGGAGTTAAAATGGAAAAACTGTCAAAATGAAAGTGGCCTGCAGAGGGCAGTAGAAGACCACTTATTGGCTCATTCTACTTATTAATGAAGTCTTTTAACAGGTGCATTCATATTTAGACACTATAAAATCACTTGTATAACAATTACTATTATAACACAATCATATTTTCTCAGAGTTTATCACTTCATTTGTTCTGACACTTCACATCAATGCTAGCAATGTGGTAAATCATGATAAACTATGGTAAATCATGCTAGAATCACAGTACTCTATGGCAGTGTTGGGAACCCTAATCAAACACACCTGATTCAACTCATCAGCTCATAATCACATAGGTTAATGAGCTGATGAGTTGAATCAGGTGTGATTGATTAGAGAGACAGAGAAAACGGGTCCTTCAGGACAGGTTTGGGAACCACTGCTCTATGGTAAATCATCCTAGAACGTAGTAAATCATACTAGAACTTGGTAAATCATGGTAAATCATGCTAGATTCATGGTAAATCATACTGGAACATGGTAAATCATGAAAAATCACACTAAAATGTGGTATATCATGGTAAATCATGCTAAAACATGGTCTATTCCATCTATGATATCAGTGGTTAAATGCTTGCTACATAAAACGTAATGTCTTTTGATGCTTGTGTGGTTAAAAATCTTAAATGCCTTAACTGCTTGAACACCGCTAAATGCTGCTTGCAGCTTTAATTATTATTATTATTCTGCCGTAAAACGCATCGTGCAGACCAAACCGTAAGTGCTAGAGACTTGAAACTTTGTCAGATGGTAGTACAAAAATCGAGGAGAGGTTATCAAATTATGAGCCCGATTGGCCCATAGGTGGCGCTATAGCAACCAATTGCGCAAAACTGCTCATAACTCCTAGACCGTATGTCGTAGACTCAAGTGTCTTATATCTCTGGAAAGCTGGAAACCTGAAGTAAAAAACGTATATCTCCGATTTCATTTCCGCCATGATAGATTTTCCGCCATTTTGAATTTTGTCGAAAAACTACTTTTGCGAACTAGTCCCTGGTTTTTCGCCCGATCGGAACCAAACCAGTGCCAAAATGTTCTCTGGAGTCTGAATATCAATAATTATCGAAAAAAAGTTGAAATTTTGATTCACGGTCGCTAGGGGGCGCAAAATGAACGTTGTGGGCGGAGCCTATTTTACTAAAATGGCTATAACTCAAGAAGTAAATGAGATAGCTTCACCAAACTCGGTACACATGTGAATAAGTTCATTCTGAGGTCACAGTAAAAAAATCGCGACGATTGGGCACTAGGTGGCGCTATAACATTAAAAAAACATAAATAGGGCTGTGACCACCTGACCATTGGTCCGATTGACTTGAAAATTGGTATGCAGTGTCTTGGTCCAAGGCCCCATGTATGTATAAAAGGACATTGGCGTATCTCAAAAAACATGGCCGCCATCGGCCAATGAAGTTTGAGCACCTGTGAGACGAGGTTAACGGAGGCCGATCGGAACGAAACTCGATGGGCATGTTCGACTCATGGCCCAAGAGGTCTGTAAGAGTTTTGAAAGAAATCGGCCACTAGTTGGCGCTAACAAGTTTTACGGCTCTGTAATCACGTGGTGTGGCACACATCCCCACAAAATGCATATCATTTGATAGATCTCCTCATGCTGAACAACTTTGCCTCTAGAACCATTGCTGTCAATCAAATCGTTCATTAAATATTCACAAATATGTTTAAAACCTACTTTTGCGAACTAGTCCTAGGATTTTCGCCCGATCGGAACCAGACCAGTCTAGGACAATTCTCTGGACTCTCTAGATCAATAATTATCAAAAAAAAGTTGAAATTTGGCATTTGGTTGGCTATAACAGGGTCATTTATAAAATGGGCGTGGCAAAATATAGTCAAAAGCCTATAAATCCTATACGAAAACTCAGAACTTCACAAAAATTGGTGAGCATATGTGACATAACATCCTTAAAAAGCATGCCAAATTTTATGGAGATCGGACCATAGGTGGCGCTATAACTGTTAAAAAGCTTTGAAACAATGTATTTCCTATGGTAAATTGCCTGTATTTGCTGTAAATGGTGTTTTGCATTTATTATCATGTAATGTTCATATCATAATGTTCAAAACCAGTGCAGTACAATTCTCTGGACTCTCTAGATCAATAATTATCAGAAAAAGTTGAACAACTTCATTTGGATGGCTATAATAGGGTCACTTCACAATGTAGCCATGACCTAGTGTCCCCAAAAGCTTATATCTCTTCAATGAATGCTCAGATCTTCTTAAAAACAAGTCAGAACATGTGCCATATGACTCCAAACAATCATGAAAAATTTCAGACAGATCGGACAAAATTTGCCTCTATAACAGTTAAAAATGGGAAAATTAAATGAATATAATGGCATATTAAGCCAATAAGTAGTATTTTACTGCCCCCTGCTGTTTAAAATATGAATTATACTTGAGTAGTGTGACAAAATTACTATTTAGACTTTATAAAATTACTATTTTAACATTTACAATCACATTAAGTCAAATTTCATCTATTGAAGTATCACTATTGACAATTCTGTCACATTGACAAATGTGAATCCTGAATGAGACATAGTTCAAATCTCTGTATCTACAACAGAATGTGTGTGTAGTCCTATGTTTCTGAATAAATTCTGAATAATCTGATTAATAGTTTGCAAAGACATGTATGAAATAACATTCAAATATATTTTCATAATGATTTTGTGTGTGTGTGTGTGTGTGTGTGTGTGTGTAAGCTTGCATAAAGGAGTTAAAATGGAAAAACTGTCAAAATGAAAGTGGCCTGCAGAGGGCAGTAGAAGACCACTTATTGGCTCATTCTACTTATTAATGAAGTCTTTTAACAGGTGCATTCATATTTAGACACTATAAAATCACTTGTATAACAATTACTATTATAACACAATCATATTTTCTCAGAGTTTATCACTTCATTTGTTCTGACACTTCACATCAATGCTAGCAATGTGGTAAATCATGATAAACTATGGTAAATCATGCTAGAATCACAGTACTCTATGGCAGTGTTGGGAACCCTAATCAAACACACCTGATTCAACTCATCAGCTCATAATCACATAGGTTAATGAGCTGATGAGTTGAATCAGGTGTGATTGATTAGAGAGACAGAGAAAACGGGTCCTTCAGGACAGGTTTGGGAACCACTGCTCTATGGTAAATCATCCTAGAACGTAGTAAATCATACTAGAACTTGGTAAATCATGGTAAATCATGCTAGATTCATGGTAAATCATACTGGAACATGGTAAATCATGAAAAATCACACTAAAATGTGGTATATCATGGTAAATCATGCTAAAACATGGTCTATTCCATCTATGATATCAGTGGTTAAATGCTTGCTACATAAAACGTAATGTCTTTTGATGCTTGTGTGGTTAAAAATCTTAAATGCCTTAACTGCTTGAACACCGCTAAATGCTGCTTGCAGCTTTAATTAGGTGTTCAAGCACGAAGTGCTGAAAACCTATTGTATTTGTGCTGATTTTTATTATTATTATTATTATTATTATTATTATTATTCTGCCGTAAAACGCATCGTGCAGACCAAACCGTAAGTGCTAGAGACTTGAAACTTTGTCAGATGGTAGTACAAAAATCGAGGAGAGGTTATCAAATTATGAGCCCGATTGGCCCATAGGTGGCGCTATAGCAACCAATTGCGCAAAACTGCTCATAACTCCTAGACCGTATGTCGTAGACTCAAGTGTCTTATATCTCTGGAAAGCTGGAAACCTGAAGTAAAAAACGTATATCTCCGATTTCATTTCCGCCATGATAGATTTTCCGCCATTTTGAATTTTGTCGAAAAACTACTTTTGCGAACTAGTCCCTGGTTTTTCGCCCGATCGGAACCAAACCAGTGCCAAAATGTTCTCTGGAGTCTGAATATAAATAATTATCGAAAAAAAGTTGAAATTTTGATTCACGGTCGCTAGGGGGCGCAAAATGAACGTTGTGGGCGGAGCCTATTTTACTAAAATGGCTATAACTCAAGAAGTAAATGAGATAGCTTCACCAAACTCGGTACACATGTGAATAAGTTCATTCTGAGGTCACAGTAAAAAAATCGCGACGATTGGGCACTAGGTGGCGCTATAACATTAAAAAAACATAAATAGGGCTGTGACCACCTGACCATTGGTCCGATTGACTTGAAAATTGGTATGCAGTGTCTTGGTCCAAGGCCCCATGTATGTATAAAAGGACATTGGCGTATCTCAAAAAACATGGCCGCCATCGGCCAATGAAGTTTGAGCACCTGTGAGACGAGGTTAACGGAGGCCGATCGGAACGAAACTCGATGGGCATGTTCGACTCATGGCCCAAGAGGTCTGTAAGAGTTTTGAAAGAAATCGGCCACTAGTTGGCGCTAACAAGTTTTACGGCTCTGTAATCACGTGGTGTGGCACACATCCCCACAAAATGCATATCATTTGATAGATCTCCTCATGCTGAACAACTTTGCCTCTAGAACCATTGCTGTCAATCAAATCGTTCATTAAATATTCACAAATATGTTTAAAACCTACTTTTGCGAACTAGTCCTAGGATTTTCGCCCGATCGGAACCAGACCAGTCTAGGACAATTCTCTGGACTCTCTAGATCAATAATTATCAAAAAAAAGTTGAAATTTGGCATTTGGTTGGCTATAACAGGGTCATTTATAAAATGGGCGTGGCAAAATATAGTCAAAAGCCTATAAATCCTATACGAAAACTCAGAACTTCACAAAAATTGGTGAGCATATGTGACATAACATCCTTAAAAAGCATGCCAAATTTTATGGAGATCGGACCATAGGTGGCGCTATAACTGTTAAAAAGCTTTGAAACAATGTATTTCCTATGGTAAATTGCCTGTATTTGCTGTAAATGGTGTTTTGCATTTATTATCATGTAATGTTCATATCATAATGTTCAAAACCAGTGCAGTACAATTCTCTGGACTCTCTAGATCAATAATTATCAGAAAAAGTTGAACAACTTCATTTGGATGGCTATAATAGGGTCACTTCACAATGTAGCCATGACCTAGTGTCCCCAAAAGCTTATATCTCTTCAATGAATGCTCAGATCTTCTTAAAAACAAGTCAGAACATGTGCCATATGACTCCAAACAATCATGAAAAATTTCAGACAGATCGGACAAAATTTGCCTCTATAACAGTTAAAAATGGGAAAATTAAATGAATATAATGGCATATTAAGCCAATAAGTAGTATTTTACTGCCCCCTGCTGTTTAAAATATGAATTATACTTGAGTAGTGTGACAAAATTACTATTTAGACTTTATAAAATTACTATTTTAACATTTACAATCACATTAAGTCAAATTTCATCTATTGAAGTATCACTATTGACAATTCTGTCACATTGACAAATGTGAATCCTGAATGAGACATAGTTCAAATCTCTGTATCTACAACAGAATGTGTGTGTAGTCCTATGTTTCTGAATAAATTCTGAATAATCTGATTAATAGTTTGCAAAGACATGTATGAAATAACATTCAAATATATTTTCATAATGATTTTGTGTGTGTGTGTGTGTGTGTGTGTGTGTGTAAGCTTGCATAAAGGAGTTAAAATGGAAAAACTGTCAAAATGAAAGTGGCCTGCAG
Organism: Gila orcuttii; assembly: GCA_026230005.1. Lineage (NCBI taxonomy): Eukaryota > Metazoa > Chordata > Actinopteri > Cypriniformes > Leuciscidae > Gila > Gila orcuttii. The sequence continues at coordinate 44,247,321 of JAPDVR010000002.1, read as the reverse complement.
AGGGCAGTAGAAGACCACTTATTGGCTCATTCTACTTATTAATGAAGTCTTTTAACAGGTGCATTCATATTTAGACACTATAAAATCACTTGTATAACAATTACTATTATAACACAATCATATTTTCTCAGAGTTTATCACTTCATTTGTTCTGACACTTCACATCAATGCTAGCAATGTGGTAAATCATGATAAACTATGGTAAATCATGCTAGAATCACAGTACTCTATGGCAGTGTTGGGAACCCTAATCAAACACACCTGATTCAACTCATCAGCTCATAATCACATAGGTTAATGAGCTGATGAGTTGAATCAGGTGTGATTGATTAGAGAGACAGAGAAAACGGGTCCTTCAGGACAGGTTTGGGAACCACTGCTCTATGGTAAATCATCCTAGAACGTAGTAAATCATACTAGAACTTGGTAAATCATGGTAAATCATGCTAGATTCATGGTAAATCATACTGGAACATGGTAAATCATGAAAAATCACACTAAAATGTGGTATATCATGGTAAATCATGCTAAAACATGGTCTATTCCATCTATGATATCAGTGGTTAAATGCTTGCTACATAAAACGTAATGTCTTTTGATGCTTGTGTGGTTAAAAATCTTAAATGCCTTAACTGCTTGAACACCGCTAAATGCTGCTTGCAGCTTTAATTATTATTATTATTATTATTATTCTGCCGTAAAACGCATCGTGCAGACCAAACCGTAAGTGCTAGAGACTTGATATTTGGGTTTAAGGTAGCACAGAAATCGAGGAGAGGTTGAGAGAATATGAGCCCGATTGGCCCATAGGTGGCGCTGTAGTAACAAAAACGCGAAACTGCTCATAACTCCTAAACCGTATGTCGTACACTCAAGTGTCTTATATCATTGGAAAGCTGGACTTCTGACTTAAAAAACGTATATCTCCGATTTCATTTCCGGTATGCAAATTTTTCCGCCATTTTGAATTTTGTCGAAAAACTACTTTTGCGAACTAGTCCCTGGTTTTTCGCCCGATCGGAACCAAACCAGTGCAGAAATGTTCTCTGGAGTCTGAATATCAATAATTATCAAAAAAAAGTTGAAATTTTGATTCATGTTCGCTAGGGGGCGCAAAATAAACGCTGTGGGCGGAGCCTATTTTACTAAAATGGTTATAACTCAAGAAGTAATTGAGATAGCTTCACCAAACTCGGTACACATGTGAATGAGTTCATTCTGAGGTCACAGTAAAAAAATCGCGACGATCAAACACTAGGTGGCGCTGTAATGTGAAAAAAACATAAAAAGGGCTCTGACCAGCTGACCGTTAGTCCGATTGACTTGAAAATTGGTAAGCAGTGTCTTGGTCCAAGGCCCCATGTATGTGTATGAGGACATTGGCGTATCTAAAAAAACATGGCCGCCATCGACCAATGAAGTTTGAGCACCAATGAGACGAGGTTAACGGAGGCCGATCGGAACGAAACTCGATGGGCACGTTCGACTTATGGCCCTAGAGGCCTGTAAGAATTTTGAAAGAAATCGGCCACTAGTTGGCGCTAACGAGTTTTACGGCTCTGTAATCACTTGGTGTTGCACACATCCCCACAAAATGCATATCATTTGATAGATCTCCTCATGTTGAACAAATTTGCCTCTAGAACCATTGCTGTCAATCAAACCGTTCATTAAATATTCACGAATATGTTAAAAACCTACTTTTGCGAACTAGTCCCTGGTTTTTCGCCCGATCGGAAACAGACCAGTCTAAGACAATTCTCTGGACTCTCTAGATCAATAATTATCAAAAAAAAGTTGAACTTTACCCTATGGTTCACTATAACAGGGTCATTTAGAAAAGGGGCGTGTCAAAATACACTCAAAAGCCTATAAATCGTAAATAAAAAATCAGAACTTCACAAAAATTGATGAGCATATGTGTCATAACATGGTGAAGAAGCATGCACAGTTTCATGGAGATCGGACCATAAGTGGCGCTATAACTGTTAAAAAGCTTTAAAACCATATATATCTTATGGTAAATTGCCTGTTTAAAACCAGTGCAGTACAATTCTCTGGACTCTCTAGAATAGATCAATAATTGTCAGAAAAGGTATAACTTCTTCATTTGGATGGCTATAATAGGGTGAAAGACCAGCTGTGATGACTATATTAAACAGCTTTGATGACTATAACAGCCAATAAGTGGCATTTTACAATAAGTGGACCTGCTGTCATTTTATCATACTACTCCCTAATATTGTTATATATAATTCATATTTAGACTTTATAAAATCATTATTTTAACATTTACAATCACATTCATGTATTATTCACAATTGTGTCACAGGAAGGCTCAGGCTGAAAACGAACGTTAGGCCACGCCCTCACAGTACAAATTCACTCATAACTCGAAAACGCGAACTCCCTGTGCGCTCAAATTTGGATGGTAAAGTCCTCTATTGGGCCTTGATCGAAATCTATCGTCGCGGGCCTCGGGAGCGCCCCCCCGCGGATCGCTAATTCGAGAGACCCCCGAGTTTGAACGGCTGTAACTCTCGACCTAGACCACCTAGATTCTTGTGCGATAGCTCGTTAGAAAGGGCTCGTCCTCATCTAGCTTCGATTCGAGTTTGGTGCGATTCGGCCAGGGCATTCCCGAGATATAAGCCCCAAAATATATTTATTATTATTATTCTCCGCTAAAACGCATCGTGCAGACCAAACCGTAAGTGCTAGAGACTTGAAACTTTGTCAGATGGTAGTACAAAAATCGAGGAGAGGTTATCAAATTATGAGCCCGATTGGCCCATAGGTGGCGCTATAGCAACCAATTGCGCAAAACTGCTCATAACTCCTAGACCGTATGTCGTAGACTCAAGTGTCTTATATCTCTGGAAAGCTGGAAACCTGAAGTAAAAAACGTATATCTCCGATTTCATTTCCGCCATGATAGATTTTCCGCCATTTTGAATTTTGTCGAAAAACTACTTTTGCGAACTAGTCCCTGGTTTTTCGCCCGATCGGAACCAAACCAGTGCCAAAATGTTCTCTGGAGTCTGAATATCAATAATTATCGAAAAAAAGTTGAAATTTTGATTCACGGTCGCTAGGGGGCGCAAAATGAACGTTGTGGGCGGAGCCTATTTTACTAAAATGGCTATAACTCAAGAAGTAAATGAGATAGCTTCACCAAACTCGGTACACATGTGAATAAGTTCATTCTGAGGTCACAGTAAAAAAATCGCGACGATTGGGCACTAGGTGGCACTATAACATTAAAAAAACTTAAATAGGGCTATGACCACCTGACCGTTGGTCCGATTGACTTGAAAATTGGTATGCAGTGTCTTGGTCCAAGGCCCCATGTATGTATAAAAGGACATTGGCTTATCTCAAAAAACATGGCCGCCATCGGCCAATGAAGTTTGAGCACCTGTGAGACGAGGTTAACGGAGGCCGATCGGAACGAAACTCGATGGGCATGTTCGACTCATGGCCCAAGAGGTCTGTAAGAGTTTTGAAAGAAATCGGCCACTAGTTGGCGCTAACGAGTTTTACGGCTCTGTAATCACGTGGTGTGGCACACATCCCCACAAAATGCATATCATTTGATAGATCTCCTCATGCTGAACAACTTTGCCTCTAGAACCATTGCTGTCAATCAAATCGTTCATTAAATATTCACAAATATGTTTAAAACCTACTTTTGCAAACTAGTCCTAGGATTTTCGCCCGATCGGAACCAGACCAGTCTAGGACAATTCTCTGGACTCTCTAGATCAATAATTATCAAAAAAAGTTGAAATTTGGCATTTGGTTGGCTATAACAGGGTCATTTATAAAATGGGCGTGGCAAAATATAGTCAAAAGCCTATAAATCCTATACGAAAACTCAGAACTTCACAAAAATTGGTGAGCATATGTGACATAACATCCTTAAAAAGCATGCCAAATTTTATGGAGATCGGACCATAGGTGGCGCTATAACTGTTAAAAAGCTTTTAAACAATGTATTTCCTATGGTAAATTGCCTGTATTTGCTGTAAATGGTGTTTTGCATTTATTATCATGTAATGTTCATATCATAATGTTCAAAACCAGTGCAGTACAATTCTCTGGACTCTCTAGATCAATAATTATCAGAAAAAGTTGAACAACTTCATTTGGATGGCTATAATAGGGTCACTTCACAATGTAGCCATGACCTAGTGTCCCCAAAAGCTTATATCTCTTCAATGAATGCTCAGATCTTCTTAAAAACAAGTCAGAACATGTGCCATATGACTCCAAACAATCATGAAAAATTTCAGACAGATCGGACAAGATTTGCCTCTATAACAGTTAAAAATGGGAAAATTAAATGAATATAATGGCATATTAAGCCAATAAGTAGTATTTTACTGCCCCCTGCTGTTTAAAATATGAATTATACTTGAGTAGTGTGACAAAATTACTATTTAGACTTTATAAAATTACTATTTTAACATTTACAATCACATTAAGTCTAATTTCATCTATTGAAGTATCACTATTGACAATTCTGTCACATTGACAAATGTGAATCCTGAATGAGACATAGTTCAAATCTCTGTATCTACAACAGAATGTGTGTGTAGTCCTATGTTTCTGAATAAATTCTGAATAATCTGATTAATAGTTTGCAAAGACATGTATGAAATAACATTCAAATATATTTTCATAATGATTTTGTGTGTGTGTGTGTTTGTGTGTGTGTGTGTGTGTGTGTGTGTGTGTGTGTAAGCTTGCATAAAGGAGTTCAAATGGAAAAACTGTCAAAATGAAAGTGGCCAGCAGAGGGCAGTAGAAGACCACTTATTGGCTCATTCTACTTATTAATGAAGTCTTTTAACAGGTGCATTCATATTTAGACACTATAAAATCACTTGTATAACAATTACTATTATAACACAATCATATTTTGTCAGAGTTTATCACTTCATTTGTACTGACACTTCACATCAATGCTAGCAATGTGGTAAATCATGATAAACTATGGTAAATCATGCTAGAATCACGGTACTCTATGGCAGTGTTGGGAACCCTAATCAAACACACCTGATTCAACTCATCAGCTCATAATCACATAGGTTATTGAGCTGATGAGTTGAATCAGGTGTGATTGATTAGAGAGACAGAGAAAACGGGTCCTTCAGGACAGGTTTGGGAACCACTGCTCTATGGTAAATCATCCTAGAACGTAGTAAATCATACTAGAACTTGGTAAATCATGGTAAATCATGCTAGATTCATGGTAAATCATACTGGAACATGGTAAATCATGAAAAATCACACTAAAATGTGGTATATCATGGTAAATCATGCTAAAACATGGTCTATTCCATCTATGATATCAGTGGTTAAATGCTTGCTACATAAAACGTAATGTCTTTTGATGCTTGTGTGGTTAAAAATCTTAAATGCCTTAACTGCTTGAACACCGCTAAATGCTGCTTGTTATTATTATTATTCTCCGCTAAAACGCATCGTGCAGACCAAACCGTAAGTGCTAGAGACTTGAAACTTTGTCAGATGGTAGTACAAAAATCGAGGAGAGGTTATCAAATTATGAGCCCGATTGGCCCATAGGTGGCGCTATAGCAACCAATTGCGCAAAACTGCTCATAACTCCTAGACCGTATGTCGTAGACTCAAGTGTCTTATATCTCTGGAAAGCTGGAAACCTGAAGTAAAAAACGTATATCTCCGATTTCATTTCCGCCATGATAGATTTTCCGCCATTTTGAATTTTGTCGAAAAACTACTTTTGCGAACTAGTCCCTGGTTTTTCGCCCGATCGGAACCAAACCAGTGCCAAAATGTTCTCTGGAGTCTGAATATCAATAATTATCGAAAAAAAGTTGAAATTTTGATTCACGGTCGCTAGGGGGCGCAAAATGAACGTTGTGGGCGGAGCCTATTTTACTAAAATGGCTATAACTCAAGAAGTAAATGAGATAGCTTCACCAAACTCGGTACACATGTGAATAAGTTCATTCTGAGGTCACAGTAAAAAAATCGCGACGATTGGGCACTAGGTGGCGCTATAACATTAAAAAAACTTAAATAGGGCTATGACCACCTGACCGTTGGTCCGATTGACTTGAAAATTGGTATGCAGTGTCTTGGTCCAAGGCCCCATGTATGTATAAAAGGACATTGGCTTATCTCAAAAAACATGGCCCCCATCGGCCAATGAAGTTTGAGCACCTGTGAGACGAGGTTAACGGAGGCCGATCGGAACGAAACTCGATGGGCATGTTCGACTCATGGCCCAAGAGGTCTGTAAGAGTTTTGAAAGAAATCGGCCACTAGTTGGCGCTAACGAGTTTTACGGCTCTGTAATCACGTGGTGTGGCACATATCCCCACAAAATGCATATCATTTGATAGATCTCCTCATGCTGAACAACTTTGCCTCTAGAACCATTGCTGTCAATCAAATCGTTCATTAAATATTCACAAATATGTTAAAAACCTACTTTTGCAAACTAGTCCCTGGTTTTTCGCCCGATCGGAACCAGACCAGTCTAGGACAATTCTCTGGACTCTCTAGATCAATAATTATCAAAAAAAGTTGAAATTTGGCATTTGGTTGGCTATAACAGGGTCATTTATAAAATGGGCGTGGCAAAATATAGTCAAAAGCCTATAAATCCTATACGAAAACTCAGAACTTCACAAAAATTGGTGAGCATATGTGACATAACATCCTTAAAAAGCATGCCAAATTTTTTGGAGATCGGACCATAGGTGGCGCTATAACTGTTAAAAAGCTTTTAAACAATGTATTTCCTATGGTAAATTGCCTGTATTTGCTGTAAATGGTGTTTTGCATTTATTATCATGTAATGTTCATATCATAATGTTCAAAACCAGTGCAGTACAATTCTCTGGACTCTCTAGATCAATAATTATCAGAAAAAGTTGAACAACTTCATTTGGATGGCTATAATAGGGTCACTTCACAATGTAGCCATGACCTAGTGTCCCCAAAAGCTTATATCTCTTCAATGAATGCTCAGATCTTCTTAAAAACAAGTCAGAACATGTGCCATATGACTCCAAACAATCATGAAAAATTTCAGACAGATCGGACAAGATTTGCCTCTATAACAGTTAAAAATGGGAAAATTAAATGAATATAATGGCATATTAAGCCAATAAGTAGTATTTTACTGCCCCCTGCTGTTTAAAATATGAATTATACTTGAGTAGTGTGACAAAATTACTATTTAGACTTTATAAAATTACTATTTTAACATTTACAATCACATTAAGTCTAATTTCATCTATTGAAGTATCACTATTGACAATTCTGTCACATTGACAAATGTGAATCCTGAATGAGACATAGTTCAAATCTCTGTATCTACAACAGAATGTGTGTGTAGTCCTATGTTTCTGAATAAATTCTGAATAATCTGATTAATAGTTTGCAAAGACATGTATGAAATAACATTCAAATATATTTTCATAATGATTTTGTGTGTGTGTGTGTGTGTGTGTGTGTGTGTGTGTGTAAGCTTGCATAAAGGAGTTAAAATGGAAAAACTGTCAAAATGAAAGTGGCCAGCAGAGGGCAGTAGAAGACCACTTATTGGCTCATTCTACTTATTAATGAAGTCTTTTAACAGGTGCATTCATATTTAGACACTATAAAATCACTTGTATAACAATTACTATTATAACACAATCATATTTTGTCAGAGTTTATCACTTCATTTGTACTGACACTTCACATCAATGCTAGCAATGTGGTAAATCATGATAAACTATGGTAAATCATGCTAGAATCACGGTACTCTATGGCAGTGTTGGGAACCCTAATCAAACACACCTGATTCAACTCATCAGCTCATAATCACATAGGTTATTGAGCTGATGAGTTGAATCAGGTGTGATTGATTAGAGAGACAGAGAAAACGGGTCCTTCAGGACAGGTTTGGGAACCACTGCTCTATGGTAAATCATCCTAGAACGTAGTAAATCATACTAGAACTTGGTAAATCATGGTAAATCATGCTAGATTCATGGTAAATCATACTGGAACATGGTAAATCATGAAAAATCACACTAAAATGTGGTATATCATGGTAAATCATGCTAAAACATGGTCTATTCCATCTATGATATCAGTGGTTAAATGCTTGCTACATAAAACGTAATGTCTTTTGATGCTTGTGTGGTTAAAAATCTTAAATGCCTTAACTGCTTGAACACCGCTAAATGCTGCTTGCAGCTTTAATTATTATTATTATTATTATTATTCTGCCGTAAAACGCATCGTGCAGACCAAACCGTAAGTGCTAGAGACTTGATATTTGGGTTTAAGGTAGCACAGAAATCGAGGAGAGGTTGAGAGAATATGAGCCCGATTGGCCCATAGGTGGCGCTGTAGTAACAAAAACGCGAAACTGCTCATAACTCCTAAACCGTATGTCGTACACTCAAGTGTCTTATATCATTGGAAAGCTGGACTTCTGACTTAAAAAACGTATATCTCCGATTTCATTTCCGGTATGCAAATTTTTCCGCCATTTTGAATTTTGTCGAAAAACTACTTTTGCGAACTAGTCCCTGGTTTTTCGCCCGATCGGAACCAAACCAGTGCAGAAATGTTCTCTGGAGTCTGAATATCAATAATTATCAAAAAAAAGTTGAAATTTTGATTCATGTTCGCTAGGGGGCGCAAAATAAACGCTGTGGGCGGAGCCTATTTTACTAAAATGGTTATAACTCAAGAAGTAATTGAGATAGCTTCACCAAACTCGGTACACATGTGAATGAGTTCATTCTGAGGTCACAGTAAAAAAATCGCGACGATCAAACACTAGGTGGCGCTGTAATGTGAAAAAAACATAAAAAGGGCTCTGACCAGCTGACCGTTAGTCCGATTGACTTGAAAATTGGTAAGCAGTGTCTTGGTCCAAGGCCCCATGTATGTGTATGAGGACATTGGCGTATCTAAAAAAACATGGCCGCCATCGACCAATGAAGTTTGAGCACCAATGAGACGAGGTTAACGGAGGCCGATCGGAACGAAACTCGATGGGCACGTTCGACTTATGGCCCTAGAGGCCTGTAAGAATTTTGAAAGAAATCGGCCACTAGTTGGCGCTAACGAGTTTTACGGCTCTGTAATCACTTGGTGTTGCACACATCCCCACAAAATGCATATCATTTGATAGATCTCCTCATGTTGAACAAATTTGCCTCTAGAACCATTGCTGTCAATCAAACCGTTCATTAAATATTCACGAATATGTTAAAAACCTACTTTTGCGAACTAGTCCCTGGTTTTTCGCCCGATCGGAAACAGACCAGTCTAAGACAATTCTCTGGACTCTCTAGATCAATAATTATCAAAAAAAAGTTGAACTTTACCCTATGGTTCACTATAACAGGGTCATTTAGAAAAGGGGCGTGTCAAAATACACTCAAAAGCCTATAAATCGTAAATAAAAAATCAGAACTTCACAAAAATTGATGAGCATATGTGTCATAAAATGGTGAAGAAGCATGCACAGTTTCATGGAGATCGGACCATAAGTGGCGCTATAACTGTTAAAAAGCTTTAAAACCATATATATCTTATGGTAAATTGCCTGTTTAAAACCAGTGCAGTACAATTCTCTGGACTCTCTAGAATAGATCAATAATTGTCAGAAAAGGTATAACTTCTTCATTTGGATGGCTATAATAGGGTGAAAGACCAGCTGTGATGACTATATTAAACAGCTTTGATGACTATAACAGCCAATAAGTGGCATTTTACAATAAGTGGACCTGCTGTCATTTTATCATACTACTCCCTAATATTGTTATATATAATTCATATTTAGACTTTATAAAATCATTATTTTAACATTTACAATCACATTCATGTATTATTCACAATTGTGTCACAGGAAGGCTCAGGCTGAAAACGAACGTTAGGCCACGCCCTCACAGTACAAATTCACTCATAACTCGAAAACGCGAACTCCCTGCGCGCTCAAATTTGGATGGTAAAGTCCTCTATTGGGCCTTGATCGAAATCTATCGTCGCGGGCCTCGGGAGCGCCCCCCCGCGGATCGCTAATTCGAGAGACCCCCGAGTTTGAACGGCTGTAACTCTCGACCTAGACCACCTAGATTCTTGTGCGATAGCTCGTTAGAAAGGGCTCGTCCTCATCTAGCTTCGATTCGAGTTTGGTGCGATTCGGCCAGGGCATTCCCGAGATATAAGCCCCAAAATATATTTATTATTATTATTCTCCGCTAAAACGCATCGTGCAGACCAAACCGTAAGTGCTAGAGACTTGAAACTTTGTCAGATGGTAGTACAAAAATCGAGGAGAGGTTATCAAATTATGAGCCCGATTGGCCCATAGGTGGCGCTATAGCAACCAATTGCGCAAAACTGCTCATAACTCCTAGACCGTATGTCGTAGACTCAAGTGTCTTATATCTCTGGAAAGCTGGAAACCTGAAGTAAAAAACGTATATCTCCGATTTCATTTCCGCCATGATAGATTTTCCGCCATTTTGAATTTTGTCGAAAAACTACTTTTGCGAACTAGTCCCTGGTTTTTCGCCCGATCGGAACCAAACCAGTGCCAAAATGTTCTCTGGAGTCTGAATATCAATAATTATCGAAAAAAAGTTGAAATTTTGATTCACGGTCGCTAGGGGGCGCAAAATGAACGTTGTGGGCGGAGCCTATTTTACTAAAATGGCTATAACTCAAGAAGTAAATGAGATAGCTTCACCAAACTCGGTACACATGTGAATAAGTTCATTCTGAGGTCACAGTAAAAAAATCGCGACGATTGGGCACTAGGTGGCACTATAACATTAAAAAAACTTAAATAGGGCTATGACCACCTGACCGTTGGTCCGATTGACTTGAAAATTGGTATGCAGTGTCTTGGTCCAAGGCCCCATGTATGTATAAAAGGACATTGGCTTATCTCAAAAAACATGGCCGCCATCGGCCAATGAAGTTTGAGCACCTGTGAGACGAGGTTAACGGAGGCCGATCGGAACGAAACTCGATGGGCATGTTCGACTCATGGCCCAAGAGGTCTGTAAGAGTTTTGAAAGAAATCGGCCACTAGTTGGCGCTAACGAGTTTTACGGCTCTGTAATCACGTGGTGTGGCACACATCCCCACAAAATGCATATCATTTGATAGATCTCCTCATGCTGAACAACTTTGCCTCTAGAACCATTGCTGTCAATCAAATCGTTCATTAAATATTCACAAATATGTTTAAAACCTACTTTTGCAAACTAGTCCTAGGATTTTCGCCCGATCGGAACCAGACCAGTCTAGGACAATTCTCTGGACTCTCTAGATCAATAATTATCAAAAAAAGTTGAAATTTGGCATTTGGTTGGCTATAACAGGGTCATTTATAAAATGGGCGTGGCAAAATATAGTCAAAAGCCTATAAATCCTATACGAAAACTCAGAACTTCACAAAAATTGGTGAGCATATGTGACATAACATCCTTAAAAAGCATGCCAAATTTTATGGAGATCGGACCATAGGTGGCGCTATAACTGTTAAAAAGCTTTTAAACAATGTATTTCCTATGGTAAATTGCCTGTATTTGCTGTAAATGGTGTTTTGCATTTATTATCATGTAATGTTCATATCATAATGTTCAAAACCAGTGCAGTACAATTCTCTGGACTCTCTAGATCAATAATTATCAGAAAAAGTTGAACAACTTCATTTGGATGGCTATAATAGGGTCACTTCACAATGTAGCCATGACCTAGTGTCCCCAAAAGCTTATATCTCTTCAATGAATGCTCAGATCTTCTTAAAAACAAGTCAGAACATGTGCCATATGACTCCAAACAATCATGAAAAATTTCAGACAGATCGGACAAGATTTGCCTCTATAACAGTTAAAAATGGGAAAATTAAATGAATATAATGGCATATTAAGCCAATAAGTAGTATTTTACTGCCCCCTGCTGTTTAAAATATGAATTATACTTGAGTAGTGTGACAAAATTACTATTTAGACTTTATAAAATTACTATTTTAACATTTACAATCACATTAAGTCTAATTTCATCTATTGAAGTATCACTATTGACAATTCTGTCACATTGACAAATGTGAATCCTGAATGAGACATAGTTCAAATCTCTGTATCTACAACAGAATGTGTGTGTAGTCCTATGTTTCTGAATAAATTCTGAATAATCTGATTAATAGTTTGCAAAGACATGTATGAAATAACATTCAAATATATTTTCATAATGATTTTGTGTGTGTGTGTGTGTGTGTGTGTGTGTGTGTGTAAGCTTGCATAAAGGAGTTAAAATGGAAAAACTGTCAAAATGAAAGTGGCCAGCAGAGGGCAGTAGAAGACCACTTATTGGCTCATTCTACTTATTAATGAAGTCTTTTAACAGGTGCATTCATATTTAGACACTATAAAATCACTTGTATAACAATTACTATTATAACACAATCATATTTTGTCAGAGTTTATCACTTCATTTGTACTGACACTTCACATCAATGCTAGCAATGTGGTAAATCATGATAAACTATGGTAAATCATGCTAGAATCACGGTACTCTATGGCAGTGTTGGGAACCCTAATCAAACACACCTGATTCAACTCATCAGCTCATAATCACATAGGTTATTGAGCTGATGAGTTGAATCAGGTGTGATTGATTAGAGAGACAGAGAAAACGGGTCCTTCAGGACAGGTTTGGGAACCACTGCTCTATGGTAAATCATCCTAGAACGTAGTAAATCATACTAGAACTTGGTAAATCATGGTAAATCATGCTAGATTCATGGTAAATCATACTGGAACATGGTAAATCATGAAAAATCACACTAAAATGTGGTATATCATGGTAAATCATGCTAAAACATGGTCTATTCCATCTATGATATCAGTGGTTAAATGCTTGCTACATAAAACGTAATGTCTTTTGATGCTTGTGTGGTTAAAAATCTTAAATGCCTTAACTGCTTGAACACCGCTAAATGCTGCTTGCAGCTTTAATTATTAGGTGTTCAAGCACGAAGTGCTGAAAACCTATTGTATTTGTGCTGATTTTTATTATTAGGTGTTCAAGCACGAAGTGCTGAAAACCTATTGTATTTGTGCTGATTTTTATTAGGTGTTCAAGCACGAAGTGCTGAAAACCTATTGTATTTGTAAGGATTTTTATTATTATTATTATTATTATTATTCTGCCGTAAAACGCATAGTGCAGACCAAACCGTAAGAGCTAGAGAGCTGAAACTTTGCCAGATGGTGGTACAAAAATCGAGGAGAGGTTATCAAATTATGAGCCCGATTGGCCCATAGGTGGCGCTATAGCAACCAATTGCGCGAAACTGCTCATAACTCCTAGACCGTATGTCGTAGACTCAAGTGTCTTATATCATTGGAAAGGTGGATTCCTGACGAACAAAACGTATATCTCCGATTTCATTTCCGCCATGATAGATTTTCCGCCATTTTGAATTTTGTCGAAAAACTACTTTTGCGAACTAGTCCCTGGTTTTTCACCCGATCGGAACCAAACCAGTGCAGAAATGTTCTCTGGAGTCTGATTATCAATAATTATCGAAAAAAAGTTGAAATTTTGATTCAGGGTCGCTAGGGGGCGCAAAATAAACGTTGTGGGCGGAGCCTATTTTACTAAAATGGCTATAACTCGTGAAGGAAATGAGATAGCTTCACCAAACTCGGTACACATGTGAATGAGTTCATTCTGAGGTCACAGTAAAAAAATCGCGACGATCGGACACTAGGTGGCGCCATAACATGAAAAAAACCTAAAAGGGGGTGTGGCCACCTGACCGTTAGTCCGATTGACTTAAAAATTGGTATGCAGTGTCTTGGTCCAAGGTGCCATGTATGTGTAAAAGGATATTGGCATATCTCAAAAAACATGGCCGCCATCGGCCAATGAAGTTTGAGCACCTTTTAAACAAGGTTAACGGAGGCCGATCGGAACGAAACTCAATGGGCATGTTCAACTCATGGCCCAAGAGGTCTGTAAGAGTTTTGAAAGAAATCGGCAACTAGTTGGCGCTAACGAGTTTTACGGCTCTGTAATCACGTGGTGTTGCACACATCCCCACAATATGCATATCAGTCGATAGATCTCCTCATGCTGAACAACTTTGCCTTTAGAACCATTGCTGTCAATCAAACTGTTCATTAAATATTCACGAATATGTTAAAAACCTACTTTTGCAAACTAGTCCCTGGTTTTTCGCCCGATCGGAACCAGACCAGTCTAGGACAATTCTCTGGACTCTCTAGATCAATAATTATCGAAAAAAAGTTGAACTTTGCCCTTTGGTCTGCTATAACAGGATCATTTATAAAAAGGGGCGTGTCAAAACACACTCAAAAGCCTATAAATCATAAATAAAAACTCGGAACTTCACAAAAATTGGTGAGCATATGTGACATAACATCATTAACAAGCATGCAAAGTTTCATGGAGATCGGACAATAGGTGGCGCTATAACTGTTAAAAATCTTAAAAACCATGTATTCCCTATGTTAAATTATCAGTATTGACTGTAAATGGTTTGTTCCATCTAAGATCATATAATTTTCATATAATAACGTTCAAAACCAGTGCAGTACAATTCTCTGGACTCTCTAGATCAATAATTATCAGAAAAGGTTGAACTTCTGCATTTTGATGGCTATAATGGGGTGTATAACAGCCAATAAGTGGTATTTTACGAGATATAAGCCCCAAAAGATATGCCTTTGAACGGGCATAACTCCCGGCCCCGATCGGCCACCAACAACGGGATGGTCTCGTTCAACAGGGCTCCTCAGACACTATCTATGTTCTGAGTTTCAGATTTTTTCACTTTCTCGTTCCCGAGATATAAGTGAAAAACCAAATTTCCATTCATTCATTTCAACTCTATATAGGCTGTGATACCACTGTTGTCCACTAGAGGGAGCAGCAGTATTAGACATGTTTAATCTTTTTATTAGCTTTCAGCATTGGCTTACAAACACATGCTTAAAGCTATTTTTTAAAATTAGTTTTATATTATTACATCACAAAGAAATATGTGAAATGCTTATAGACCATTAAAAGAGATTTTCACAATAACATATCCCAAATGTGTGTGTGTGTGTGTGTGTGTGTGTGTGTGTGTAAGTATGCATTATGGAGTTAACATGAAGAAAATGGTTTGCTAATGAAACCAAGTAGTTTAAAATGAAAGTGAGCCAATATGTGGTCTTCTACTGCCCTCTGCTGGCCATTTTACTTCTTAAAGCTATTTTTTTATTATTATGATGGACTGGTAATATAGTTTAATATTATTAAACTATATTACCTAAATATTCAACTAAACTAAATTAGATTTGATCAACTATATTAAACTAAATTAGATTTTCACAATAACATCCCAAAAGTGTGTGTGTGTGTAAGCATATGTCTAAATAAGAGCCCTGTGAAAACACTTTATTAATAAGTATAATGGCCAGCAGAGGGCAGTAGAAGACCACTTATTGGCTCAGTTTAATTAGACTTGATGTTCTATTCTGCACTAAAGCAAACCTGTTTTTCCATGTTAACTATTATAAGACAATAATTTTTTTGTCAGTTTATCAATTCATTGCTATTGCCACTTCACATCAATGCTAGCAATGTGGTAAATCATGGTAAATCACGATAGAAACATGGTAAATCATAGTAAATAATACTATTACATGGTGTATCATGGCAAATCATGCCAGCAATGTGATGAATCATGGTAAATCATGCTACAATCCTGGTAAATCATTCTATAACATGGTAAATCATTGTATAATGTGGTATATCATCGTAAATCATTCTATAACATGGTAAATCATGGTAAACTATGATAAATCATGCTAGAATCATATTAAATCATACTACAATGTGTTCAATTGTGGTATCACAGGAAGGCTGAAAACGAAAGTATAACGTTAGGCCACGCCCTCCCAGTACAAATTCACTCATAACTCGAAAACGGAAACTCCCTGCGCGCTCAAATTTGGATGGTAAGGTCCTCTATTGGGCCTTGATCGAAATCTATCGTCACGGGCCTCGGGAGCGCCCCCCCGCGGATCGGTAATCCGTGAGACCCCCGACTTGGAACGGCTGTAACTCCCAACCTAGACCACCTAGATTCTTGTGGGATAGCTTGTTGGAAAGAGCCCGTCCTCACCTAGCTTCGATTCGAGTTTGGTGCGATTTGGCCCGGGCATTCCCGAGATATAAGCCCCAAAAGATATGCCTTTGAACAAGCATAACTCCCGGCCCGAATCGCCCACCAACACCGGGATGGTATCGTTCAACAGGGCTCCTCGGACACTATCTAAGTTCTGAGTTTCAGATTTTTTCACTTTCTCGTTCCCGAGATATAAGTGAAAAACCAAATTTCCATTAATTCATTTCAACTCTATATAGGCTGTAATACCACTGTTGTCCACTAGAGGGAGCAGCAGGATTATACATGCTTAATCTTTTTATCAGCTTTCAGCATTGGCTAACAAACAAATGCTTAAAGCTATTTTTTATTATTATGATGGACTGGTAATACAGTTTAAATATCATTACATCACAGTGTTTCCCCTAGGATTTTTTTTCAGGGGGGGGGGGACTGCTAGTGTTGCGGAGCGGGCGTGTTACGGATACGTGGTGTATTTGTTTTTTATTATTAATTGAAATCATGTACTATGAATCATTAAACTTATACAACATTTTTTTTTAATATATATATATGGAAAAAAAATTCACACTAATTCTGTGTTGTGTTTTTTCTGGTAATAAAATGAAGACATAAAACACAAATTTTAGCATTTATCATCAATTTTAATCATATGAAATTAAATCAACTTTTTGTCAAATAACTGGCTGCACAATGAGCTTTAGCCTAACTGTTCAAATTAAAACATGGATTATTCCTTAAAAATTTCAGTTTTGATGATAATTTATTTGGATTAGTGTTAGTGTATTATTACATTGGGATATATCTAAATTCTAATGTACAACAGTAATATATTTCTGTCAAGTTAAACCGAACTTTTATTTTGACGGGTTGCCGTGAAGACCTTTTGAGGTTCTGTGTGTTTGTCATGATGATAGTTTTTCTCAAATGAAGCGGTGAAATGATCACGAAGTGACTTTCAGAGTGGATCTAGAGCCTGGAGAGGAAGTTCATGCATTTGTGTCTTCATATAGGCCAAATAACAGCGCAAGCGTCACACGTGCTTCAGTGTGTGTGTGGTAAATTAAACTGCGCGTCGGGGCACCATTCATTCACACAGAACATGCAGGATTCGTATTTAAATAGTCTTTGTGTTTTAATATTCACACACACTAGTCTACATCGCGATTTGATTTCAAGTGTACTGAACTGCTTTCTATTTTTTCCTCAAATTTACAAATTCCGTGAAATTCCGCGTTTTACACTAAATTCCTTTTTTATGACTGTATTTCGTCAGCATTTTAGGGGGGGGCGGGGGGTCGTTTTGCGGGGGCGGGCCGCCCCCCCAAAACAATGGTAGGGGAAACACTGCATCACAAAGAAATATGTGAAATGCTTATAGACCATTAAAAGAGATTTTTCACAATAATGTATGTGTGTGTGTGTGTGTGTGTGTGTGTGTGTGTGTGTCTGTGTGTGTGTGTGTGTCTGTGTGTGTGTGTGTCTGTGTGTGTAAGCATGCCTTATGGAGTTAACATGAAAAATCTGGTTTGCTTTAGTGCAGAATGAAAAAAAAAAGCTTCAAAACCATGTATTTCCTATGGTAAATTGCCTGTATTAGCTGTAAATGGTCTTTTCCATCTACAGTCATATAATGTTCATATCATAATGTTCAAAACCATCATAAATCATTCTAGAATGTGGTATATCATGGTAAATCATCCTATAACATGGTAAATCATGCTAGAATCATATTAAATCATACTAGAATGTGTTCAATTGTGGTAAACCATGCTAGAGCAGGGTAAATCATGGTGAATCATACTAGAACTTGGTATATCATGGTAAACTATGGTAAATCATGCTAGATTCATGGTAAATCATACTGGAACATGGTAAATCATGAAAAATCACACAAAAATTTGGTATATCATGGTAAATCATGCCAAAACAAGGTCTATTCCATCTATGATGTCAGTGTTTAAATGCTTGCTACATGAAACTTAATGTCTTTTGATGCTTTTGAGCTTAACTGCCTTAACTGCCTTAACTGCTTGAACACTGCTAAATGCTGCTTGCAGCTTTAATTATTATTATTATTATTATTATTCTGCCGTAAAACGCATCGTGCAGACCAAACCGTAAGTGCTAGAGACTTGATATTTGGGTTTAAGGTAGCACAGAAATCGAGGAGAGGTTGAGAGAATATGAGCCCGATTGGCCCATAGGTGGCGCTGTAGTAACAAAAACGCGAAACTGCTCATAACTCCTAAACCGTATGTCGTACACTCAAGTGTCTTATATCATTGGAAAGCTGGACTTCTGACTTAAAAAACGTATATCTCCGATTTCATTTCCGGTATGCAAATTTTTCCGCCATTTTGAATTTTGTCGAAAAACTACTTTTGCGAACTAGTCCCTGGTTTTTCGCCCGATCGGAACCAAACCAGTGCAGAAATGTTCTCTGGAGTCTGAATATCAATAATTATCAAAAAAAAGTTGAAATTTTGATTCATGTTCGCTAGGGGGCGCAAAATAAACGCTGTGGGCGGAGCCTATTTTACTAAAATGGTTATAACTCAAGAAGTAATTGAGATAGCTTCACCAAACTCGGTACACATGTGAATGAGTTCATTCTGAGGTCACAGTAAAAAAATCGCGACGATCAAACACTAGGTGGCGCTGTAATGTGAAAAAAACATAAAAAGGGCTCTGACCAGCTGACCGTTAGTCCGATTGACTTGAAAATTGGTAAGCAGTGTCTTGGTCCAAGGCCCCATGTATGTGTATGAGGACATTGGCGTATCTAAAAAAACATGGCCGCCATCGACCAATGAAGTTTGAGCACCAATGAGACGAGGTTAACGGAGGCCGATCGGAACGAAACTCGATGGGCACGTTCGACTTATGGCCCTAGAGGCCTGTAAGAATTTTGAAAGAAATCGGCCACTAGTTGGCGCTAACGAGTTTTACGGCTCTGTAATCACTTGGTGTTGCACACATCCCCACAAAATGCATATCATTTGATAGATCTCCTCATGTTGAACAAATTTGCCTCTAGAACCATTGCTGTCAATCAAACCGTTCATTAAATATTCACGAATATGTTAAAAACCTACTTTTGCGAACTAGTCCCTGGTTTTTCGCCCGATCGGAAACAGACCAGTCTAAGACAATTCTCTGGACTCTCTAGATCAATAATTATCAAAAAAAAGTTGAACTTTACCCTATGGTTCACTATAACAGGGTCATTTAGAAAAGGGGCGTGTCAAAATACACTCAAAAGCCTATAAATCGTAAATAAAAAATCAGAACTTCACAAAAATTGATGAGCATATGTGTCATAACATGGTGAAGAAGCATGCACAGTTTCATGGAGATCGGACCATAAGTGGCGCTATAACTGTTAAAAAGCTTTAAAACCATATATATCTTATGGTAAATTGCCTGTTTAAAACCAGTGCAGTACAATTCTCTGGACTCTCTAGAATAGATCAATAATTGTCAGAAAAGGTATAACTTCTTCATTTGGATGGCTATAATAGGGTGAAAGACCAGCTGTGATGACTATATTAAACAGCTTTGATGACTATAACAGCCAATAAGTGGCATTTTACAATAAGTGGACCTGCTGTCATTTTATCATACTACTCCCTAATATTGTTATATATAATTCATATTTAGACTTTATAAAATCATTATTTTAACATTTACAATCACATTCATGTATTATTCACAATTGTGTCACAGGAAGGCTCAGGCTGAAAACGAACGTTAGGCCACGCCCTCACAGTACAAATTCACTCATAACTCGAAAACGCGAACTCCCTGCGCGCTCAAATTTGGATGGTAAAGTCCTCTATTGGGCCTTGATCGAAATCTATCGTCGCGGGCCTCGGGAGCGCCCCCCCGCGGATCGCTAATTCGAGAGACCCCCGAGTTTGAACGGCTGTAACTCTCGACCTAGA
Source organism: Gila orcuttii (assembly GCA_026230005.1). Classification (NCBI taxonomy): domain Eukaryota; kingdom Metazoa; phylum Chordata; class Actinopteri; order Cypriniformes; family Leuciscidae; genus Gila; species Gila orcuttii. Next base: position 44,227,155 of record JAPDVR010000002.1, on the reverse strand, counting down.
CCACCTAGATTCTTGTGCGATAGCTCGTTAGAAAGGGCTCGTCCTCATCTAGCTTCGATTCGAGTTTGGTGCGATTCGGCCAGGGCATTCCCGAGATATAAGCCCCAAAATATATTTATTATTATTATTCTCCGCTAAAACGCATCGTGCAGACCAAACCGTAAGTGCTAGAGACTTGAAACTTTGTCAGATGGTAGTACAAAAATCGAGGAGAGGTTATCAAATTATGAGCCCGATTGGCCCATAGGTGGCGCTATAGCAACCAATTGCGCAAAACTGCTCATAACTCCTAGACCGTATGTCGTAGACTCAAGTGTCTTATATCTCTGGAAAGCTGGAAACCTGAAGTAAAAAACGTATATCTCCGATTTCATTTCCGCCATGATAGATTTTCCGCCATTTTGAATTTTGTCGAAAAACTACTTTTGCGAACTAGTCCCTGGTTTTTCGCCCGATCGGAACCAAACCAGTGCCAAAATGTTCTCTGGAGTCTGAATATCAATAATTATCGAAAAAAAGTTGAAATTTTGATTCACGGTCGCTAGGGGGCGCAAAATGAACGTTGTGGGCGGAGCCTATTTTACTAAAATGGCTATAACTCAAGAAGTAAATGAGATAGCTTCACCAAACTCGGTACACATGTGAATAAGTTCATTCTGAGGTCACAGTAAAAAAATCGCGACGATTGGGCACTAGGTGGCACTATAACATTAAAAAAACTTAAATAGGGCTATGACCACCTGACCGTTGGTCCGATTGACTTGAAAATTGGTATGCAGTGTCTTGGTCCAAGGCCCCATGTATGTATAAAAGGACATTGGCTTATCTCAAAAAACATGGCCGCCATCGGCCAATGAAGTTTGAGCACCTGTGAGACGAGGTTAACGGAGGCCGATCGGAACGAAACTCGATGGGCATGTTCGACTCATGGCCCAAGAGGTCTGTAAGAGTTTTGAAAGAAATCGGCCACTAGTTGGCGCTAACGAGTTTTACGGCTCTGTAATCACGTGGTGTGGCACACATCCCCACAAAATGCATATCATTTGATAGATCTCCTCATGCTGAACAACTTTGCCTCTAGAACCATTGCTGTCAATCAAATCGTTCATTAAATATTCACAAATATGTTTAAAACCTACTTTTGCAAACTAGTCCTAGGATTTTCGCCCGATCGGAACCAGACCAGTCTAGGACAATTCTCTGGACTCTCTAGATCAATAATTATCAAAAAAAGTTGAAATTTGGCATTTGGTTGGCTATAACAGGGTCATTTATAAAATGGGCGTGGCAAAATATAGTCAAAAGCCTATAAATCCTATACGAAAACTCAGAACTTCACAAAAATTGGTGAGCATATGTGACATAACATCCTTAAAAAGCATGCCAAATTTTATGGAGATCGGACCATAGGTGGCGCTATAACTGTTAAAAAGCTTTTAAACAATGTATTTCCTATGGTAAATTGCCTGTATTTGCTGTAAATGGTGTTTTGCATTTATTATCATGTAATGTTCATATCATAATGTTCAAAACCAGTGCAGTACAATTCTCTGGACTCTCTAGATCAATAATTATCAGAAAAAGTTGAACAACTTCATTTGGATGGCTATAATAGGGTCACTTCACAATGTAGCCATGACCTAGTGTCCCCAAAAGCTTATATCTCTTCAATGAATGCTCAGATCTTCTTAAAAACAAGTCAGAACATGTGCCATATGACTCCAAACAATCATGAAAAATTTCAGACAGATCGGACAAGATTTGCCTCTATAACAGTTAAAAATGGGAAAATTAAATGAATATAATGGCATATTAAGCCAATAAGTAGTATTTTACTGCCCCCTGCTGTTTAAAATATGAATTATACTTGAGTAGTGTGACAAAATTACTATTTAGACTTTATAAAATTACTATTTTAACATTTACAATCACATTAAGTCTAATTTCATCTATTGAAGTATCACTATTGACAATTCTGTCACATTGACAAATGTGAATCCTGAATGAGACATAGTTCAAATCTCTGTATCTACAACAGAATGTGTGTGTAGTCCTATGTTTCTGAATAAATTCTGAATAATCTGATTAATAGTTTGCAAAGACATGTATGAAATAACATTCAAATATATTTTCATAATGATTTTGTGTGTGTGTGTGTGTGTGTGTGTGTGTGTAAGCTTGCATAAAGGAGTTAAAATGGAAAAACTGTCAAAATGAAAGTGGCCAGCAGAGGGCAGTAGAAGACCACTTATTGGCTCATTCTACTTATTAATGAAGTCTTTTAACAGGTGCATTCATATTTAGACACTATAAAATCACTTGTATAACAATTACTATTATAACACAATCATATTTTGTCAGAGTTTATCACTTCATTTGTACTGACACTTCACATCAATGCTAGCAATGTGGTAAATCATGATAAACTATGGTAAATCATGCTAGAATCACGGTACTCTATGGCAGTGTTGGGAACCCTAATCAAACACACCTGATTCAACTCATCAGCTCATAATCACATAGGTTATTGAGCTGATGAGTTGAATCAGGTGTGATTGATTAGAGAGACAGAGAAAACGGGTCCTTCAGGACAGGTTTGGGAACCACTGCTCTATGGTAAATCATCCTAGAACGTAGTAAATCATACTAGAACTTGGTAAATCATGGTAAATCATGCTAGATTCATGGTAAATCATACTGGAACATGGTAAATCATGAAAAATCACACTAAAATGTGGTATATCATGGTAAATCATGCTAAAACATGGTCTATTCCATCTATGATATCAGTGGTTAAATGCTTGCTACATAAAACGTAATGTCTTTTGATGCTTGTGTGGTTAAAAATCTTAAATGCCTTAACTGCTTGAACACCGCTAAATGCTGCTTGCAGCTTTAATTAGGTGTTCAAGCACGAAGTGCTGAAAACCTATTGTATTTGTGCTGATTTTTATTATTATTATTAGGTGTTCAAGCACGAAGTGCTGAAAACCTATTGTATTTGTGCTGATTTTTATTATTATTATTAGGTGTTCAAGCACGAAGTGCTGAAAACCTATTGTATTTGTGCTGATTTTTATTATTATTATTATTATTATTATTATTATTCTGCCGTAAAACGCATCGTGCAGACCAAACCGTAAGTGCTAGAGACTTGATATTTGGGTTTAAGGTAGCACAGAAATCGAGGAGAGGTTGAGAGAATATGAGCCCGATTGGCCCATAGGTGGCGCTGTAGTAACAAAAACGCGAAACTGCTCATAACTCCTAAACCGTATGTCGTACACTCAAGTGTCTTATATCATTGGAAAGCTGGACTTCTGACTTAAAAAACGTATATCTCCGATTTCATTTCCGGTATGCAAATTTTTCCGCCATTTTGAATTTTGTCGAAAAACTACTTTTGCGAACTAGTCCCTGGTTTTTCGCCCGATCGGAACCAAACCAGTGCAGAAATGTTCTCTGGAGTCTGAATATCAATAATTATCAAAAAAAAGTTGAAATTTTGATTCATGTTCGCTAGGGGGCGCAAAATAAACGCTGTGGGCGGAGCCTATTTTACTAAAATGGTTATAACTCAAGAAGTAATTGAGATAGCTTCACCAAACTCGGTACACATGTGAATGAGTTCATTCTGAGGTCACAGTAAAAAAATCGCGACGATCAAACACTAGGTGGCGCTGTAATGTGAAAAAAACATAAAAAGAGCTCTGACCAGCTGACCGTTAGTCCGATTGACTTGAAAATTGGTAAGCAGTGTCTTGGTCCAAGGCCCCATGTATGTGTATGAGGACATTGGCGTATCTAAAAAAACATGGCCGCCATCGACCAATGAAGTTTGAGCACCAATGAGACGAGGTTAACGGAGGCCGATCGGAACGAAACTCGATGGGCACGTTCGACTTATGGCCCTAGAGGCCTGTAAGAATTTTGAAAGAAATCGGCCACTAGTTGGCGCTAACGAGTTTTACGGCTCTGTAATCACTTGGTGTTGCACACATCCCCACAAAATGCATATCATTTGATAGATCTCCTCATGTTGAACAAATTTGCCTCTAGAACCATTGCTGTCAATCAAACCGTTCATTAAATATTCACGAATATGTTAAAAACCTACTTTTGCGAACTAGTCCCTGGTTTTTCGCCCGATCGGAAACAGACCAGTCTAAGACAATTCTCTGGACTCTCTAGATCAATAATTATCAAAAAAAAGTTGAACTTTACCCTATGGTTCACTATAACAGGGTCATTTAGAAAAGGGGCGTGTCAAAATACACTCAAAAGCCTATAAATCGTAAATAAAAAATCAGAACTTCACAAAAATTGATGAGCATATGTGTCATAACATGGTGAAGAAGCATGCACAGTTTCATGGAGATCGGACCATAAGTGGCGCTATAACTGTTAAAAAGCTTTAAAACCATATATATCTTATGGTAAATTGCCTGTTTAAAACCAGTGCAGTACAATTCTCTGGACTCTCTAGAATAGATCAATAATTGTCAGAAAAGGTATAACTTCTTCATTTGGATGGCTATAATAGGGTGAAAGACCAGCTGTGATGACTATATTAAACAGCTTTGATGACTATAACAGCCAATAAGTGGCATTTTACAATAAGTGGACCTGCTGTCATTTTATCATACTACTCCCTAATATTGTTATATATAATTCATATTTAGACTTTATAAAATCATTATTTTAACATTTACAATCACATTCATGTATTATTCACAATTGTGTCACAGGAAGGCTCAGGCTGAAAACGAACGTTAGGCCACGCCCTCACAGTACAAATTCACTCATAACTCGAAAACGCGAACTCCCTGCGCGCTCAAATTTGGATGGTAAAGTCCTCTATTGGGCCTTGATCGAAATCTATCGTCGCGGGCCTCGGGAGCGCCCCCCCGCGGATCGCTAATTCGAGAGACCCCCGAGTTTGAACGGCTGTAACTCTCGACCTAGACCACCTAGATTCTTGTGCGATAGCTCGTTAGAAAGGGCTCGTCCTCATCTAGCTTCGATTCGAGTTTGGTGCGATTCGGCCAGGGCATTCCCGAGATATAAGCCCCAAAATATATGCTTTTGAACGGGCATAACTCCCGGCCCCGATCGGCCACCAACACCGGGATGGTCTCGTTCAACAGGGCTCTTCGGACATTATCTAAGTTCTGAGTTTCAGATTTTTTCACTTTCTCGTTCCCGAGATATAAGTGAAAAACCAAATTTCCATTCATTCATTTCAACTCTATATAGGCTGTAATACCACTGTTGTCCACTAGAGGGAGCAGCAGTATTAGACATGTTCAATCTTTTTATCAGCTTTCAGCATTGGCTAACAAACAAATGCTTAAAGCTATTTTTTTAAATTAGTTGTATATTATTACATCACAAAGAAATATGTGAAATGCTTATAGACCATTAAAAGAGATTTCAAAAATAACATATCCCACACGTGTGTGTGTGTGTGTGTGTGTGTGTGTGTGTGTGTGTGTGTGTGTGTGTGTGTACTTGTACAACTATCTTTGTGAGGACCAGTTTGAGTTTTAGACCATTGGAGTGAGGACAAAGAGAGTAAAGTGAGGGCATTTTGGCCGGTCCTCACTTTCTGAGACCCCTTTAAAGGCTTGAGGGTCAAGACTTGGTTTTAGGGATACGGTTATAATTAGGTTAAGGGTAGGTTTAGGGTAAGGGTTCGGGTTAAGCACTTAGTTGTGATGAGTAAGGTTAGGTAAGCGGCTAGAGATTGCATTGTGTCAATGAATGTCCTCATAAAGATAGATGTACAAGAGTGTGTGTGTGTGTGTGTGTGTGTGTGTGTGTGTGTGTGTGTGTGTGTGTGTGTGTGTGTGTGTGTGTGTGTTTGTGTGTGTGTGTGTGTGTAAGCATGCATTATGGAGTTAACATGAAAAAACTGGGTTGCCTTAGTGCAGGATTCTAGTGAAACCAAGTTGTTTAAAATGAAAGTGAGCCAATAAGTGGTCTTCTACTGCCCTCTGCTGGCCATTTTACTTCTTAAAGCTATTTTATTATTATGATGGATTGGTAATATAATCATAGCTGTCAACCCTCCCGTTTTTTCCGGGTTTCTCACGTATTTTAGCTCTTTTCCCGCTGTCTTCCCGTTTTAGTATTTTCCCGTAAAATATCCCGTATTTTTACGCTCTGATTGTGTGAGACGTACAAGCTCCGGCAGATTCGGCTTGTTATTATTATTATTATTATTCCGCCGTAAAACGCATCGTGCAGCCCAAACCGTAAGAGCTGGAGCTTTGAAACTTTGCCAGATGGTAGTACAAAAATCGAGGAGAGGTTATCAAAGTATGAGCCCGATTGGCCCATAGGTGGCGCTATAGCAATCAATTGCGCGTAACTGCTCATAACTCCTAGACCGTAAGTCGTAGACTCAAGTGTCTTATATCATTGGAAAGCTGGATGCCTGTAGGATAAAATGTATATCTCCGATTTTATTTTTGGTATGCAAACTTGTCCGCCATTTTGAATTATGTTAAAAACCTACTTTTGTGAACTAGTCCCTGTTTTTTTGCCCTATTGGAACCAAACCAGTGCAGAAATGTTCTCTGGAGTCTGCTTATCAATAATTATTGAAAAAAAGTTGAAATTTCAAATTCCGGTCGCTAGGGGGAGTAAAATTAACGTTTTGGGAGGAGCCAATTTTACTAAAATGGCTATAACTCGAGAAGTAAATGAGATATCTTCACCAAACTTGGTACTCATATTTATGAGTTCAAATCAAGGTCACAGTAAAAAAACTGCGTCGATTGGCCACATGGTGGCGCTATAACATTAAAAAAACATAAAAAGGGGTGTGGCCACCTGACCGTTAGTCCGATTGACTTGAAAATTGGTATGCAGTGTCTTGGTCCAAGGCCCCATGTATGTGTAAAAGGATATTGGCGTATCTCAAAAAACATGGCCGCCATCGACCAATGAAGTTTGAGCACCTATGAGACGAGGTTAACGGAGGCCGATCGGAACGAAACTCGATGGGCATGTTCGACTCATGGCCCTAGAGGCCTGTAAGAATTTTGAAACAAATCGGCCACTAGTTGGCGCTAACAAGTTTTACGGCTCTGTAATCACGTGGTGTTGCACACATCCCCACAAAATGCATATCATTTGATAGATCTCCTCATGTTGAACAACTTTGCCTCTAGAACCATTGTTGTCAATCAAATCGTTCATTAAATATTCACAATTATGTTAAAAACCTAATTTTGCGAACTAGTCCCTGGTTTTTCGCCCGATCGGAACCAAACCAGTATAGGGCAATTCTCTGGACTCTCTAGATCAATAATTATTGATAAAAAGTTGAAATGTTGCATTTGGGTGGCTGTAACAGGGTCATTTAGAAAAGGGGCAGGGTAAAATACGGTCAAAAGCCTATAAATCCTAAACGAAAAGTCAAAACTTCACAGAAATTGAAAGGCATATGTCTCATAACATGGTGAAGAAGCATGCAAAGTTTCATGGAGATCGGACCATAGGTGGCGCTATAACTGTTAAAAAGCTTTAAAACCATAGATTTCCTATGGTAAATTGCCTATATTGGCTGTAAATGGTTTTTTCCATCTATTATGTCAGTGTTTAAATGTATGCTAAATAAAATGTACTGTCTTTTGATGCTTTTGTGCTTAACGGCCTTAAAGGCCTTACCTGCTTGAACACCGCTAAATGCTGCTTGCAGCTTTAATTATTATTATTATTATTATTATTCTGCCGTAAAACGCATCGTGCAGACCAAACCGTAAGTGCTAGAGACTTGAAACTTTGTCAGATGGTAGTACAAAAATCGAGGAGAGGTTATCAAATTATGAGCCCGATTGGCCCATAGGTGGCGCTATAGCAACCAATTGCGCAAAACTGCTCATAACTCCTAGACCGTATGTCGTAGACTCAAGTGTCTTATATCTCTGGAAAGCTGGAAACCTGAAGTAAAAAACGTATATCTCCGATTTCATTTCCGCCATGATAGATTTTCCGCCATTTTGAATTTTGTCGAAAAACTACTTTTGCGAACTAGTCCCTGGTTTTTCGCCCGATCGGAACCAAACCAGTGCCAAAATGTTCTCTGGAGTCTGAATATAAATAATTATCGAAAAAAAGTTGAAATTTTGATTCACGGTCGCTAGGGGGCGCAAAATGAACGTTGTGGGCGGAGCCTATTTTACTAAAATGGCTATAACTCAAGAAGTAAATGAGATAGCTTCACCAAACTCGGTACACATGTGAATAAGTTCATTCTGAGGTCACAGTAAAAAAATCGCGACGATTGGGCACTAGGTGGCGCTATAACATTAAAAAAACATAAATAGGGCTGTGACCACCTGACCATTGGTCCGATTGACTTGAAAATTGGTATGCAGTGTCTTGGTCCAAGGCCCCATGTATGTATAAAAGGACATTGGCGTATCTCAAAAAACATGGCCGCCATCGGCCAATGAAGTTTGAGCACCTGTGAGACGAGGTTAACGGAGGCCGATCGGAACGAAACTCGATGGGCATGTTCGACTCATGGCCCAAGAGGTCTGTAAGAGTTTTGAAAGAAATCGGCCACTAGTTGGCGCTAACAAGTTTTACGGCTCTGTAATCACGTGGTTTGGCACACATCCCCACAAAATGCATATCATTTGATAGATCTCCTCATGCTGAACAACTTTGCCTCTAGAACCATTGCTGTCAATCAAATCGTTCATTAAATATTCACAAATATGTTTAAAACCTACTTTTGCGAACTAGTCCTAGGATTTTCGCCCGATCGGAACCAGACCAGTCTAGGACAATTCTCTGGACTCTCTAGATCAATAATTATCAAAAAAAAGTTGAAATTTGGCATTTGGTTGGCTATAACAGGGTCATTTATAAAATGGGCGTGGCAAAATATAGTCAAAAGCCTATAAATCCTATACGAAAACTCAGAACTTCACAAAAATTGGTGAGCATATGTGACATAACATCCTTAAAAAGCATGCCAAATTTTATGGAGATCGGACCATAGGTGGCGCTATAACTGTTAAAAAGCTTTGAAACAATGTATTTCCTATGGTAAATTGCCTGTATTTGCTGTAAATGGTGTTTTGCATTTATTATCATGTAATGTTCATATCATAATGTTCAAAACCAGTGCAGTACAATTCTCTGGACTCTCTAGATCAATAATTATCAGAAAAAGTTGAACAACTTCATTTGGATGGCTATAATAGGGTCACTTCACAATGTAGCCATGACCTAGTGTCCCCAAAAGCTTATATCTCTTCAATGAATGCTCAGATCTTCTTAAAAACAAGTCAGAACATGTGCCATATGACTCCAAACAATCATGAAAAATTTCAGACAGATCGGACAAAATTTGCCTCTATAACAGTTAAAAATGGGAAAATTAAATGAATATAATGGCATATTAAGCCAATAAGTAGTATTTTACTGCCCCCTGCTGTTTAAAATATGAATTATACTTGAGTAGTGTGACAAAATTACTATTTAGACTTTATAAAATTACTATTTTAACATTTACAATCACATTAAGTCAAATTTCATCTATTGAAGTATCACTATTGACAATTCTGTCACATTGACAAATGTGAATCCTGAATGAGACATAGTTCAAATCTCTGTATCTACAACAGAATGTGTGTGTAGTCCTATGTTTCTGAATAAATTCTGAATAATCTGATTAATAGTTTGCAAAGACATGTATGAAATAACATTCAAATATATTTTCATAATGATTTTGTGTGTGTGTGTGTGTGTGTGTGTGTGTAAGCTTGCATAAAGGAGTTAAAATGGAAAAACTGTCAAAATGAAAGTGGCCTGCAGAGGGCAGTAGAAGACCACTTATTGGCTCATTCTACTTATTAATGAAGTATTTTAACAGGTGCATTCATATTTAGACACTATAAAATCACTTGTATAACAATTACTATTATAACACAATCATATTTTCTCAGAGTTTATCACTTCATTTGTTCTGACACTTCACATCAATGCTAGCAATGTGGTAAATCATGATAAACTATGGTAAATCATGCTAGAATCACAGTACTCTATGGCAGTGTTGGGAACCCTAATCAAACACACCTGATTCAACTCATCAGCTCATAATCACATAGGTTAATGAGCTGATGAGTTGAATCAGGTGTGATTGATTAGAGAGACAGAGAAAACGGGTCCTTCAGGACAGGTTTGGGAACCACTGCTCTATGGTAAATCATCCTAGAACGTAGTAAATCATACTAGAACTTGGTAAATCATGGTAAATCATGCTAGATTCATGGTAAATCATACTGGAACATGGTAAATCATGAAAAATCACACTAAAATGTGGTATATCATGGTAAATCATGCTAAAACATGGTCTATTCCATCTATGATATCAGTGGTTAAATGCTTGCTACATAAAACGTAATGTCTTTTGATGCTTGTGTGGTTAAAAATCTTAAATGCCTTAACTGCTTGAACACCGCTAAATGCTGCTTGCAGCTTTAATTATTATTATTATTCTGCCGTAAAACGCATCGTGCAGACCAAACCGTAAGTGCTAGAGACTTGATATTTGGGTTTAAGGTAGCACAGAAATCGAGGAGAGGTTGAGAGAATATGAGCCCGATTGGCCCATAGGTGGCGCTGTAGTAACAAAAACGCGAAACTGCTCATAACTCCTAAACCGTATGTCGTACACTCAAGTGTCTTATATCATTGGAAAGCTGGACTTCTGACTTAAAAAACGTATATCTCCGATTTCATTTCCGGTATGCAAATTTTTCCGCCATTTTGAATTTTGTCGAAAAACTACTTTTGCGAACTAGTCCCTGGTTTTTCGCCCGATCGGAACCAAACCAGTGCAGAAATGTTCTCTGGAGTCTGAATATCAATAATTATCAAAAAAAAGTTGAAATTTTGATTCATGTTCGCTAGGGGGCGCAAAATAAACGCTGTGGGCGGAGCCTATTTTACTAAAATGGTTATAACTCAAGAAGTAATTGAGATAGCTTCACCAAACTCGGTACACATGTGAATGAGTTCATTCTGAGGTCACAGTAAAAAAATCGCGACGATCAAACACTAGGTGGCGCTGTAATGTGAAAAAAACATAAAAAGGGCTCTGACCAGCTGACCGTTAGTCCGATTGACTTGAAAATTGGTAAGCAGTGTCTTGGTCCAAGGCCCCATGTATGTGTATGAGGACATTGGCGTATCTAAAAAAACATGGCCGCCATCGACCAATGAAGTTTGAGCACCAATGAGACGAGGTTAACGGAGGCCGATCGGAACGAAACTCGATGGGCACGTTCGACTTATGGCCCTAGAGGCCTGTAAGAATTTTGAAAGAAATCGGCCACTAGTTGGCGCTAACGAGTTTTACGGCTCTGTAATCACTTGGTGTTGCACACATCCCCACAAAATGCATATCATTTGATAGATCTCCTCATGTTGAACAAATTTGCCTCTAGAACCATTGCTGTCAATCAAACCGTTCATTAAATATTCACGAATATGTTAAAAACCTACTTTTGCGAACTAGTCCCTGGTTTTTCGCCCGATCGGAAACAGACCAGTCTAAGACAATTCTCTGGACTCTCTAGATCAATAATTATCAAAAAAAAGTTGAACTTTACCCTATGGTTCACTATAACAGGGTCATTTAGAAAAGGGGCGTGTCAAAATACACTCAAAAGCCTATAAATCGTAAATAAAAAATCAGAACTTCACAAAAATTGATGAGCATATGTGTCATAACATGGTGAAGAAGCATGCACAGTTTCATGGAGATCGGACCATAAGTGGCGCTATAACTGTTAAAAAGCTTTAAAACCATATATATCTTATGGTAAATTGCCTGTTTAAAACCAGTGCAGTACAATTCTCTGGACTCTCTAGAATAGATCAATAATTGTCAGAAAAGGTATAACTTCTTCATTTGGATGGCTATAATAGGGTGAAAGACCAGCTGTGATGACTATATTAAACAGCTTTGATGACTATAACAGCCAATAAGTTTTTTAAGCATTTTACAATAAGTGGACCTGCTGTCATTTTATCATACTACTCCCTAATATTGTTATATATAATTCATATTTAGACTTTATAAAATCATTATTTTAACATTTACAATCACATTCATGTATTATTCACAATTGTGTCACAGGAAGGCTCAGGCTGAAAACGAACGTTAGGCCACGCCCTCACAGTACAAATTCACTCATAACTCGAAAACGCGAACTCCCTGCGCGCTCAAATTTGGATGGTAAAGTCCTCTATTGGGCCTTGATCGAAATCTATCGTCGCGGGCCTCGGGAGCGCCCCCCCGCGGATCGCTAATTCGAGAGACCCCCGAGTTTGAACGGCTGTAACTCTCGACCTAGACCACCTAGATTCTTGTGCGATAGCTCGTTAGAAAGGGCTCGTCCTCATCTAGCTTCGATTCGAGTTTGGTGCGATTCGGCCAGGGCATTCCCGAGATATAAGCCCCAAAATATATGCTTTTGAACGGGCATAACTCCCGGCCCCGATCGGCCACCAACACCTGGATGGTCTCGTTCAACAGGGCTCTTCGGACATTATCTAAGTTCTGAGTTTCAGATTTTTTCACTTTCTCGTTCCCGAGATATAAGTGAAAAACCAAATTTCCATTCATTCATTTCAACTCTATATAGGCTGTAATACCACTGTTGTCCACTAGAGGGAGCAGCAGTATTAGACATGTTCAATCTTTTTATCAGCTTTCAGCATTGGCTAACAAACAAATGCTTAAAGCTATTTTTTTAAATTAGTTGTATATTATTACATCACAAAGAAATATGTGAAATGCTTATAGACCATTAAAAGAGATTTCAAAAATAACATATCCCACACGTGTGTGTGTGTGTGTGTGTGTGTGTGTGTGTGTGTGTGTGTGTGTGTGTGTGTGTGTGTGTGTGTGTGTGTGTGTACTTGTACAACTATCTTTGTGAGGACCAGTTTGAGTTTTAGACCATTGGAGTGAGGACAAAGAGAGTAAAGTGAGGGCATTTTGGCCGGTCCTCACTTTCTGAGACCCCTTTAAAGGCTTGAGGGTCAAGACTTGGTTTTAGGGATACGGTTATAATTAGGTTAAGGGTAGGTTTAGGGTAAGGGTTCGGGTTAAGCACTTAGTTGTGATGAGTAAGGTTAGGTAAGCGGCTAGAGATTGCATTGTGTCAATGAATGTCCTCATAAAGATAGATGTACAAGAGTGTGTGTGTGTGTGTGTGTGTGTGTGTGTGTGTGTGTGTGTGTGTGTGTGTGTGTGTGTTTGTGTGTGTGTGTGTGTGTAAGCATGCATTATGGAGTTAACATGAAAAAACTGGGTTGCCTTAGTGCAGGATTCTAGTGAAACCAAGTTGTTTAAAATGAAAGTGAGCCAATAAGTGGTCTTCTACTGCCCTCTGCTGGCCATTTTACTTCTTAAAGCTATTTTATTATTATGATGGATTGGTAATATAATCATAGCTGTCAACCCTCCCGTTTTTTCCGGGTTTCTCACGTATTTTAGCTCTTTTCCCGCTGTCTTCCCGTTTTAGTATTTTCCCGTAAAATATCCCGTATTTTTACGCTCTGATTGTGTGAGACGTACAAGCTCCGGCAGATTCGGCTTGAAGTCGTTCATCCTCGGATGCGGCGCCGCGCGCGCTGTTACAAAAAAAGCCGTGCACACAGCAAAGCGAAATGGGGTCTTGCCGGTCTTGCGCACCCAACGCGTCATTTTTGCCGCGCGCACCTTCGCGCTCGTGCGGACGCGTCGAGTATAAACCATGGTATAAACAAAGCTTAACCCGTGTCAGCGTGCGCTCTGATCGGTAAAGGGGCACAGACCTCTCCCGAATCATCTCCAGTAGTAGCAGCCTCCGAACTTCCGAAGCACCACTAACTCCGCCTCCGTTTCCCTCGTAAGCTGATATTAGTATTTAAACATTCTCTATGATAAAACATTTTTGTAAAAAATATTTTAATAACACGGTTTTGGCGATTATAGAGTTCTAATGACGGTGTTCAACTATAACCGTCGGTCTCACGGTTATGGTCACACCCCTAACACACACACACACACACACACACACACACACACACACACACACACACACACACACACACACACACACACTGTCTCTCAGTCTCTCCCTCTCTCTCTCTCTCTCTCTCTCTCTCACACACACACACACACACACACACACACACACTGTCTCTTTCTCTCTCTCATACACACACACACACACACTGTCTCTTTCTCTCTCTCACACATGTAGGCCTATATGTAGGCTAGTTATAAACTCTTTAGACTGTTAATGATTAGTGCTTCTTTTTTTTTAAAAGTTTGTGGGTAAGAATCGTGTAAAAAAAATCCCTTATTTTGGGGATGGATTCCGGGAAATCTCCCTTATTTTCAATGTTCAATGTTGACAGCTATGAATATAATTAATATTATTAAACTATATTGCCTAAATATTCAACTAAACTAAATTAGATTTTATCAACTATATTAAACTAAATTAGATTTTCACAATAACATCCCAAAAGTGTGTGTCTGTAAGCATGCATTGAGTAAACATGAAAATTTGAGAAATTTTTTTCAATAAAATTATATGATTAAAATGAAAACGAAAAATTGCGTTTTAAATGGGAAATCTGTAATAAGCATTTTTTTTTACCTACCATTTATTTCAAATATCTATAGCTATAACAAAATGTGTTTAAGCATTTTTATTAGAGTTAATATGAAAAACGTGCCATTAAAAAATACATGGAGTCAAACCAAGTCATAGAAAACAAAACTGCATTTTATTGCCAGAATAATACAATGTTGTTGTTTTTAAACAGTGCATATGAAAATAAGTAACATTAACAATCAATTAATTTATTCAAGTTCAATCGTTTGCATATTGAAGAATGTCTCTGTGGTATCATTTTATTCATTTCAATTTTTTGCACATATGAAAGAAGAAAAGTATTTGCATTAATATATGTTCAAAACTATATTGCATATATATATATATATATATATATATATATATATATATATATATATATATATATATAATCTGTGAGACCTCCGGATTGGAACATCTGTAACTCCCTACCTAGACCAACTAGATTATTGTGGGATAGCTTGTTTGAAAGGTCCCGTCCACATCTTGCTTCACAAAGAAATATGTGAAATGCTTATAGACCATTAAAGTATATTTATTAGGTGTTCAAGCACGAAGTGCTGAAAACCTATTGTATTTGTAAGGATTTTTATTAGGTGTTCAAGCACGAAGTGCTGAAAACCTATTGTATTTGTAAGGATTTTTATTATTAGGTGTTCAAGCACGAAGTGCTGAAAACCTATTGTATTTGTGCTGATTTTTAGGTGTTCAAGCACGAAGTGCTGAAAACCTATTGTATTTGTGCTGATTTTTATTATTATTATTATTATTCTGCCGTAAAACGCATCGTGCAGACCAAACCGTAAGTGCTAGAGACTTGAAACTTTGTCAGATGGTAGTACAAAAATCGAGGAGAGGTTATCAAATTATGAGCCCGATTGGCCCATAGGTGGCGCTATAGCAACCAATTGCGCAAAACTGCTCATAACTCCTAGACCGTATGTCTTAGACTCAAGTGTCTTATATCTCTGGAAAGCTGGAAACCTGAAGTAAAAAACGTATATCTCCGATTTCATTTCCGCCATGATAGATTTTCCGCCATTTTGAATTTTGTCGAAAAACTACTTTTGCGAACTAGTCCCTGGTTTTTCGCCCGATCGGAACCAAACCAGTGCCAAAATGTTCTCTGGAGTCTGAATATCAATAATTATCGAAAAAAAGTTGAAATTTTGATTCACGGTCGCTAGGGGGCGCAAAATGAACGTTGTGGGCGGAGCCTATTTTACTAAAATGGCTATAACTCAAGAAGTAAATGAGATAGCTTCACCAAACTCGGTACACCTGTGAATAAGTTCATTCTGAGGTCACAGTAAAAAAATCGCGACGATTGGGCACTAGGTGGCGCTATAACATTAAAAAAACATAAATAGGGCTATGACCACCTGACCGTTGGTCCGATTGACTTGAAAATTGGTATGCAGTGTCTTGGTCCAAGGCCCCATGTATGTATAAAAGGACATTGGCGTATCTCAAAAAACATGGCCGCCATCGGCCAATGAAGTTTGAGCACCTGTGAGACAAGGTTAACGGAGGCCGATCGGAACGAAACTCGATGGGCATGTTCGACTCATGGGCCAAGAGGTCTGTAAGAGTTTTGAAAGAAATCGGCCACTAGTTGGCGCTAACAAGTTTTACGGCTCTGTAATCACGTGGTGTGGCACACATCCCCACAAAATGCATATCATTTGATAGATCTCCTCATGCTGAACAACTTTGCCTCTAGAACCATTGCTGTCAATCAAATCGTTCATTAAATATTCACAAATATGTTTAAAACCTACTTTTGCGAACTAGTCCTAGGATTTTCGCCCGATCGGAACCAGACCAGTCTAGGACAATTCTCTGGACTCTCTAGATCAATAATTATCAAAAAAAAGTTGAAATTTGGCATTTGGTTGGCTATAACAGGGTCATTTATAAAATGGGCGTGGCAAAATATAGTCAAAAGCCTATAAATCCTATACGAAAACTCAGAACTTCACAAAAATTGGTGAGCATATGTGACATAACATCCTTAAAAAGCATGCCAAATTTTATGGAGATCGGACCATAGGTGGCGCTATAACTGTTAAAAAGCTTTGAAACAATGTATTTCCTATGGTAAATTGCCTGTATTTGCTGTAAATGGTGTTTTGCATTTATTATCATGTAATGTTCATATCATAATGTTCAAAACCAGTGCAGTACAATTCTCTGGACTCTCTAGATCAATAATTATCAGAAAAAGTTGAACAACTTCATTTGGATGGCTATAATAGGGTCACTTCACAATGTAGCCATGACCTAGTGTCCCCAAAAGCTTATATCTCTTCAATGAATGCTCAGATCTTCTTAAAAACAAGTCAGAACATGTGCCATATGACTCCAAACAATCATGAAAAATTTCAGACAGATCGGACAAAATTTGCCTCTATAACAGTTAAAAATGGGAAAATTAAATGAATATAATGGCATATTAAGCCAATAAGTAGTATTTTACTGCCCCCTGCTGTTTAAAATATGAATTATACTTGAGTAGTGTGACAAAATTACTATTTAGACTTTATAAAATTACTATTTTAACATTTACAATCACATTAAGTCAAATTTCATCTATTGAAGTATCACTATTGACAATTCTGTCACATTGACAAATGTGAATCCTGAATGAGACATAGTTCAAATCTCTGTATCTACAACAGAATGTGTGTGTAGTCCTATGTTTCTGAATAAATTCTGAATAATCTGATTAATAGTTTGCAAAGACATGTATGAAATAACATTCAAATATATTTTCATAATGATTTTGTGTGTGTGTGTGTGTGTGTGTGTGTGTGTGTAAGCTTGCATAAAGGAGTTAAAATGGAAAAACTGTCAAAATGAAAGTGGCCAGCAGAGGGCAGTAGAAGACCACTTATTGGCTCATTCTACTTATTAATGAAGTCTTTTAACAGGTGCATTCATATTTAGACACTATAAAATCACTTGTATAACAATTACTATTATAACACAATCATATTTTCTCAGAGTTTATCACTTCATTTGTTCTGACACTTCACATCAATGCTAGCAATGTGGTAAATCATGATAAACTATGGTAAATCATGCTAGAATCACAGTACTCTATGGCAGTGTTGGGAACCCTAATCAAACACACCTGATTCAACTCATCAGCTCATAATCACATAGGTTAATGAGCTGATGAGTTGAATCAGGTGTGATTGATTAGAGAGACAGAGAAAACGGGTCCTTCAGGACAGGTTTGGGAACCACTGCTCTATGGTAAATCATCCTAGAACGTAGTAAATCATACTAGAACTTGGTAAATCATGGTAAATCATGCTAGATTCATGGTAAATCATACTGGAACATGGTAAATCATGAAAAATCACACTAAAATGTGGTATATCATGGTAAATCATGCTAAAACATGGTCTATTCCATCTATGATATCAGTGGTTAAATGCTTGCTACATAAAACGTAATGTCTTTTGATGCTTGTGTGGTTAAAAATCTTAAATGCCTTAACTGCTTGAACACCGCTAAATGCTGCTTGCAGCTTTAATTATTATTATTATTATTATTATTCTGCCGTAAAACGCATCGTGCAGACCAAACCGTAAGTGCTAGAGACTTGATATTTGGGTTTAAGGTAGCACAGAAATCGAGGAGAGGTTGAGAGAATATGAGCCCGATTGGCCCATAGGTGGCGCTGTAGTAACAAAAACGCGAAACTGCTCATAACTCCTAAACCGTATGTCGTACACTCAAGTGTCTTATATCATTGGAAAGCTGGACTTCTGACTTAAAAAACGTATATCTCCGATTTCATTTCCGGTATGCAAATTTTTCCGCCATTTTGAATTTTGTCGAAAAACTACTTTTGCGAACTAGTCCCTGGTTTTTCGCCCGATCGGAACCAAACCAGTGCAGAAATGTTCTCTGGAGTCTGAATATCAATAATTATCAAAAAAAAGTTGAAATTTTGATTCATGTTCGCTAGGGGGCGCAAAATAAACGCTGTGGGCGGAGCCTATTTTACTAAAATGGTTATAACTCAAGAAGTAATTGAGATAGCTTCACCAAACTCGGTACACATGTGAATGAGTTCATTCTGAGGTCACAGTAAAAAAATCGCGACGATCAAAAACTAGGTGGCGCTGTAATGTGAAAAAAACATAAAAAGGGCTCTGACCAGCTGACCGTTAGTCCGATTGACTTGAAAATTGGTAAGCAGTGTCTTGGTCCAAGGCCCCATGTATGTGTATGAGGACATTGGCGTATCTAAAAAAACATGGCCGCCATCGACCAATGAAGTTTGAGCACCAATGAGACGAGGTTAACGGAGGCCGATCGGAACGAAACTCGATGGGCACGTTCGACTTATGGCCCTAGAGGCCTGTAAGAATTTTGAAAGAAATCGGCCACTAGTTGGCGCTAACGAGTTTTACGGCTCTGTAATCACTTGGTGTTGCACACATCCCCACAAAATGCATATCATTTGATAGATCTCCTCATGTTGAACAAATTTGCCTCTAGAACCATTGCTGTCAATCAAACCGTTCATTAAATATTCACGAATATGTTAAAAACCTACTTTTGCGAACTAGTCCCTGGTTTTTCGCCCGATCGGAAACAGACCAGTCTAAGACAATTCTCTGGACTCTCTAGATCAATAATTATCAAAAAAAAGTTGAACTTTACCCTATGGTTCACTATAACAGGGTCATTTAGAAAAGGGGCGTGTCAAAATACACTCAAAAGCCTATAAATCGTAAATAAAAAATCAGAACTTCACAAAAATTGATGAGCATATGTGTCATAACATGGTGAAGAAGCATGCACAGTTTCATGGAGATCGGACCATAAGTGGCGCTATAACTGTTAAAAAGCTTTAAAACCATATATATCTTATGGTAAATTGCCTGTTTAAAACCAGTGCAGTACAATTCTCTGGACTCTCTAGAATAGATCAATAATTGTCAGAAAAGGTATAACTTCTTCATTTGGATGGCTATAATAGGGTGAAAGACCAGCTGTGATGACTATATTAAACAGCTTTGATGACTATAACAGCCAATAAGTGGCATTTTACAATAAGTGGACCTGCTGTCATTTTATCATACTACTCCCTAATATTGTTATATATAATTCATATTTAGACTTTATAAAATCATTATTTTAACATTTACAATCACATTCATGTATTATTCACAATTGTGTCACAGGAAGGCTCAGGCTGAAAACGAACGTTAGGCCACGCCCTCACAGTACAAATTCACTCATAACTCGAAAACGCGAACTCCCTGCGCGCTCAAATTTGGATGGTAAAGTCCTCTATTGGGCCTTGATCGAAATCTATCGTCGCGGGCCTCGGGAGCGCCCCCCCGCGGATCGCTAATTCGAGAGACCCCCGAGTTTGAACGGCTGTAACTCTCGACCTAGACCACCTAGATTCTTGTGCGATAGCTCGTTAGAAAGGGCTCGTCCTCATCTAGCTTCGATTCGAGTTTGGTGCGATTCGGCCAGGGCATTCCCGAGATATAAGCCCCAAAATATATGCTTTTGAACGGGCATAACTCCCGGCCCCGATCGGCCACCAACACCGGGATGGTCTCGTTCAACAGGGCTCTTCGGACATTATCTAAGTTCTGAGTTTCAGATTTTTTCACTTTCTCGTTCCCGAGATATAAGTGAAAAACCAAATTTCCATTCATTCATTTCAACTCTATATAGGCTGTAATACCACTGTTGTCCACTAGAGGGAGCAGCAGTATTAGACATGTTCAATCTTTTTATCAGCTTTCAGCATTGGCTAACAAACAAATGCTTAAAGCTATTTTTTTAAATTAGTTGTATATTATTACATCACAAAGAAATATGTGAAATGCTTATAGACCATTAAAAGAGATTTCAAAAATAACATATCCCACACGTGTGTGTGTGTGTGTGTGTGTGTGTGTGTGTGTGTGTGTGTGTGTGTGTGTGTGTGTGTGTGTGTACTTGTACAACTATCTTTGTGAGGACCAGTTTGAGTTTTAGACCATTGGAGTGAGGACAAAGAGAGTAAAGTGAGGGCATTTTGGCCGGTCCTCACTTTCTGAGACCCCTTTAAAGGCTTGAGGGTCAAGACTTGGTTTTAGGGATACGGTTATAATTAGGTTAAGGGTAGGTTTAGGGTAAGGGTTCGGGTTAAGCACTTAGTTGTGATGAGTAAGGTTAGGTAAGCGGCTAGAGATTGCATTGTGTCAATGAATGTCCTCATAAAGATAGATGTACAAGAGTGTGTGTGTGTGTGTGTGTGTGTGTGTGTGTGTGTGTGTGTGTGTGTGTGTGTGTGTGTGTGTGTTTGTGTGTGTGTGTGTGTGTAAGCATGCATTATGGAGTTAACATGAAAAAACTGGGTTGCCTTAGTGCAGGATTCTAGTGAAACCAAGTTGTTTAAAATGAAAGTGAGCCAATAAGTGGTCTTCTACTGCCCTCTGCTGGCCATTTTACTTCTTAAAGCTATTTTATTATTATGATGGATTGGTAATATAATCATAGCTGTCAACCCTCCCGTTTTTTCCGGGTTTCTCACGTATTTTAGCTCTTTTCCCGCTGTCTTCCCGTTTTAGTATTTTCCCGTAAAATATCCCGTATTTTTACGCTCTGATTGTGTGAGACGTACAAGCTCCGGCAGATTCGGCTTGTTATTATTATTATTATTATTCCGCCGTAAAACGCATCGTGCAGCCCAAACCGTAAGAGCTGGAGCTTTGAAACTTTGCCAGATGGTAGTACAAAAATCGAGGAGAGGTTATCAAAGTATGAGCCCGATTGGCCCATAGGTGGCGCTATAGCAATCAATTGCGCGTAACTGCTCATAACTCCTAGACCGTAAGTCGTAGACTCAAGTGTCTTATATCATTGGAAAGCTGGATGCCTGTAGGATAAAATGTATATCTCCGATTTTATTTTTGGTATGCAAACTTGTCCGCCATTTTGAATTATGTTAAAAACCTACTTTTGTGAACTAGTCCCTGTTTTTTTGCCCTATTGGAACCAAACCAGTGCAGAAATGTTCTCTGGAGTCTGCTTATCAATAATTATTGAAAAAAAGTTGAAATTTCAAATTCCGGTCGCTAGGGGGAGTAAAATTAACGTTTTGGGAGGAGCCAATTTTACTAAAATGGCTATAACTCGAGAAGTAAATGAGATATCTTCACCAAACTTGGTACTCATATTTATGAGTTCAAATCAAGGTCACAGTAAAAAAACTGCGTCGATTGGCCACATGGTGGCGCTATAACATTAAAAAAACATAAAAAGGGGTGTGGCCACCTGACCGTTAGTCCGATTGACTTGAAAATTGGTATGCAGTGTCTTGGTCCAAGGCCCCATGTATGTGTAAAAGGATATTGGCGTATCTCAAAAAACATGGCCGCCATCGACCAATGAAGTTTGAGCACCTATGAGACGAGGTTAACGGAGGCCGATCGGAACGAAACTCGATGGGCATGTTCGACTCATGGCCCTAGAGGCCTGTAAGAATTTTGAAACAAATCGGCCACTAGTTGGCGCTAACAAGTTTTACGGCTCTGTAATCACGTGGTGTTGCACACATCCCCACAAAATGCATATCATTTGATAGATCTCCTCATGTTGAACAACTTTGCCTCTAGAACCATTGTTGTCAATCAAATCGTTCATTAAATATTCACAATTATGTTAAAAACCTAATTTTGCGAACTAGTCCCTGGTTTTTCGCCCGATCGGAACCAAACCAGTATAGGGCAATTCTCTGGACTCTCTAGATCAATAATTATTGATAAAAAGTTGAAATGTTGCATTTGGGTGGCTGTAACAGGGTCATTTAGAAAAGGGGCAGGGTAAAATACGGTCAAAAGCCTATAAATCCTAAACGAAAAGTCAAAACTTCACAGAAATTGAAGAGCATATGTCTCATAACATGGTGAAGAAGCATGCAAAGTTTCATGGAGATCGGACCATAGGTGGCGCTATAACTGTTAAAAAGCTTTAAAACCATAGATTTCCTATGGTAAATTGCCTATATTGGCTGTAAATGGTTTTTTCCATCTATTATGTCAGTGTTTAAATGTATGCTAAATAAAATGTACTGTCTTTTGATGCTTTTGTGCTTAACGGCCTTAAAGGCCTTACCTGCTTGAACACCGCTAAATGCTGCTTGCAGCTTTAATTAGGTGTTCAAGCACGAAGTGCTGAAAACCTATTGTATTTGTGCTGATTTTTATTATTATTATTATTATTATTATTATTATTATTCTGCCGTAAAACGCATCGTGCAGACCAAACCGTAAGTGCTAGAGACTTGAAACTTTGTCAGATGGTAGTACAAAAATCGAGGAGAGGTTATCAAATTATGAGCCCGATTGGCCCATAGGTGGCGCTATAGCAACCAATTGCGCAAAACTGCTCATAACTCCTAGACCGTATGTCGTAGACTCAAGTGTCTTATATCTCTGGAAAGCTGGAAACCTGAAGTAAAAAACGTATATCTCCGATTTCATTTCCGCCATGATAGATTTTCCGCCATTTTGAATTTTGTCGAAAAACTACTTTTGCGAACTAGTCCCTGGTTTTTCGCCCGATCGGAACCAAACCAGTGCCAAAATGTTCTCTGGAGTCTGAATATAAATAATTATCGAAAAAAAGTTGAAATTTTGATTCACGGTCGCTAGGGGGCGCAAAATGAACGTTGTGGGCGGAGCCTATTTTACTAAAATGGCTATAACTCAAGAAGTAAATGAGATAGCTTCACCAAACTCGGTACACATGTGAATAAGTTCATTCTGAGGTCACAGTAAAAAAATCGCGACGATTGGGCACTAGGTGGCGCTATAACATTAAAAAAACATAAATAGGGCTGTGACCACCTGACCATTGGTCCGATTGACTTGAAAATTGGTATGCAGTGTCTTGGTCCAAGGCCCCATGTATTTATAAAAGGACATTGGCGTATCTCAAAAAACATGGCCGCCATCGGCCAATGAAGTTTGAGCACCTGTGAGACGAGGTTAACGGAGGCCGATCGGAACGAAACTCGATGGGCATGTTCGACTCATGGCCCAAGAGGTCTGTAAGAGTTTTGAAAGAAATCGGCCACTAGTTGGCGCTAACAAGTTTTACGGCTCTGTAATCACGTGGTGTGGCACACATCCCCACAAAATGCATATCATTTGATAGATCTCCTCATGCTGAACAACTTTGCCTCTAGAACCATTGCTGTCAATCAAATCGTTCATTAAATATTCACAAATATGTTTAAAACCTACTTTTGCGAACTAGTCCTAGGATTTTCGCCCGATCGGAACCAGACCAGTCTAGGACAATTCTCTGGACTCTCTAGATCAATAATTATCAAAAAAAAGTTGAAATTTGGCATTTGGTTGGCTATAACAGGGTCATTTATAAAATGGGCGTGGCAAAATATAGTCAAAAGCCTATAAATCCTATACGAAAACTCAGAACTTCACAAAAATTGGTGAGCATATGTGACATAACATCCTTAAAAAGCATGCCAAATTTTATGGAGATCAGACCATAGGTGGCGCTATAACTGTTAAAAAGCTTTGAAACAATGTATTTCCTATGGTAAATTGCCTGTATTTGCTGTAAATGGTGTTTTGCATTTATTATCATGTAATGTTCATATCATAATGTTCAAAACCAGTGCAGTACAATTCTCTGGACTCTCTAGATCAATAATTATCAGAAAAAGTTGAACAACTTCATTTGGATGGCTATAATAGGGTCACTTCACAATGTAGCCATGACCTAGTGTCCCCAAAAGCTTATATCTCTTCAATGAATGCTCAGATCTTCTTAAAAACAAGTCAGAACATGTGCCATATGACTCCAAACAATCATGAAAAATTTCAGACAGATCGGACAAAATTTGCCTCTATAACAGTTAAAAATGGGAAAATTAAATGAATATAATGGCATATTAAGCCAATAAGTAGTATTTTACTGCCCCCTGCTGTTTAAAATATGAATTATACTTGAGTAGTGTGACAAAATTACTATTTAGACTTTATAAAATTACTATTTTAACATTTACAATCACATTAAGTCAAATTTCATCTATTGAAGTATCACTATTGACAATTCTGTCACATTGACAAATGTGAATCCTGAATGAGACATAGTTCAAATCTCTGTATCTACAACAGAATGTGTGTGTAGTCCTATGTTTCTGAATAAATTCTGAATAATCTGATTAATAGTTTGCAAAGACATGTATGAAATAACATTCAAATATATTTTCATAATGATTTTGTGTGTGTGTGTGTGTGTGTGTGTGTGTGTAAGCTTGCATAAAGGAGTTAAAATGGAAAAACTGTCAAAATGAAAGTGGCCTGCAGAGGGCAGTAGAAGACCACTTATTGGCTCATTCTACTTATTAATGAAGTCTTTTAACAGGTGCATTCATATTTAGACACTATAAAATCACTTGTATAACAATTACTATTATAACACAATCATATTTTCTCAGAGTTTATCACTTCATTTGTTCTGACACTTCACATCAATGCTAGCAATGTGGTAAATCATGATAAACTATGGTAAATCATGCTAGAATCACAGTACTCTATGGCAGTGTTGGGAACCCTAATCAAACACACCTGATTCAACTCATCAGCTCATAATCACATAGGTTAATGAGCTGATGAGTTGAATCAGGTGTGATTGATTAGAGAGACAGAGAAAACGGGTCCTTCAGGACAGGTTTGGGAACCACTGCTCTATGGTAAATCATCCTAGAACGTAGTAAATCATACTAGAACTTGGTAAATCATGGTAAATCATGCTAGATTCATGGTAAATCATACTGGAACATGGTAAATCATGAAAAATCACACTAAAATGTGGTATATCATGGTAAATCATGCTAAAACATGGTCTATTCCATCTATGATATCAGTGGTTAAATGCTTGCTACATAAAACGTAATGTCTTTTGATGCTTGTGTGGTTAAAAATCTTAAATGCCTTAACTGCTTGAACACCGCTAAATGCTGCTTGCAGCTTTAATTATTATTATTATTATTATTCTGCCGTAAAACGCATCGTGCAGACCAAACCGTAAGTGCTAGAGACTTGATATTTGGGTTTAAGGTAGCACAGAAATCGAGGAGAGGTTGAGAGAATATGAGCCCGATTGGCCCATAGGTGGCGCTGTAGTAACAAAAACGCGAAACTGCTCATAACTCCTAAACCGTATGTCGTACACTCAAGTGTCTTATATCATTGGAAAGCTGGACTTCTGACTTAAAAAACGTATATCTCCGATTTCATTTCCGGTATGCAAATTTTTCCGCCATTTTGAATTTTGTCGAAAAACTACTTTTGCGAACTAGTCCCTGGTTTTTCGCCCGATCGGAACCAAACCAGTGCAGAAATGTTCTCTGGAGTCTGAATATCAATAATTATCAAAAAAAAGTTGAAATTTTGATTCATGTTCGCTAGGGGGCGCAAAATAAACGCTGTGGGCGGAGCCTATTTTACTAAAATGGTTATAACTCAAGAAGTAATTGAGATAGCTTCACCAAACTCGGTACACATGTGAATGAGTTCATTCTGAGGTCACAGTAAAAAAATCGCGACGATCAAACACTAGGTGGCGCTGTAATGTGAAAAAAACATAAAAAGGGCTCTGACCAGCTGACCGTTAGTCCGATTGACTTGAAAATTGGTAAGCAGTGTCTTGGTCCAAGGCCCCATGTATGTGTATGAGGACATTGGCGTATCTAAAAAAACATGGCCGCCATCGACCAATGAAGTTTGAGCACCAATGAGACGAGGTTAACGGAGGCCGATCGGAACGAAACTCGATGGGCACGTTCGACTTATGGCCCTAGAGGCCTGTAAGAATTTTGAAAGAAATCGGCCACTAGTTGGCGCTAACGAGTTTTACGGCTCTGTAATCACTTGGTGTTGCACACATCCCCACAAAATGCATATCATTTGATAGATCTCCTCATGTTGAACAAATTTGCCTCTAGAACCATTGCTGTCAATCAAACCGTTCATTAAATATTCACGAATATGTTAAAAACCTACTTTTGCGAACTAGTCCCTGGTTTTTCGCCCGATCGGAAACAGACCAGTCTAAGACAATTCTCTGGACTCTCTAGATCAATAATTATCAAAAAAAAGTTGAACTTTACCCTATGGTTCACTATAACAGGGTCATTTAGAAAAGGGGCGTGTCAAAATACACTCAAAAGCCTATAAATCGTAAATAAAAAATCAGAACTTCACAAAAATTGATGAGCATATGTGTCATAACATGGTGAAGAAGCATGCACAGTTTCATGGAGATCGGACCATAAGTGGCGCTATAACTGTTAAAAAGCTTTAAAACCATATATATCTTATGGTAAATTGCCTGTTTAAAACCAGTGCAGTACAATTCTCTGGACTCTCTAGAATAGATCAATAATTGTCAGAAAAGGTATAACTTCTTCATTTGGATGGCTATAATAGGGTGAAAGACCAGCTGTGATGACTATATTAAACAGCTTTGATGACTATAACAGCCAATAAGTGGCATTTTACAATAAGTGGACCTGCTGTCATTTTATCATACTACTCCCTAATATTGTTATATATAATTCATATTTAGACTTTATAAAATCATTATTTTAACATTTACAATCACATTCATGTATTATTCACAATTGTGTCACAGGAAGGCTCAGGCTGAAAACGAACGTTAGGCCACGCCCTCACAGTACAAATTCACTCATAACTCGAAAACGCGAACTCCCTGCGCGCTCAAATTTGGATGGTAAAGTCCTCTATTGGGCCTTGATCGAAATCTATCGTCGCGGGCCTCGGGAGCGCCCCCCCGCGGATCGCTAATTCGAGAGACCCCCGAGTTTGAACGGCTGTAACTCTCGACCTAGACCACCTAGATTCTTGTGCGATAGCTCGTTAGAAAGGGCTCGTCCTCATCTAGCTTCGATTCGAGTTTGGTGCGATTCGGCCAGGGCATTCCCGAGATATAAGCCCCAAAATATATGCTTTTGAACGGGCATAACTCCCGGCCCCGATCGGCCACCAACACCGGGATGGTCTCGTTCAACAGGGCTCTTCGGACATTATCTAAGTTCTGAGTTTCAGATTTTTTCATTATTATTATTATTCTCCGCTAAAACGCATCGTGCAGACCAAACCGTAAGTGTTAGAGACTTGAAACGTTGTCAGATGGTAGTACAAAAATCGAGGAGAGGTTATCAAATTATGAGCCCGATTGGCCCATAGGTGGCGCTATAGCAACCAATTGCGCAAAACTGCTCATAACTCCTAGACCGTATGTCGTAGACTCAAGTGTCTTATATCTCTGGAAAGCTGGAAACCTGAAGTAAAAAACGTATATCTCCGATTTCATTTCCGCCATGATAGATTTTCCGCCATTTTGAATTTTGTCGAAAAACT
Organism: Gila orcuttii; assembly: GCA_026230005.1. Lineage (NCBI taxonomy): Eukaryota > Metazoa > Chordata > Actinopteri > Cypriniformes > Leuciscidae > Gila > Gila orcuttii. Next base: position 44,199,029 of record JAPDVR010000002.1, on the reverse strand, counting down.
ACTTTTGCGAACTAGTCCCTGGTTTTTCGCCCGATCGGAACCAAACCAGTGCCAAAATGTTCTCTGGAGTCTGAATATCAATAATTATCGAAAAAAAGTTGAAATTTTGATTCACGGTCGCTAGGGGGCGCAAAATGAACGTTGTGGGCGGAGCCTATTTTACTAAAATGGCTATAACTCAAGAAGTAAATGAGATAGCTTCACCAAACTCGGTACACATGTGAATAAGTTCATTCTGAGGTCACAGTAAAAAAATCGCGACGATTGGGCACTAGGTGGCGCTATAACATTAAAAAAACTTAAATAGGGCTATGACCACCTGACCGTTGGTCCGATTGACTTGAAAATTGGTATGCAGTGTCTTGGTCCAAGGCCCCATGTATGTATAAAAGGACATTGGCTTATCTCAAAAAACATGACCCCATCGGCCAATGAAGTTTGAGCACCTGTGAGACGAGGTTAACGGAGGCCGATCGGAACGAAACTCGATGGGCATGTTCGACTCATGGCCCAAGAGGTCTGTAAGAGTTTTGAAAGAAATCGGCCACTAGTTGGCGCTAACGAGTTTTACGGCTCTGTAATCACGTGGTGTGGCACATATCCCCACAAAATGCATATCATTTGATAGATCTCCTCATGCTGAACAACTTTGCCTCTAGAACCATTGCTGTCAATCAAATCGTTCATTAAATATTCACAAATATGTTTAACACCTACTTTTGCAAACTAGTCCTAGGATTTTCGCCCGATCGGAACCAGACCAGTCTAGGACAATTCTCTGGACTCTCTAGATCAATAATTATCAAAAAAAGTTGAAATTTGCCATTTGGTTGGCTATAACAGGGTCATTTATAAAATGGGCGTGGCAAAATATAGTCAAAAGCCTATAAATCCTATACGAAAACTCAGAACTTCACAAAAATTGGTGAGCATATGTGACATAACATCCTTAAAAAGCATGCCAAATTTTATGGAGATCGGACCATAGGTGGCGCTATAACTGTTAAAAAGCTTTTAAACAATGTATTTCCTATGGTAAATTGCCTGTATTTGCTGTAAATGGTGTTTTGCATTTATTATCATGTAATGTTCATATCATAATGTTCAAAACCAGTGCAGTACAATTCTCTGGACTCTCTAGATCAATAATTATCAGAAAAAGTTGAACAACTTCATTTGGATGGCTATAATAGGGTCACTTCACAATGTAGCCATGACCTAGTGTCCCCAAAAGCTTATATCTCTTCAATGAATGCTCAGATCTTCTTAAAAACAAGTCAGAACATGTGCCATATGACTCCAAACAATCATGAAAAATTTCAGACAGATCGGACAAGATTTGCCTCTATAACAGTTAAAAATGGGAAAATTAAATGAATATAATGGCATATTAAGCCAATAAGTAGTATTTTACTGCCCCCTGCTGTTTAAAATATGAATTATACTTGAGTAGTGTGACAAAATTACTATTTAGACTTTATAAAATTACTATTTTAACATTTACAATCACATTAAGTCTAATTTCATCTATTGAAGTATCACTATTGACAATTCTGTCACATTGACAAATGTGAATCCTGAATGAGACATAGTTCAAATCTCTGTATCTACAACAGAATGTGTGTGTAGTCCTATGTTTCTGAATAAATTCTGAATAATCTGATTAATAGTTTGCAAAGACATGTATGAAATAACATTCAAATATACTTTCATAATGATTTTGTGTGTGTGTGTGTGTGTGTGTGTGTGTGTGTGTGTGTGTGTGTGTGTGTGTGTGTGTGTGTGTAAGCTTGCATAAAGTAGTTAAAATGGAAAAACTGTCAAAATGAAAGTGGCCAGCAGAGGGCAGTAGAAGACCACTTATTGGCTCATTCTACTTATTAATGAAGTCTTTTAACAGGTGCATTCATATTTAGACACTATAAAATCACTTGTATAACAATTACTATTATAACACAATCATATTTTGTCAGAGTTTATCACTTCATTTGTACTGACACTTCACATCAATGCTAGCAATGTGGTAAATCATGATAAACTATGGTAAATCATGCTAGAATCACGGTACTCTATGGCAGTGTTGGGAACCCTAATCAAACACACCTGATTCAACTCATCAGCTCATAATCACATAGGTTATTGAGCTGATGAGTTGAATCAGGTGTGATTGATTAGAGAGACAGAGAAAACGGGTCCTTCAGGACAGGTTTGGGAACCACTGCTCAATGGTAAATCATCCTAGAACGTAGTAAATCATACTAGAACTTGGTAAATCATGGTAAATCATGCTAGATTCATGGTAAATCATACTGGAACATGGTAAATCATGAAAAATCACACTAAAATGTGGTATATCATGGTAAATCATGCTAAAACATGGTCTATTCCATCTATGATATCAGTGGTTAAATGCTTGCTACATAAAACGTAATGTCTTTTGATGCTTGTGTGGTTAAAAATCTTAAATGCCTTAACTGCTTGAACACCGCTAAATGCTGCTTGCAGCTTTAATTATTATTATTATTATTATTTTTCTTCCGCCGTAAAACGCATCGTGCAGCCCAAACCGTAAGTGCTGGAGCCTTGAAACTTTGTCAGATGGTAGTACAAAAATCGAGGAGAGGTTATCAAATTATGAGCCCGATTGGCCCATAGGTGGCGCTATAGCAACCAATTGCGCGAAACTGCTCATAACTCCTAGACCGTAAGTCGTAGACTCAAGTGTCTTATATCACTGGAAAGCTGGTCACCTGACGAAAAAAAGGTATATCTCCGATTTAATTTCCGCCAGTATAGATTTTCCGCCATTTTGAATTTTGTCAAAAAACTACTTTTGCGAACTAGTCCCTGGTTTTTCGTCCGATCGGAACCAAACCAGTGCCAAAATGTTCTCTGGAGTCTGAATATCAATAATTATCAAAAAAAAGTTAAAATTTTGATTCACGGTCGCTAGGGGGCGCAAAATGAACGTTGTGGGCGGAGCCTATTTTACTAAAATGGCTATAACTCAAGAAGTAAATGAGATAGCTTCAACAAACTCGGTACACATGTGAATAAGTTCATTCTGAGGTCACAGTAAAAATCGCGACGATTGGGCACTAGGTGGCGCTATAACATTAAAAAAACATAAATAGGGCTATGACCACCTGACCGTTGGTCCGATTGACTTGAAAATTGGTATGCAGTGTCTTGGTCCAAGGCCCCATGTATGTATAAAAGGACATTGGCGTATCTCAAAAAACATGGCCGCCATCGGCCAATGAAGTTTGAGCACCTGTGAGACGAGGTTAACGGAGGCCGATTGGAACGAAACTCGATGGGCATGTTCGACTCATGGCCCAAGAGGTCTGTAAGAGTTTTGAAAGAAATCGGCCACTAGTTGGCGCTAACGAGTTTTACGGCTCTGTAATCACGTGGTGTGGCACACATCCCCACAAAATGCATATCATTTGATAGATATCCTCATGCTGAACAACTTTGCCTCTAGAACCATTGCTGTCAATCAAATCGTTCATTAAATATTCACAAATATGTTTAAAACCTACTTTTGCGAACTAGTCCTAGGATTTTCGCCCGATCGGAACCAGACCAGTCTAGGACAATTCTCTGGACTCTCTAGATCAATAATTATCAAAAAAAAGTTGAAATTTGCCATTTGGTTGGCTATAACAGGGTCATTTATAAAATGGGCGTGGCAAAATATAGTCAAAAGCCTATAAATCCTATACGAAAACTCAGAACTTCACAAAAATTGGTGAGCATATGTGACATAACATCCTTAAAAAGCATGCCAAATTTTATGGAGATCGGACCATAGGTGGCGCTATAACTGTTAAAAAGCTTTGAAACAATGTATTTCCTATGGTAAATTGCCTGTATTTGCTGTAAATGGTGTTTTGCATTTATTATCATGTAATGTTCATATCATAATGTTCAAAACCAGTGCAGTACAATTCTCTGGACTCTCTAGATCAATAATTATCAGAAAAAGTTGAACAACTTCATTTGGATGGCTATAATAGGGTCACTTCACAATGTAGCCATGACCTAGTGTCCCCAAAAGCTTATATCTCTTCAATGAATGCTCAGATCTTCTTAAAAACAAGTCAGAACATGTGCCATATGACTCCAAACAATCATGAAAATTTTCAGACAGATCGGACAAAATTTGCCTCTATAACAGTTAAAAATGGGAAAATTAAATGAATATAATGGCATATTAAGCCAATAAGTAGTATTTTACTGCCCCCTGCTGTTTAAAATATGAATTATACTTGAGTAGTGTGACAAAATCACTATTTAGACTTTATAAAATTACTATTTTAACATTTACAATCACATTAAGTCAAATTTCATCTATTGAAGTATCACTATTGACAATTCTGTCACATTGACAAATGTGAATCCTGAATGAGACATAGTTCAAATCTCTGTATCTACAACAGAATGTGTGTGTAGTCCTATGTTTCTGAATAAATTCTGAATAATCTGATTAATAGTTTGCAAAGACATGTATGAAATAACATTCAAATATATTTTCATAATGATTTTGTGTGTGTGTGTGTGTGTGTGTGTGTGTGTGTGTGTGTAAGCTTGCATAAAGGAGTTAAAATGGAACTCTTACTTTAAAATGTAAAAAAGTGGCCAGCAGAGGGCAGTAGAAGACCACTTATTGGCTCATTCTACTTATTAATGAAGTCTTTTAACAGGTGCATTCATATTTAGACACTATAAAATCACTTGTATAACAATTACTATTATAACACAATCATATTTTGTCAGAGTTTATCACTTCATTTGTACTGACACTTCACATCAATGCTAGCAATGTGGTAAATCATGATAAACTATGGTAAATCATGCTAGAATCACGGTACTCTATGGCAGTGTTGGGAACCCTAATCAAACACACCTGATTCAACTCATCAGCTCATAATCACATAGGTTAATGAGCTGATGAGTTGAATCAGGTGTGATTGATTAGAGAGACAGAGAAAACGGGTCCTTCAGGACAGGTTTGGGAACCACTGCTCTATGGTAAATCATCCTAGAACGTAGTAAATCATACTAGAACTTGGTAAATCATGCTAGATTCATGGTAAATCATACTGGAACATGGTAAATCATGAAAAACCACACTAAAATGTGGTATATCATGGTAAATCATGCTAAAACATGGTCTATTCCATCTATGATATCAGTGGTTAAATGCTTGCTACATAAAACGTAATGTCTTTTGATGCTTGTGTGGTTAAAAATCTTAAATGCCTTAACTGCTTGAACACCGCTAAATGCTGCTTGTTAGGTGTTCAAGCACGAAGTGCTGAAAACCTATTGTAATTGTCCTGATTTTTAGGTGTTCAAGCACGAAGTGCTGAAAACCTATTGTATTTGTAAGGATTTTTATTATTATTAGGTGTTCAAGCACGAAGTGCTGAAAACCTATTGTATTTGTAAGGATTTTTATTATTATTAGGTGTTCAAGCACGAAGTGCTGAAAACCTATTGTATTTGTAAGGATTTTTATTATTATTATTAGGTGTTCAAGCACGAAGTGCTGAAAACCTATTGTATTTGTAAGGATTTTTATTATTAGGTGTTCAAGCACGAAGTGCTGAAAACCTATTGTATTTGTAAGGATTTTTATTATTAGGTGTTCAAGCACGAAGTGCTGAAAACCTATTGTATTTGCTATTTGAAAAACAAATTGCCCTAAAACGCATCGTGCAGCCCAAACCGTAAGGCCTAGAGACTTGAAACTTGGCCAGATGGTAGGCCACACTTTTGGGGAGAACCTATCAGAGTATGACCCCGATTGGCCCATAGGTGGCGCTACAGAAACCAAAAGTACTAAATTACCCATAACTCCTCGACCGTTTGACCTAGCATCATGATTTTTACATCACTGTGATCCCTGGCACAAGACGGACAAGATGTATATCTCGGATTCTCGATTTGAGCAAAAATAATTTGTTATGGCCAGTTTTGTCCAAAGCCTACTTTTGCGAACTAGTCCCTGGTTTTTCGCCCGATCCGAACCAAACCAGTCTAGGCCTATTCTCTGGACTCTCTAGATCAATAATTATCGAAAAAAAGTTGAAATTTTGCATTTGGGTGGCTGTAACAGGGTCATTTAGAAAAGGGGCGGGGCTAAATACAGTAAAAAGCCTATAAATCCTAAACGAAAAGTCAAAACTTCACAAAAATTGATGAGCATATGTGTCATAACATGGTGAAGAAGCATGCAAAGTTTCATGGAGATCGGACCATAGGTGGCGCTATAACTGTCAAAAAGGTCTCATTCTTATTAGGTGTTCAAGCACGAAGTGCTGAAAACCTATTGTATTTGCTATTTGAAAAAAAAAATGCCCTAAAACGCATCGTGCAGCCCAAACCGTAAGGCCTAGAGACTTGAAACTCGGCCAGATGGTAGGCCACACTTTTGGGGAGAACCTATCAGAGTATGACCCCGATTGGCCCATAGGTGGCGCTACAGAAACCAAAAGTACTAAATTACCCATAACTCCTCGACCGTTTGACCTAGCATCACGGTTTTTACATCACTGTGATCCCTGGCACAAGACGGACAAGATGTATATCTCGGATTCTCGATTTGAGCAAAAAAGACTTGTTATGGCCAGTTTTGTCCAAAACCTACTTTTGCGAATTAGTCCCTGGTTTTTCGCCCGATCCGAACCAAACCAGTCTAGGCCTATTCTCTGGACTCTCTAGATCAATAATTATCGAAAAAAAGTTGAAATTTTGCATTTGGGTGGCTGTAACAGTGTCATTTAGAAAAGGGGCGGGGCTAAATACAGTAAAAAGCCTATAAATCCTAAACGAAAAGTCAAAACTTCACAAAAATTGATGAGCATATGTGTCATAACATGGTGAAGAAGCATGCAAAGTTTCATGGAGATCGGACCATAGGTGGCGCTATAACTGTCAAAAAGGTCTCATTCTTATTAGGTGTTCAAGCACGAAGTGCTGAAAACGTATTGTATTTGCTATTTGAAAAAAAAAATTGCCCTAAAACGCATCGTGCAGCCCAAACCGTAAGGCCTAGAGACTTGAAACTCGGCCAGATGGTAGGCCACACTTTTGGGGAGAACCTATCAGAGTATGATCCCGATTGGCCCATAGGTGGCGCTACAGAAACCAAAAGTACTAAATTACCCATAACTCATCGACCGTTTGACCTAGCATCACGATTTTTACATCACTGTGATCCCTGGCACAAGACGGACAAGATGTATATCTTGGATTCTCGATTTGAGCAAAAAAGATTTGTTATGGCCAGTTTTGTCCAAAACCTACTTTTGCGAACTAGTCCCTGGTTTTTCGCCCGATCCGAACCAAACCAGTCTAGGCCTATTCTCTGGACTCTCTAGATCAATAATTATTGAAAAAAAGTTGAAATTTTGCATTTGGGTGGCTGTAACAGTGTCATTTAGAAAAGGGGCGGGGCTAAATACAGTAAAATGCCTATAAATCCTAAACGAAAAGTCAAAACTTCACAAAAATTGATGAGCATATGTGTCATAACATGGTGAAGAAGCATGCAAAGTTTCATGGAGATCGGACCATAGGTGGCGCTATAACTGTCAAAAAGGTCTCATTCTTATTAGGTGTTCAAGCACGAAGTGCTGAAAACCTATTGTATTTGCTATTTGAAAAAAAAATTGCCCTAAAACGCATCGTGCAGCCCAAACCGTAAGGCCTAGAGACTTGAAACTCGGCCAGATGGTAGGCCACACTTTTGGGGAGAACCTATCAGAGTATGACCCCGATTGGCCCATAGGTGGCGCTACAGAAACCAAAAGTACTAAATTACCCATAACTCCTCGACCGTTTGACCTAGCATCATGATTTTTACATCACTGTGATCCCTGGCACAAGACGGACAAGATGTATATCTCGGATTCTCGATTTGAGCAAAAATAATTTGTTATGGCCAGTTTTGTCCAAAGCCTACTTTTGCGAACTAGTCCCTGGTTTTTCGCCCGATCCGAACCAAACCAGTCTAGGCCTATTCTCTGGACTCTCTAGATCAATAATTATCGAAAAAAAGTTGAAATTTTGCATTTGGGTGGCTGTAACAGGGTCATTTAGAAAAGGGGCGGGGCTAAATACAGTAAAAAGCCTATAAATCCTAAACGAAAAGTCAAAACTTCACAAAAATTGATGAGCATATGTGTCATAACATGGTGAAGAAGCATGCAAAGTTTCATGGAGATCGGACCATAGGTGGCGCTATAACTGTCAAAAAGGTCTCATTCTTATTAGGTGTTCAAGCACGAAGTGCTGAAAACCTATTGTATTTGCTATTTGAAAAAAAAAATGCCCTAAAACGCATCGTGCAGCCCAAACCGTAAGGCCTAGAGACTTGAAACTCGGCCAGATGGTAGGCCACACTTTTGGGGAGAACCTATCAGAGTATGACCCCGATTGGCCCATAGGTGGCGCTACAGAAACCAAAAGTACTAAATTACCCATAACTCCTCGACCGTTTGACCTAGCATCACGGTTTTTACATCACTGTGATCCCTGGCACAAGACGGACAAGATGTATATCTCGGATTCTCGATTTGAGCAAAAAAGACTTGTTATGGCCAGTTTTGTCCAAAACCTACTTTTGCGAATTAGTCCCTGGTTTTTCGCCCGATCCGAACCAAACCAGTCTAGGCCTATTCTCTGGACTCTCTAGATCAATAATTATCGAAAAAAAGTTGAAATTTTGCATTTGGGTGGCTGTAACAGTGTCATTTAGAAAAGGGGCAGGGCTAAATACAGTAAAAAGCCTATAAATCCTAAACGAAAAGTCAAAACTTCACAAAAATTGATGAGCATATGTGTCATAACATGGTGAAGAAGCATGCAAAGTTTCATGGAGATCGGACCATAGGTGGCGCTATAACTGTCAAAAAGGTCTCATTCTTATTAGGTGTTCAAGCACGAAGTGCTGAAAACGTATTGTATTTGCTATTTGAAAAAAAAAATTGCCCTAAAACGCATCGTGCAGCCCAAACCGTAAGGCCTAGAGACTTGAAACTCGGCCAGATGGTAGGCCACACTTTTGGGGAGAACCTATCAGAGTATGATCCCGATTGGCCCATAGGTGGCGCTACAGAAACCAAAAGTACTAAATTACCCATAACTCATCGACCGTTTGACCTAGCATCACGATTTTTACATCACTGTGATCCCTGGCACAAGACGGACAAGATGTATATCTTGGATTCTCGATTTGAGCAAAAAAGATTTGTTATGGCCAGTTTTGTCCAAAACCTACTTTTGCGAACTAGTCCCTGGTTTTTCGCCCGATCCGAACCAAACCAGTCTAGGCCTATTCTCTGGACTCTCTAGATCAATAATTATCGAAAAAAAGTTGAAATTTTGCATTTGGGTGGCTGTAACAGTGTCATTTAGAAAAGGGGCGGGGCTAAATACAGTAAAATGCCTATAAATCCTAAACGAAAAGTCAAAACTTCACAAAAATTGATGAGCATATGTGTCATAACATGGTGAAGAAGCATGCAAAGTTTCATGGAGATCGGACCATAGGTGGCGCTATAACTGTCAAAAAGGTCTCATTCTTATTAGGTGTTCAAGCACGAAGTGCTGAAAACGTATTGTATTTGCTATTTGAAAAAAAAAATTGCCCTAAAACGCATCGTGCAGCCCAAACCGTAAGGCCTAGAGACTTGAAACTCGGCCAGATGGTAGGCCACACTTTTGGGGAGAACCTATCAGAGTATGATCCCGATTGGCCCATAGGTGGCGCTACAGAAACCAAAAGTACTAAATTACCCATAACTCATCGACCGTTTGACCTAGCATCACGATTTTTACATCACTGTGATCCCTGGCACAAGACGGACAAGATGTATATCTTGGATTCTCGATTTGAGCAAAAAAGATTTGTTATGGCCAGTTTTGTCCAAAACCTACTTTTGCGAACTAGTCCCTGGTTTTTCGCCCGATCCGAACCAAACCAGTCTAGGCCTATTCTCTGGACTCTCTAGATCAATAATTATCGAAAAAAAGTTGAAATTTTGCATTTGGGTGGCTGTAACAGTGTCATTTAGAAAAGGGGCGGGGCTAAATACAGTAAAATGCCTATAAATCCTAAACGAAAAGTCAAAACTTCACAAAAATTGATGAGCATATGTGTCATAACATGGTGAAGAAGCATGCAAAGTTTCATGGAGATCGGACCATAGGTGGCGCTATAACTGTCAAAAAGGTCTCATTCTTATTAGGTGTTCAAGCACGAAGTGCTGAAAACCTATTGTATTTGCTATTTGAAAAAAAAAATTGCCCTAAAACGCATCGTGCAGCCCAAACCGTAAGGCCTAGAGACTTGAAACTCGGCCAGATGGTAGGCCACACTTTTGGGGAGAACCTATCAGAGTATGACCCCGATTGGCCCATAGGTGGCGCTACAGAAACCAAAAGTACTAAATTACCCATAACTCATCGACCGTTTGACCTAGCATCACGATTTTTACATCACTGTGATCCCTGGCACAAGACGGACAAGATGTATATCTCGGATTCTCGATTTGAGCAAAAAAGACTTGTTATGGCCAGTTTTGTCCAAAACCTACTTTTGCGAATTAGTCCCTGGTTTTTCGCCCGATCCGAACCAAACCAGTCTAGGCCTATTCTCTGGACTCTCTAGATCAATAATTATCGAAAAAAAGTTGAAATTTTGCATTTGGGTGGCTGTAACAGTGTCATTTAGAAAAGGGGCGGGGCTAAATACAGTAAAAAGCCTATAAATCCTAAACGAAAAGTCAAAACTTCACAAAAATTGATGAGCATATGTGTCATAACATGGTGAAGAAGCATGCAAAGTTTCATGGAGATCGGACCATAGGTGGCGCTATAACTGTCAAAAAGGTCTCATTCTTATTAGGTGTTCAAGCACGAAGTGCTGAAAACCTATTGTATTTGCTATTTGAAAAAAAAAATTGCCCTAAAACGCATCGTGCAGCCCAAACCGTAAGGCCTAGAGACTTGAAACTCGGCCAGATGGTAGGCCACACTTTTGGGGAGAACCTATCAGAGTATGACCCCGATTGGCCCATAGGTGGCGCTACAGACACCAAAAGTACTAAATTACCCATAACTCATCGACCATTTGACCTAGCATCACGGTTTTTACATCACTGTGATCCCTGGCACACGACGGACAAGATGTATATCTCGGATTCTCGATTTGAGCAAAAAAGATTTGTTATGGCCAGTTTTGTCCAAAACCTACTTTTACGAACTAGTCCCTGGTTTTTCGCCCGATCCGAACCAAACCAGTCTAGGCCTATTCTCTGGACTCTCTAGATCAATAATTATCGAAAAAAAGTTGAAATTTTGCATTTGGGTGGCTGTAACAGTGTCATTTAGAAAAGGGGCGGGGCTAAATACAGTAAAAAGCCTATAAATCCTAAACGAAAAGTCAAAACTTCACAAAAATTGATGAGCATATGTGTCATAACATGGTGAAGAAGCATGCAAAGTTTCATGGAGATCGGACCATAGGTGGCGCTATAACTGTCAAAAAGGTCTCATTCTTATTAGGTGTTCAAGCACGAAGTGCTGAAAACCTATTGTATTTGCTATTTGAAAAAAAAATTGCCCTAAAACGCATCGTGCAGCCCAAACCGTAAGGCCTAGAGACTTGAAACTCGGCCAGATGGTAGGCCACACTTTTGGGGAGAACCTATCAGAGTATGACCCCGATTGGCCCATAGGTGGCGCTACAGACACCAAAAGTACTAAATTACCCATAACTCATCGACCATTTGACCTAGCATCACGGTTTTTACATCACTGTGATCCCTGGCACACGACGGACAAGATGTATATCTCGGATTCTCGATTTGAGCAAAAAATATTTGTTATGGCCAGTTTTGTCCAAAACCTACTTTTACGAACTAGTCCCTGGTTTTTCGCCCGATCCGAACCAAACCAGTCTAGGCCTATTCTCTGGACTCTCTAGATCAATAATTATCGAAAAAAAATTGAAATTTTGCATTTGGGTGGCTGTAACAGGGTCATTTAGAAAAGGGGCGGGGCAAAATAGAGTCAAAAGCCTACAAATCCTAAACGAAAAGTCAAAACTTCACAAAAATTGATGAGCATATATGTCATAACATGGTGAAGAAGCATGCAAAGTTTCATGGAGATCGGACCATAGGTGGCGCTATAACTGTCAAAAAGGTCTCATTCTTATTAGGTGTTCAAGCACGAAGTGCTGAAAACCTATTGTATTTGCTATTTGAAAAAAAAATTGCCCTAAAACGCATCGTGCAGCCCAAACCGTAAGGCCTAGAGACTTGAAACTCGGCCAGATGGTAGGCCACACTTTTGGGGAGAACCTATCAGAGTATGACCCCGATTGGCCCATAGGTGGCGCTACAGAAACCAAAAGTACTAAATTACCCATAACTCCTCGACCGTTTGACCTAGCATCACGGTTTTTACATCACTGTGATCCCTGGCACAAGACGGACAAGATGTATATCTCGGATTCTCGATTTGAGCAAAAAAGATTTGTTATGGCCAGTTTTGTCCAAAACCTACTTTTGCGAATTAGTCCCTGGTTTTTCCCCCGATCCGAACCAAACCAGTCTAGGCCTATTCTCTGGACTCTCTAGATCAATAATTATCGAAAAAAAGTTGAAATTTTGCATTTGGGTGGCTGTAACAGTGTCATTTAGAAAAGGGGCGGGGCTAAATACAGTAAAAAGCCTATAAATCCTAAACGAAAAGTCAAAACTTCACAAAAATCGATGAGCATATGTGTCATAACATGGTGAAGAAGCATGCAAAGTTTTATGGAGATCGGACCATAGGTGGCGCTATAACTGTCAAAAAGGTCTCATTCTTATTAGGTGTTCAAGCACTTTAGTGCTGAAAACCTATTGTATTTGCTATTTGAAAAAAAAAATTTGCCCTAAAACGCATCGTGCAGCCCAAACCGTAAGGCCTAGAGACTTGAAACTTGGCCAGATGGTAGGCCACACTTTTGGGGAGAACCTATCAGAGTATGACCCCAATTGGCCCATAGGTGGCGCTACAGAAACCAAAAGTACTAAATTACCCATAACTCCTCGACCGTTTGACCTAGCATCACGGTTTTTACATCACTGTGATCCCTGGCACAAGACGGACAAGATGTATATCTCGGATTCTCGATTTGAGCAAAAAAGATTTGTTATGGCCAGTTTTGTCCAAAACCTACTTTTGCGAATTAGTCCCTGGTTTTTCGCCCGATCCGAACCAAACCAGTCTAGGCCTATTCTCTGGACTCTCTAGATCAATAATTATCGAAAAAAAGTTGAAATTTTGCATTTGGGTGGCTGTAACAGTGTCATTTAGAAAAGGGGCGGGGCTAAATACAGTAAAAAGCCTATAAATCCTAAACGAAAAGTCAAAACTTCACAAAAATCGATGAGCATATGTGTCATAACATGGTGAAGAAGCATGCAAAGTTTTATGGAGATCGGACCATAGGTGGCGCTATAACTGTCAAAAAGGTCTCATTCTTATTAGGTGTTCAAGCACTTTAGTGCTGAAAACCTATTGTATTTGCTATTTGAAAAAAAAAATTTGCCCTAAAACGCATCGTGCAGCCCAAACCGTAAGGCCTAGAGACTTGAAACTTGGCCAGATGGTAGGCCACACTTTTGGGGAGAACCTATCAGAGTATGACCCCGATTGGCTCATAGGTGGCGCTACAGAAACCAAAAGTACTAAATTAACCATAACTCCTCGACCGTTTGACCTAGAATCAAGATTTTTACATCACTGTGATCCCTGGCTCAACGCGGACAATATGTATATCTCGGATTTTCGATTTGAGCAAAACAAATTGTTATGGCCAGTTTTGTCCAAAACCTACTTTTGCGAACTAGTCCCTGGTTTTTCGCCTGATCGGAACCAAACCAGTCTAGGCCTATTCTCTGGACTCTCTAGATCAATAATTATCGAAAAAAAGTTGAAATTTTGCATTTGGGTGGCTGTAACAGTGTCATTTAGAAAAGGGGCGGGGCTAAATACAGTAAAAAGCCTATAAATCCTAAACGAAAAGTCAAAACTTCACAAAAATTGATGAGCATATGTGTCATAACATGGTGAAGAAGCATGCAAAGTTTCATGGAGATCGGACCATAGGTGGCGCTATAACTGTCAAAAAGGTCTCATTCTTATTAGGTGTTCAAGCACGAAGTGCTGAAAACCTATTGTATTTGCTATTTGAAAAAAAAAATTGCCCTAAAACGCATCGTGCAGCCCAAACCGTAAGGCCTAGAGACTTGAAACTCGGCCAGATGGTAGGCCACACTTTTGGGGAGAACCTATCAGAGTATGACCCCGATTGGCCCATAGGTGGCGCTACAGACACCAAAAGTACTAAATTACCCATAACTCATCGACCATTTGACCTAGCATCACGGTTTTTACATCACTGTGATCCCTGGCACAAGACGGACAAGATGTATATCTCGGATTCTCGATTTGAGCAAAAAAGACTTGTTATGGCCAGTTTTGTCCAAAACCTACTTTTACGAACTAGTCCCTGGTTTTTCGCCCGATCCGAACCAAACCAGTCTAGGCCTATTCTCTGGACTCTCTAGATCAATAATTATCGAAAAAAAGTTGAAATTTTGCATTTGGGTGGCTGTAACAGGGTCATTTAGAAAAGGGGCGGGGCAAAATAGAGTCAAAAGCCTACAAATCCTAAACGAAAAGTCAAAACTTCACAAAAATTGATGAGCATATATGTCATAACATGGTGAAGAAGCATGCAAAGTTTCATGGAGATCGGACCATAGGTGGCGCTATAACTGTCAAAAAGGTCTCATTCTTATTAGGTGTTCAAGCACGAAGTGCTGAAAACCTATTGTATTTGCTATTTGAAAAAAAAAATTGCCCTAAAACGCATCGTGCAGCCCAAACCGTAAGGCCTAGAGACTTGAAACTCGGCCAGATGGTAGGCCACACTTTTGGGGAGAACCTATCAGAGTATGACCCCGATTGGCCCATAGGTGGCGCTACAGACACCAAAAGTACTAAATTACCCATAACTCATCGACCATTTGACCTAGCATCACGGTTTTTACATCACTGTGATCCCTGGCACACGACGGACAAGATGTATATCTCGGATTCTCGATTTGAGCAAAAAAGATTTGTTATGGCCAGTTTTGTCCAAAACCTACTTTTACGAACTAGTCCCTGGTTTTTCGCCCGATCCGAACCAAACCAGTCTAGGCCTATTCTCTGGACTCTCTAGATCAATAATTATCGAAAAAAAGTTGAAATTTTGCATTTGGGTGGCTGTAACAGTGTCATTTAGAAAAGGGGCGGGGCTAAATACAGTAAAAAGCCTATAAATCCTAAACGAAAAGTCAAAACTTCACAAAAATTGATGAGCATATGTGTCATAACATGGTGAAGAAGCATGCAAAGTTTCATGGAGATCGGACCATAGGTGGCGCTATAACTGTCAAAAAGGTCTCATTCTTATTAGGTGTTCAAGCACGAAGTGCTGAAAACCTATTGTATTTGCTATTTGAAAAAAAAATTGCCCTAAAACGCATCGTGCAGCCCAAACCGTAAGGCCTAGAGACTTGAAACTCGGCCAGATGGTAGGCCACACTTTTGGGGAGAACCTATCAGAGTATGACCCCGATTGGCCCATAGGTGGCGCTACAGACACCAAAAGTACTAAATTACCCATAACTCATCGACCATTTGACCTAGCATCACGGTTTTTACATCACTGTGATCCCTGGCACACGACGGACAAGATGTATATCTCGGATTCTCGATTTGAGCAAAAAATATTTGTTATGGCCAGTTTTGTCCAAAACCTACTTTTACGAACTAGTCCCTGGTTTTTCGCCCGATCCGAACCAAACCAGTCTAGGCCTATTCTCTGGACTCTCTAGATCAATAATTATCGAAAAAAAATTGAAATTTTGCATTTGGGTGGCTGTAACAGGGTCATTTAGAAAAGGGGCGGGGCAAAATAGAGTCAAAAGCCTACAAATCCTAAACGAAAAGTCAAAACTTCACAAAAATTGATGAGCATATATGTCATAACATGGTGAAGAAGCATGCAAAGTTTCATGGAGATCGGACCATAGGTGGCGCTATAACTGTCAAAAAGGTCTCATTCTTATTAGGTGTTCAAGCACGAAGTGCTGAAAACCTATTGTATTTGCTATTTGAAAAAAAAATTGCCCTAAAACGCATCGTGCAGCCCAAACCGTAAGGCCTAGAGACTTGAAACTCGGCCAGATGGTAGGCCACACTTTTGGGGAGAACCTATCAGAGTATGACCCCGATTGGCCCATAGGTGGCGCTACAGAAACCAAAAGTACTAAATTACCCATAACTCCTCGACCGTTTGACCTAGCATCACGGTTTTTACATCACTGTGATCCCTGGCACAAGACGGACAAGATGTATATCTCGGATTCTCGATTTGAGCAAAAAAGATTTGTTATGGCCAGTTTTGTCCAAAACCTACTTTTGCGAATTAGTCCCTGGTTTTTCCCCCGATCCGAACCAAACCAGTCTAGGCCTATTCTCTGGACTCTCTAGATCAATAATTATCGAAAAAAAGTTGAAATTTTGCATTTGGGTGGCTGTAACAGTGTCATTTAGAAAAGGGGCGGGGCTAAATACAGTAAAAAGCCTATAAATCCTAAACGAAAAGTCAAAACTTCACAAAAATCGATGAGCATATGTGTCATAACATGGTGAAGAAGCATGCAAAGTTGTATGGAGATCGGACCATAGGTGGCGCTATAACTGTCAAAAAGGTCTCATTCTTATTAGGTGTTCAAGCACTTTAGTGCTGAAAACCTATTGTATTTGCTATTTGAAAAAAAAAATTTGCCCTAAAACGCATCGTGCAGCCCAAACCGTAAGGCCTAGAGACTTGAAACTTGGCCAGATGGTAGGCCACACTTTTGGGGAGAACCTATCAGAGTATGACCCCAATTGGCCCATAGGTGGCGCTACAGAAACCAAAAGTACTAAATTACCCATAACTCCTCGACCGTTTGACCTAGCATCACGGTTTTTACATCACTGTGATCCCTGGCACAAGACGGACAAGATGTATATCTCGGATTCTCGATTTGAGCAAAAAAGATTTGTTATGGCCAGTTTTGTCCAAAACCTACTTTTGCGAATTAGTCCCTGGTTTTTCGCCCGATCCGAACCAAACCAGTCTAGGCCTATTCTCTGGACTCTCTAGATCAATAATTATCGAAAAAAAGTTGAAATTTTGCATTTGGGTGGCTGTAACAGTGTTATTTAGAAAAGGGGCGGGGCTAAATACAGTAAAAAGCCTATAAATCCTAAACGAAAAGTCAAAACTTCACAAAAATCGATGAGCATATGTGTCATAACATGGTGAAGAAGCATGCAAAGTTTTATGGAGATCGGACCATAGGTGGCGCTATAACTGTCAAAAAGGTCTCATTCTTATTAGGTGTTCAAGCACTTTAGTGCAGAAAACCTATTGTATTTGCTATTTGAAAAAAAAAATTTGCCCTAAAACGCATCGTGCAGCCCAAACCGTAAGGCCTAGAGACTTGAAACTTGGCCAGATGGTAGGCCACACTTTTGGGGAGAACCTATCAGAGTATGACCCCGATTGGCTCATAGGTGGCGCTACAGAAACCAAAAGTACTAAATTAACCATAACTCCTCGACCGTTTGACCTAGAATCAAGATTTTTACATCACTGTGATCCCTGGCTCAAGGCGGACAATATGTATATCTCGGATTTTCGATTTGAGCAAAACAAATTGTTATGGCCAGTTTTGTCCAAAACCTACTTTTGCGAACTAGTCCCTGGTTTTTCGCCTGATCGGAACCAAACCAGTCTAGGCCTATTCTCTGGACTCTCTAGATCAATAATTATCGAAAAAAAGTTGAAATTTTGCATTTGGGTGGCTGTAACAGTGTCATTTAGAAAAGGGGCGGGGCTAAATACAGTAAAAAGCCTATAAATCCTAAACGAAAAGTCAAAACTTCACAAAAATTGATGAGCATATGTGTCATAACATGGTGAAGAAGCATGCAAAGTTTCATGGAGATCGGACCATAGGTGGCGCTATAACTGTCAAAAAGGTCTCATTCTTATTAGGTGTTCAAGCACGAAGTGCTGAAAACCTATTGTATTTGCTATTTGAAAAAAAAAATTGCCCTAAAACGCATCGTGCAGCCCAAACCGTAAGGCCTAGAGACTTGAAACTCGGCCAGATGGTAGGCCACACTTTTGGGGAGAACCTATCAGAGTATGATCCCGATTGGCCCATAGGTGGCGCTACAGAAACCAAAAGTACTAAATTACCCATAACTCATCGACCGTTTGACCTAGCATCACGATTTTTACATCACTGTGATCCCTGGCACAAGACGGACAAGATGTATATCTCGGATTCTCGATTTGAGCAAAAAAGACTTGTTATGGCCAGTTTTGTCCAAAACCTACTTTTGCGAATTAGTCCCTGGTTTTTCGCCCGATCCGAACCAAACCAGTCTAGGCCTATTCTCTGGACTCTCTAGATCAATAATTATCGAAAAAAAGTTGAAATTTTGCATTTGGGTGGCTGTAACAGTGTCATTTAGAAAAGGGGCGGGGCTAAATACAGTAAAAAGCCTATAAATCCTAAACGAAAAGTCAAAACTTCACAAAAATTGATGAGCATATGTGTCATAACATGGTGAAGAAGCATGCAAAGTTTCATGGAGATCGGACCATAGGTGGCGCTATAACTGTCAAAAAGGTCTCATTCTTATTAGGTGTTCAAGCACGAAGTGCTGAAAACCTATTGTATTTGCTATTTGAAAAAAAAAATTGCCCTAAAACGCATCGTGCAGCCCAAACCGTAAGGCCTAGAGACTTGAAACTCGGCCAGATGGTAGGCCACACTTTTGGGGAGAACCTATCAGAGTATGACCCCGATTGGCCCATAGGTGGCGCTACAGACACCAAAAGTACTAAATTACCCATAACTCATCGACCATTTGACCTAGCATCACGGTTTTTACATCACTGTGATCCCTGGCACACGACGGACAAGATGTATATCTCGGATTCTCGATTTGAGCAAAAAAGATTTGTTATGGCCAGTTTTGTCCAAAACCTACTTTTACGAACTAGTCCCTGGTTTTTCGCCCGATCCGAACCAAACCAGTCTAGGCCTATTCTCTGGACTCTCTAGATCAATAATTATCGAAAAAAAGTTGAAATTTTGCATTTGGGTGGCTGTAACAGTGTCATTTAGAAAAGGGGCGGGGCTAAATACAGTAAAAAGCCTATAAATCCTAAACGAAAAGTCAAAACTTCACAAAAATTGATGAGCATATGTGTCATAACATGGTGAAGAAGCATGCAAAGTTTCATGGAGATCGGACCATAGGTGGCGCTATAACTGTCAAAAAGGTCTCATTCTTATTAGGTGTTCAAGCACGAAGTGCTGAAAACCTATTGTATTTGCTATTTGAAAAAAAAATTGCCCTAAAACGCATCGTGCAGCCCAAACCGTAAGGCCTAGAGACTTGAAACTCGGCCAGATGGTAGGCCACACTTTTGGGGAGAACCTATCAGAGTATGACCCCGATTGGCCCATAGGTGGCGCTACAGACACCAAAAGTACTAAATTACCCATAACTCATCGACCATTTGACCTAGCATCACGGTTTTTACATCACTGTGATCCCTGGCACACGACGGACAAGATGTATATCTCGGATTCTCGATTTGAGCAAAAAATATTTGTTATGGCCAGTTTTGTCCAAAACCTACTTTTACGAACTAGTCCCTGGTTTTTCGCCCGATCCGAACCAAACCAGTCTAGGCCTATTCTCTGGACTCTCTAGATCAATAATTATCGAAAAAAAATTGAAATTTTGCATTTGGGTGGCTGTAACAGGGTCATTTAGAAAAGGGGCGGGGCAAAATAGAGTCAAAAGCCTACAAATCCTAAACGAAAAGTCAAAACTTCACAAAAATTGATGAGCATATATGTCATAACATGGTGAAGAAGCATGCAAAGTTTCATGGAGATCGGACCATAGGTGGCGCTATAACTGTCAAAAAGGTCTCATTCTTATTAGGTGTTCAAGCACGAAGTGCTGAAAACCTATTGTATTTGCTATTTGAAAAAAAAATTGCCCTAAAACGCATCGTGCAGCCCAAACCGTAAGGCCTAGAGACTTGAAACTCGGCCAGATGGTAGGCCACACTTTTGGGGAGAACCTATCAGAGTATGACCCCGATTGGCCCATAGGTGGCGCTACAGAAACCAAAAGTACTAAATTACCCATAACTCCTCGACCGTTTGACCTAGCATCACGGTTTTTACATCACTGTGATCCCTGGCACAAGACGGACAAGATGTATATCTCGGATTCTCGATTTGAGCAAAAAAGATTTGTTATGGCCAGTTTTGTCCAAAACCTACTTTTGCGAATTAGTCCCTGGTTTTTCCCCCGATCCGAACCAAACCAGTCTAGGCCTATTCTCTGGACTCTCTAGATCAATAATTATCGAAAAAAAGTTGAAATTTTGCATTTGGGTGGCTGTAACAGTGTCATTTAGAAAAGGGGCGGGGCTAAATACAGTAAAAAGCCTATAAATCCTAAACGAAAAGTCAAAACTTCACAAAAATCGATGAGCATATGTGTCATAACATGGTGAAGAAGCATGCAAAGTTTTATGGAGATCGGACCATAGGTGGCGCTATAACTGTCAAAAAGGTCTCATTCTTATTAGGTGTTCAAGCACTTTAGTGCTGAAAACCTATTGTATTTGCTATTTGAAAAAAAAAATTTGCCCTAAAACGCATCGTGCAGCCCAAACCGTAAGGCCTAGAGACTTGAAACTTGGCCAGATGGTAGGCCACACTTTTGGGGAGAACCTATCAGAGTATGACCCCAATTGGCCCATAGGTGGCGCTACAGAAACCAAAAGTACTAAATTACCCATAACTCCTCGACCGTTTGACCTAGCATCACGGTTTTTACATCACTGTGATCCCTGGCACAAGACGGACAAGATGTATATCTCGGATTCTCGATTTGAGCAAAAAAGATTTGTTATGGCCAGTTTTGTCCAAAACCTACTTTTGCGAATTAGTCCCTGGTTTTTCGCCCGATCCGAACCAAACCAGTCTAGGCCTATTCTCTGGACTCTCTAGATCAATAATTATCGAAAAAAAGTTGAAATTTTGCATTTGGGTGGCTGTAACAGTGTCATTTAGAAAAGGGGCGGGGCTAAATACAGTAAAAAGCCTATAAATCCTAAACGAAAAGTCAAAACTTCACAAAAATCGATGAGCATATGTGTCATAACATGGTGAAGAAGCATGCAAAGTTTTATGGAGATCGGACCATAGGTGGCGCTATAACTGTCAAAAAGGTCTCATTCTTATTAGGTGTTCAAGCACTTTAGTGCTGAAAACCTATTGTATTTGCTATTTGAAAAAAAAAATTTGCCCTAAAACGCATCGTGCAGCCCAAACCGTAAGGCCTAGAGACTTGAAACTTGGCCAGATGGTAGGCCACACTTTTGGGGAGAACCTATCAGAGTATGACCCCGATTGGCTCATAGGTGGCGCTACAGAAACCAAAAGTACTAAATTAACCATAACTCCTCGACCGTTTGACCTAGAATCAAGATTTTTACATCACTGTGATCCCTGGCTCAAGGCGGACAATATGTATATCTCGGATTTTCGATTTGAGCAAAACAAATTGTTATGGCCAGTTTTGTCCAAAACCTACTTTTGCGAACTAGTCCCTGGTTTTTCGCCTGATCGGAACCAAACCAGTCTAGGCCTATTCTCTGGACTCTCTAGATCAATAATTATCGAAAAAAAGTTGAAATTTTGCATTTGGGTGGCTGTAACAGTGTCATTTAGAAAAGGGGCGGGGCTAAATACAGTAAAAAGCCTATAAATCCTAAACGAAAAGTCAAAACTTCACAAAAATTGATGAGCATATGTGTCATAACATGGTGAAGAAGCATGCAAAGTTTCATGGAGATCGGACCATAGGTGGCGCTATAACTGTCAAAAAGGTCTCATTCTTATTAGGTGTTCAAGCACGAAGTGCTGAAAACCTATTGTATTTGCTATTTGAAAAAAAAAATTGCCCTAAAACGCATCGTGCAGCCCAAACCGTAAGGCCTAGAGACTTGAAACTCGGCCAGATGGTAGGCCACACTTTTGGGGAGAACCTATCAGAGTATGATCCCGATTGGCCCATAGGTGGCGCTACAGAAACCAAAAGTACTAAATTACCCATAACTCATCGACCGTTTGACCTAGCATCACGATTTTTACATCACTGTGATCCCTGGCACAAGACGGACAATATGTATATCTCGGATTCTCGATTTGAGCAAAAAAGATTTGTTATGGCCAGTTTTGTCCAAAACCTACTTTTGCGAACTAGTCCCTGGTTTTTCGCCCGATCCGAACCAAACCAGTCTAGGCCTATTCTCTGGACTCTCTAGATCAATAATTATCGAAAAAAAGTTGAAATTATGTGTCATAACATGGTGAAGAAGCATGCAAAGTTTCATGGAGATCGGACCATAGGTGGCGCTATAACTGTCAAAAAGGTCTCATTCTTATTAGGTGTTCAAGCACAAACCAGGGACTAGTTCGCAAAAGTAGCTTTTGGACAAAATTGGACGTAAAAAAAATTGTTTAGGCCCAAATCGAAATCTGAGATATACATCTTGTTAACGGTCTAGGAGTTATGAGCAATTTAGTACTTTTGGTTGCTGTAGCGCCACCTATGGGCCAATCGGGGTCATACTCTGATAGGTTCTCCCCAAAAGTGTGGCCTACCATCTGGCCGAGTTTCAAGTCTCTAGGCCTTACGGTTTGGGCTGCACGATGAGTTTTAGAGCAATTTTTTTTTTCAAATAGCAAATACAATAGGTTTTCAGCACTAAAGTGCTTGAACACCTAATAAGAATGAGACCTTTTTGACAGTTATAGCGCCACCTATGGTCCGATCTCCATGAAACTTTGCATGCTTCTTCACCATGTTATGACACATATGCTCATCAATTTTTGTGAAGTTTTGACTTTTCGTTTAGGATTTATAGGCTTTTTACTGTATTTAGCCCCGCCCCTTTTCTAAATGACACAGTCATATAATGTTCATATCATAATGTTCAAAACCATCATAAATCATTCTAGAATGTGGTATATCATGGTAAATCATCCTATAACATGGTAAATCATGCTAGAATCATATTAAATCATACTAGAATGTGTTCAATTGTGGTAAACCATCCTAGAGCAGGGTAAATCATGGTGAATCATACTAGAACTTGGTATATCATGGTAAACTCTGGTAAATCATGCTAGATTCATGGTAAATCATACTGGAACATGGTAAATCATGAAAAATCACACAAAAATTTGGTATATCATGGTAAATCATGCCAAAACAAGGTCTATTCCATCTATGATGTCAGTGTTTAAATGCTTGCTACATGAAACTTAATGTCTTTTGATGCTTTTGAGCTTAACTGCCTTAACTGCCTTAACTGCTTGAACACCGCTAAATGCTGCTTGCAGCTTTAATTATTATTATTATTATTATTCCGCCGTAAAACGCATTGTGCAGCCCAAACCGTAAGAGCTGGAGCTTTGAAACTTTGCCAGATGGTAGTACAAAAATCGAGGAGAGGTTATCAAAGTATGAGCCCGATTGGCCCATAGGTGGCGCTATAGCAATCAATTGCGCGTAACTGCTCATAACTCCTAGAACGTAAGTCGTAGACTCAAGTGTCTTATATCATTGGAAAGCTGGATGCCTGAAGGACAAAATTTATATCTCCGATTTTATTTTTGGTATGCAAATTTGTCCGCCATTTTGAATTATGTTAAAAACCTACTTTTGCGAACTAGTCCCTGGTTTTTTGCCCGATTGGAACCAAACCAGTGCAGAAATGTTCTCTGGAGTCTGATTATCAATAATTATCGAAAAAAAGTTGAATTTTCAAATTCCGGTCGCTAGGGGGAGTAAAATTAACGTTGTGGGAGGAGCCAATTTTACTAAAATGGCTATAACTCGAGAAGTAAATGAGGTATCTTCACCAAACTTGGTAAACATATTTAGGAGTTCAATTTGAGGTCACAGTAAAAAAACTGCGTCGATTGGCCACATGGTGGCGCTATAACATTAAAAAAACATAATAAGGGGTGTGGCCACCTGACCGTTAGTCCGATTGACTTGAAAATTGGTATGCAGTGTCTTGGTCCAAGGCCCCATGTATTTGTAAAAGGATATTGGCGTATCTCAAAAAACATGGCCGCCATCGACCAATGAAGTTTGAGCACCTATGAGACGAGGTTAACGGAGGCCGATCGGAACGAAACTCGATGGGCATGTTCGACTCATGGCCCTAGAGGCCTGTAAGAATTTTGAAACAAATCGGCCACTAGTTGGCGCTAACGAGTTTTACGGCTCTGTAATCACGTGGTGTTGCACACATCCCCACAAAATGCATATCATTTGATAGATCTCCTCATGCTGAACAACTTTGCCTCAGAACCATTGTTGTCAATCAAATCGTTCATTAAATATTCACAATTATGTTAAAAACCTACTTTTGCGAACTAGTCCCTGGTTTTTCGCCCGATCGGAACCAAACCAGTCTAGGGCAATTCTCTGGACTCTCTAGATCAATAATTATCGAAAAAAAGTTGAAATTTTGCATTTGGGTGGCTGTAACAGGGTCATTTAGAAAAGGGGCGGGGCAAAATACGGTCAAAAGCCTATAAATCCTAAACGAAAAGTCAAAACTTCACAGAAATTGATGAGCATATGTGTCATAACATGGTGAAGCAGCATGCAAAGTTTCATGGAGATCAGACCATAGGTGGCGCTATAACTGTTAAAAAGCTTCAAAACCATGTATTTCCTATGGTAAATTGCCTGTATTAGCTGTAAATGGTCTTTTCCATCTACGATCATATAATGTTCATATCATAATGTTCAAAACCATCATAAATCATTCTAGAATGTGGTATATCATGGTAAATCATCCTATAACATGGTAAATCATGCTAGAATCATATTAAATCATACTAGAATGTGTTCAATTGTGGTAAACCATGCTAGAGCAGGGTAAATCATGGTGAATCATACTAGAACTTGGTATATCATGATAAACTATGGTAAAACAAGGTCTATTCCATCTATGATGTCAGTGGTTAAATGCTTGCTACATGAAACTTAATGTCTTTTGATGCTTTTGAGCTTAACTGCCTTAACTGCTTGAACACCGATAAATGCTGCTTGCAGCTTTAATTATTATTATTATTATTATTTTACTACCTTTTGGGCACTTTTGGGGCCCTTAACGTGCTCGAAAACTCTTGAAACTTTGCACACGGGTCAGAACCCGCGGCCATCAGGGCCGGGCTGAAGCTAGTACCCGGGCGTGGCAGGGGGGCTCGACAGCGCCCCCTGGAACGAGGTTTGAACACTTGTCCATATATCAAATGCTTGCATGTAATAATCTGAAACTCGGTACACATATAGATGTCATCGGGCCAAACAACTTTCGTGCTCTAAGTTTTACGCCAGCCCAACAGGAAGTCGGCTATTTAGGGTTGTTTGGAAACGCATGCTCAGGAATTTAAAACACTTCTCCTAGGGAATTCACACAATCATCACCAAACTCGGTGTGCATGAAGTCAAGACATTGAGGATGAAAAATTGCCAGGGGATTTTTGATATCTCCAACGGTTTGGCCATGGCGAGGAAACGAATTTATGGCGAATAATGGAAACAGGAAGTGTGTTATAACTTCAGCATACATTAACTGATCTTGATGAAACTTCAGCAGTGTGTTCGTTGTAAGAGGCCGATCACATGGATGTGACTATTGTGAGTCAAAGTTATAGCGCCACCAACTGGCAGCAGGAAGTGTGTCACTTTCAAAATGCTTTTAAATCACCCTCTTATTTTTACCCGATTTGCTTCAAACTTTATTTGTATAATGTAAACACACGCCAGATGTAGACCTGTGAAAGGATTATTTAATATCTTAAATACTGTTGCCATGGCAACGCATCAAACTTTAATATTCTTTTTGGATGCTTTTGAGACTCTTAACATTCTTCAAATTGCATGAAACTCGACAGACACATCTAATTTATTACCTAGTAGACATGTGCAAAGTTTCAGAAACGGGCGTGGTACAGGGGCTGAGTAGCGCCCCCTTTTGACAAAAGTGGGGGGGTTAGTTTTATCTACAGTAACAAAACTCGGTATGTATATTGTACTCTTCAAGCCGGACAACTTTCTAATTTAAAGTCATTAGCTCCGACCAACAGGAAGTCAGATATTTTAGTTTGAATGTGGATTTTTCAAGCATTTTCTCTCCCTCTCTGTCTCTCTCTGTCTCTGCCTCTGCGTCTCTCTGTGTATGTGCGTGAGATTTGCTTTTATTCTTGTTTTTCAAGGTTTCGGGGGCTTTTGGGGCCCTTATCGTACTCGAAAACTCTTGAAACTTTGCACACAGGTCAGAACCCGCGGCCATCAGGGACAGGCTGAAGCTGGTACCCGGGCGTGGCAGGGGGGCTCAACAGCGCCCCCTGGATCAGGGTCTGAAATCTTGATCCATATATCAAACACGCTTGAATGAATTAATATGAAACTCCGTACACTTATAAATCTCATCAGGCCAAACAACTTTCGTGCTCTAAGTTTCACGCGAGCCCAACAGGAAGTCGGCTATTATGGGTTGTTTAGTAAAAGCATGCTTTGTAATTTGATGTACTCCTCCTAGGAAATTCATTCAATCACCACCAAACTCGGTGTGCATGAAGTCAAGACATTGAGGATGCTAAATTGCGGACGGATTTTTGATATCTCGAACGGTTTGGCCATGGTGAGGAAACGAATTGATGGCGAGAAAAGAGAAACACAAAGTGTTATAACTTCTGCATACATTAACTGATCTTGATGAAACTTCAGCAGTGAGTTCGTGTTAAGAGGCCGATCAGATGGATGTAACTATTGTGAGTCAAAGTTATAGCGCCACCAACTGGCAGCAGGAAGTGTGTTACTTTCTAAATGCTTTTGACAAAAGTAGGGGGGTTAGTTTTACCTACAGTAACAAAACTCGGTACGTATATTTTTCTCATCAAGCCGGACAACTTTCTAATTTACAGTCATTAGCTCCGACCAACAGGAAGTCAGATATGTTGGTTTGAATATGGTCATTTTCTCTTTCTCTCTGTGTCTATGTCTCTGTGTCTGTGTGTGTGTGAGGGGTGAGGGGAAGGGGTGAGGAGGGGGTGCTAGATAAACCATTTCACTGCTGTGTGATTTGGCCTGCATTAAAAAGGAAAGTAAATGTCTTAAGCCTCGAAAAATATATATTATTTTATTTTATTTTTTCATTGTTCTAATCGGGTCAGGCAAGTAAAATTCTCTGTCTTGTCCCCATGAATGACCGTGCAGCCGTGCGCTTAGTTTGAGTTTAAAATTAGTCCTGCATTAAAAGGATAAAGAAATCTCTAAGGCCTTGTCTTTTTGCATAGCACTTTATGGATATTTTTAAAATGACAAAATATGCATAGAACATATCTTTTAAATGTATTGTTTGCTTTAAATAAAATTAATATTGTATGTTTGGTGATTCAAGCTGAATGAATTTAAAATTAATGTGCTATATACAGTATATTAGATCAATATATATGTTTTCTTTAACATTTTAATCAACACTAACTTTATTCTCATCAGAATTATACATTTTTGTATAAAATAATACAACCATTAAAAAAACACATTTTATTTTCTATTTTAATCAATGTAGAATGTGTAACTTAAAAATTAACAAATTAGTGCTCTGTTTGAGGACAAGAAATGAAAACCTATGCAATATGATGAATGTCCAAAAGATGGCACTCACAGACTGTTTTTAAATGGGGTTGGATACATATTTTTTTGCTTTTAAACTGTGTGTGTGTGTGTGTGTGTGTGTGTGTGTGTGTGTGTGTGTGTGTGTGTGTGTGTGTGTGTGTGTGTGTGTGTGTGTGTGTGTGTGTGTGTGTGTGTGTGTGTGATTGTGCCTTGGTGTCTGTTACAGTGACAAGAGTTTAACCCGTTGAAGGCCTTGTCTTTTTGTGTATATATATATATATATATATATATATATATGATATCTTTTTCCAAAATATTCATATAACCCATATCTTTTAGTTTGCTTTAAATTAAATTATCCTATGACATTAAAAATTATTCTAAATTTAAATTAACTCATATACGTGCAGGGGCGGATCTACAGGGGGGCAAGGGGGGGCAGGCGCCCCCCCACTCTAGAGCCTTGCCCCCCCAGCTGCCCCCCTAACTTTGATGATCCAAAAACTGTACCTGTAAAAACAACCCGCAAGCTTCTCAAAACAGTGAACTAAATGATACATTTACCAAAAGTGAACAATTTAATTTTTATTAAAGCCCCTTCCCCCTCCCCCTCAAATACTTAGTACGTCCCTGATTCAAACGTAGAGCGCCGTTCGCTCAGTCTGGCTCACACACACACACACACACACACACACACACACAGGGAGTCTGCTGCGGTGCGGTGGCCCTGCAACCCGACTGGAGAGACTGAGCTGCCCCAGAGCCTCTGAAGGTTAAGTGAGTTTCCCCAGGTGTAGTTAAACACACGTTTAACTTAAAGTTACATTTGTAATGAATGTATACATGCTAAAGACGATTCAGCATCAGCAAAAACAGCGAGTCTATTACGTTAGCCAAAATCAGCGGTCAAATCACTCCCTCGTGATTTGTAAGAGCACTCTTCACTTTGATTAGCCTAATTTTGATTTTAGTAAAGACAAGAACAGCTTAATAAAAAATATTAAATTGTTTGTATCCATAATGTTTACTGATGGTCGCCGTTACGCCGGCGTTACGTTACAACACACAATACAGTGCCAGTTAGGAGATCAGTCATTTGATTAGCTAAGCAAATCCAATTCCTCTCAGATATCACAGCAATGAAACCAGGTTACAACTGGGGAAATAAAAAATACAATTAGGATTATTATATTAAGTAGTCTAAACATAACTGGTGTGTGTGCATGTGATAAATCTTTCTGATTTTATATTTGTTATATAGGCTATTATTAGCTACATGGCCCTACAGTGTAATGTAATACAAGGATGACCAGAGGTTTTCACATATTGACTTTTGCAGGCAACAGTATTTGAAGAAAGTAGCTGGAGCCTAACCATTAAGGCTAAAAGTCCTTGGACACAATTATTGTACTTTTTTAAATATTTTCATTTAGCTTTTTATACTTTTACTTTTTAAAAGATGCATAGTTTTGTTTTGTTTTGTTTGAACACTGCACTGGGCTTATTCCTGTTGTGAATTAAAAACCTTTGTAGTGTGTAAGGGCATGATTAAACAATAACTACTGTGTTTTTGTGTTTGTTTTGTTAAAGCAATTCACATAGGGATTCCCACCGTCTACCCCTGCCACCCTGCCAAGACCTCTTGCCACCCCTTTGCCCCCCCATGTAAAATTTTCTAGATCCGCCACTGTATACGTGGCTATTGTGGTTCACGATCATAGGCCCTGTCCCAAATGACACACTTCATATGAATTTTCGGTCTTGTGTAGTTATTTCATGTGTCCGTTAAATCCATGAGACTGTAGGGTGTCTCATTTTTCATTTTAGGTTTTTAGAAGGTTTGTCACGAAAACTTTGTGGTTGATATATGCCCTCGATGCGCACTTTTGCAGAGCCCACACTGATGGAAGCTCTACAGCACACAACAGTCAAAGCTGGGTTATGTTTTTACACGTCGTGCACAATAACCCTAAAGGCACCGGGGTGGCGGCTTGTTTATATATATATATATATATATATATATAAATATAGCTGCGAGCAGCGATGAAGGGCCAAAGCCGGCGGCACCGCCATCCCGGTGCCTTTAGGTAACTAAAGGCACCGGGGTTGCGGTGCCACCGGCTTGGGCCCGTAATCGCTGCTCGCAGATATATATATATATATATATATATATATATATATATATATATATATTTATTTGTGTTATCAATGAATGATAAAAAGAGGGGAATTGTGGGAGAAATGTAATATGTTCTATATGTTTGCATAACCTTTAAAGCATAGAATCTTAGAAAACATGACTGGACAGTAAGAAATGTGTGACTAATGTATGACTGAGACAGAGGGCCTGTACTCAAGTAGGATGAAACAATGTGTTAGTTATGGGTCATGTGGTTCATTTAGCCACTCTGATAACATAGAGGAAGTAACAACTATAGAAAAAGGAGGATGCAACAACAATGTGTTAATTATGGTACATGTTGTTCATTTAGTCCCTCGATGACATAGAGGGAGTCAACTATAAAGAAGGAAGGATGCCCTCCTGTAAATTGTCGCATTCTGCAGCCACTCTGTATGACTGTGGACCTTTTCTTGCAAGAAAATAAATAACCTTTAAAGACAATTGGTAAATGTTTGTCTCTTATTCAGTGATGTAAAATTGTTTGCCACCACAACATCAAGTACAGTGGTGAAGCACACAAAAGAGACACGATCCTATTTGGTTCAGACACAAAGTGAAGCTGTTCTCAGACGTAACAGGCGTCACCTACAGAGAGTTGGGCCCACAGGAACTGATTCAGTAAAGACACAAGTTTTCAGTTTTGCACAAACATCACTAACACAGTACACACATGAGCATTCCACAACTGTCATGAATGCAGAGCAAGTTCCACCGGACTCTGTTCCTGATCTGAAAATGACCTCTAGTGGCAGGGTAATAGAAAACTGCCAGTTCGTTACAGAGACTAGTAGTGGATCATATCCTTTATTGGTTTTCTCTCTTACATAAAATGATACTAAGAGTCATCATGGTTACAAGAGTTGTTTATGACATAATCCGGAGTATATTATTGTTTAGGAAACAGTAATTCCTATTAATGTTATGCATTTCAGATTGATACATTGATCATAATGAAATAATTTGTGTCAAAATTGCACATTAGTCACAGAGAAATAAAGTGCCGTTAGGCCTATTTCACAAAAGAAAGAGGACACACTTACTTATTCAGTCGTGTCTGTTTCTGTGTATTTGGTAGTTACAGAACATGTAGCTACATCACATTTAGAAAGAATGATAATTTCTACAAATATGCCACCAAAAATACGACTTGAGGAGCTTTAGCACTCTCTCCCAGTAGGCTACAGTTATATTTTCATTCAGAGAAAAAACAAGTTGCTTTATTTTATGATAGTCCGGTAAGAGACGAGACAAAGGCTACTGACAGATAAAATAAAAACATGATTGTGATAGGCTTTATGATTTGTCTGATTTCTTCAACCGTTCATATTTACCATGTTTACTATGGTAATGGTTAGCGTGCATAGTCTTCTGCACTGTATTGCATTGTTCCTGGCCGTTGGACCCGACGAAGCTCCGGCGAGGCCCGATTAAGCCCCGGAAGTAACAGTGGAAGCGCGACTGGCCATGGCACGCACTAGCACGCACGCCTTTGGCCCGACAGTGGAAACGTGACCATTGGGGTCCATCAACAGTTCTCTCTTCTCTCTGTGAATCAGACACATGCGATGTTGCTAATAAACTGGATGTAATTTATGTCAGCGTGACATCAGAGTAAGACAGACCACACTCTGACACATTTCTAACCGGCATGCATCTCGCGGTGATCAACGGTGATCGGTTCTGCGCAGCTTTTGCTCATCTCAAACGAGTCTATTGTTTAAGACGAGAAAAATCTGCGCAGAACCGAGACAAGAGACCGCACTCGGACACATTTCTAACCGGCATGCATCTCGCGCTGTTCACCGGTGATCGGTTCTGCGCAGATTTTTCTCATCTCAAACAAGCCTATTATTTCAGGTGAAGCCAGGCGCATCTCAAACGAGCCTACACACAAATCCAAGGCGATCACACGCGAATGACGATTTGCACATCATGGATAAACTCGAACATTTTAAACATTCTAAAGTTTTTTGTGCACAGTTGTGTAATGAGTACAGCTGTTATATGAAGAGTCCTGATTGACTCCAGCAGGTGGCAGTAATGTGTTGTATAAGATGAAGTGCATTTGCTAAGGAGAGAGGTTAAATGAAGTAATGCAGAGTCTTTATAGAACAAAACCGTATGGAATTCTGGTAAATCTTGTATGGGTTCCATCACAGATGGGTGTGAAAGGAAATGAGGAGGCTGATAATCTGGCTAAACAGGCATTAAGCCATTCACAAATTGATATTAGAGTGGCATTAAGTAAAACAGAATTTAAAGTGATAATAGCAAAACAAATACAGGAAATTTGGCAGAAGGAATGGACTGAAGGAACAAAAGGTAGACATTTTTACTGCATTCAAGAAAAAGTTGGTTCAGAGAGAAGAAGATTTGGAAACAGGAAAGAGGATGTATTGGTAACAAGAATGCGTATTGGACATTGTTTATTAAATAAAAGCTTACAAAGAATTGGTAAGCATGAGAATGGAAATTGTGATAAATGTGGGTTAGCTGAAACTGTAGAACATGTGCTTATAGAATGCGAAGCTTATGAAAGACAGCGGTTCCAGCTAAAACAAGCATTAAGAAATATAGGAATCAACGAGCTGACACTTCAGGTTCTTCTAGGAGAAGGTTGTAAACAATCAAGAATTTATCATGAGTTATTTAAATATTTAAAGGAAACAGGATTATTTAATAGGATGTAAAAATCCCTTATGTGTAGTATGATTTTTTTTTTTTTTTTTTTTTTTTTAGATTCGAAAGAGAAGATTAGTCAACTTCCCTCCCATCATGCGCTTCACACTCCATTTCAGTAGGTGGCGGGAATGCACCTTTTAAGTTGGTTTGCCAACTGCCATTAAATCCTAGAAGAAGAAGAAGAAGAAGAAGAAGGGGAGAGGTTGTAATGGAGATAAGCTGTGTGTACAACGTGGAATAAAGACGCCTGTACCAGTCATTTCTCTTATCTTTATTTGTTGTCTCATGAACAATACATGGTACCAGGAGTGGGGTTCAGAAAAGAGCAATGGATGCCATTAAACCACCGGGGCCGTTTAAGTTGTGTGGAAATGTGGATGCAAATTGGAGGACTTTCAAACAACAGTTCGAGTTGTATGTTGTTGCTATCGGACAAGGAGCTGCTGTGGACGAAAGAAAGATTGCCCTGTTACTTACCATTGCTGGAGCTGATGCCGTGGAGGTCTATAACACCTTTCATTTTGAGGAAGAGGCAAACAAGAAGAAACTGGATAAGGTATTGGAAAAAATTTGATGCTCATTGTTTGTCAAAGAAGAACGAGACATATGAACGATATGTATTCAGAACGCGAATGCAGCATGAAGGAGAGGCTTTTGATTACTTTCTTACAGACCTCAAGATGAAGGCAAAGACTTGTAATTTTAATGAATTGAGAGATTCAATGATTCGTGATGAGATTGTTTTTGGTATCTATGTTAAGAAACTGAGAGAAAGATTGTTACGAGAATCAGAGCTCACCTTGGATTATGCTGTTAAATTGTGCCAGTCCAGTGAAGTAGCAAGACAACAAGTGAAGCAATTTGATGGGGCTAATTCGTCAGCGATGTCATTTCAGAGCGCAGCAGTAGATGCCATTTCATTCAGAGACAGGAAAAGACGTAACTCAAGAAATTTCAGAGATAATGACAATGAAACCTTCTCTTGTAAGCGTTGTGGGACCAAACATAAGTTCAGACAGTGCCCGGCTTTCGGTAAAAGATGTTCGAAATGTAATGGCCTGAACCACTTTGCAAAAATGTGTTTTTCAAAAGACATGAAGAGGGAAAATAAAGTGCATGTTGTGGAGGAGGCAGATGACAGTGACTCCTTGAGTGACTCGTTTTATGTGAACATGGTTTCCGAAGAGAATATAAATCAGGATGCTGCAACATGTGTATCCAGTGAGGATTCAGTGAAGTTTTCGTCTTCGAAATGGATTATTCCTCTTGTGGTTAATGGGACCATTGTGCCTTTTAAATTAGACACGGGTGCAAAAGTTAATTTGATTAACATCAGAGATGTGAAAGCATTGAAAGAAAAACCTCTCATTAAAAAATGCACAGTTCCCCTTAAAGCTTATAATGGACAACCAATTGAAACACAAGGAGTATGTAGATTAACATTACATGTCAAAGGAAAGATGCAAAGTTTGATGTTTGTTGTAGTTCCCAACGGCCATGAATCTCTTCTAGGAGATAAAGCTTGTGAAGACCTTCATTTGGTTAAAAGAGTGTATCAAGTCAACAGGGAAACCGTAGTCTTACAGACTGTCTGTGATGATGTAACTGACGTTGTCAAACAATTTCCACATGTTTTTGAAGGTCAAGGCACATTGCCATTTACTTAAAAAATACAACTGAAAGATGATGCTACACCAGTCATACATGCTCCTCGGCGGGTTCCTGCACCTCTGCGAGACCTCTTGAAGCAGGAATTGGATCGCATGACCCAATCAGGAGTTATACAACGGATTGAACAACCTACAGATTGGGTGAATTCCATAACTTGTGTGAAAAAGCCAATTGGTAAATTGAGAGTGTGCTTAGACCCTAAAGATCTCAATGATTGCATCAAAAGAGAACATTACCAGATTCCCACCCGCGAAGAGATCATTAGTGACATGTTAGGAGCTAAGTTTTTTAGTAAATTAGATGCTTCTCAAGGGTTCTGGCAGATCCGATTGGATTCTGAGAGTAGCAAGTATTGTACTTTTAATACTCCCTTTGGAAGATATTGTTTTCTTCGACTTCCATTTGGGATCAAGTCAGCTCCCGAGATTTTTCATCGAGCCATGGAAACCCTTATTGAAGGTCTGGAGGGTGTTTGTGTATATATTGATGATCTTGTGGTGTGGGGGTCCACCCTTCAACAACATAATCAGCGACTAGTAAAAGTGATGGAAAGAGTTCGTGCACATGATTTAAAGCTCAATCAGAAAAAGTGTCAATTTGGAGTCACAGAGATAACATTCTTGGGTGACAAGCTGTCTGCAAAAGGTGTGGAGCCACACCCAGCATAAGTACAAGCCCTCCTTGATATGCCTCCACCTAGTGACAAGAAGGGAATTCTCCGTGCCTTGGGAATGGTAAACTTCCTTGGAAAATTTCTGCCAAATCTTTCAGCGAAAACCACACATATGAGAAAGTTGTTACAAAATGATCAAGAGTTTGTGTGGGCGTCAGTTCATGATCAAGAATGGAAGAGGTTAAAGGAGATTCTTACCACTGAACCTGTCCTTGTTTTTTTTGATCACACATGTCTAACTAAGATCTCTACAGATGCCTCTCAGGATGGATTGGGGGCGGTGCTTCTTCAGGCCATTGGGGATTCCTGGAGACCTGTGGCCTATGCTTCTCGATCTATGACAGAGACTGAAAGACGCTATTCTCAAATAGAAAAAGAGACCTTGGGGTTAGTATTTGTCTGTGATAAATTCCATGGATTTGTTTATGGATTACCTACTTTTACAGTAGAGACGGATCATAAACCATTAATATCTATCATTCAAAAGAACTTAAATGATATGTCACCTAGAATTCAACGCATGATGATGAAGTTACAAAGATATGATCTGAATCTAGTGTATACCCCTGGAAAGTATATCATTGTGGCTGATGCACTGTCTCGAGCACCAGCAGCTTCAGAGATCAGCAATATGGACGAAGTTGAGAGACATGTGAGTATGGTGGTTTCATCTCTACCAGTCTCAGATGAGATGTTAAGACTCATTGTGGAGGAAACCGCAAGGGATGCTGAACTGCAGAGGGTTATTGCACATCTTCATCATGGATGGATCAAAGGCAAGTGTCCACAGTATTTTCCATTAAGGGCAGAATTGAGCGTGGTTGAGGGCATGCTGTTGAGAAAAAACAGAATTGTCATTCCAGTGTCAATGCGCCAAGACATGCTTCGTCGAATTCATGAGGGGCATTTTGGCATTGAAAAATGGAAGAGAAGAGCTAGACAAGCTGTTTTTTTGGCCGGGAATTAATGTGCACATTGAGAAATTCATCAGTCAGTGTGAGGTCTGTGAGTCATCATTATAAACTGGCTAAAGAACCTATGATGATAGCTGCTCTTCCTACTGAGCCGTGGCAAAAAGTAGGAACTGATCTTTTCCAGTTGAATGGTAAGGATTATTTGGTGGTTATTGATTACTATTCCAATTATCCTGAAGTTGAACAGCTCCGTCATACAACATTGAACGATATGATTCAACGCATGAAATGCATTTTTGCAAGGCATGGAATTCCTCATTGTGTGCAAAGTGACAATGGTCCCCAGTATAATAGTCATGAATTCAGGCTGTTTGCAAAACAGTATGGCTTTAAGCATACTACTTCAAGCCCTCCTTATCCAAAGGCAAATGGTAAAGCAGAAAAAGGGGTACAAATTGTAAAAAGACTTTTGAAAAAAGCAGCGGCAAGCAATTCGGATGAAAATCTGTCTCTGTTGAGTTACCGTTCCTCTCCACTCAGTTGTGGATTATCTCCTGCTGAGTTATTGATGAATCGTAAACTGCGTGACACACTTCCAAAATTATCTCTGAAAAGAGAAAACAACGGTTTGTCATTGAAAGAGATGCAACATCTTAAAGAGAAGCAGAAAGAATATTATGACAAGGGAAGTCGGCAACTAAAACCTCTTTCTGAACGAGATGTAGTTAGAGTTGCGGAGCCTACTGGATGGAGAAAGAAAGCTACAGTCCTAAAAGAGGTAAACCCAAGATCATATCTTGTTCAAACAGAAGATGGGCAGACCTTACGGAGAAATCGACAGAGTTTGCTTAAGACTGCAGAGAAATGTCCTTTGGACAAGCCAACTTTGGAGCTGCTGTCCCCAGAAATGCAGTCTTCTGAAATGCCCTCTGTTGATTGGCAACGTCTTGAAATGTTATCTTCGGATATGCGTTACTCTGAACTTGATTCATCTGTACCAAAGACTGACATTCCTGTCTTACGGAGATCTAATCGAGTTCGAAAACCACCTGTTCGAATGGACTTATAGTTTGTAAAAAAAAAAAAAAAAAAAAAGATTGATGAATTTTGTTTTATATAGTAAAGTGTTGGTAATTATGTGAAATTTCTATGTAATATTTTTTTTTTTAAAAAAGGCAAAGAGATGTAATGAGTACAGCTGTTAAATGAAGAGTCCTGATTGACTCCTGCAGGTGGCAGTAATGTGTTGTATAAGATGAAGTGCATTTGCTAAGGAGAGAGGTTGTAATGGAGATATGCTGTGTGTACAACGTGGAATAAAGTATACCAGTCATTGTATAAATGTACCAGTCATTTCACTTATCTTTATTTGTTGTCTCATGAACAATACAAGTTGTATCTACGAATTGTGTTTTGCATTTGTGAAATGTATTTTATGAATGTATAATTTTATTTTGCGCACGTGAATTGCTTTTTGTGAATAAATATTTTTCACGAACATGAATTGTTTTATGAAATTAGCAAAGCATTGTGTTCACCGTGTTTTTTGCGTGAATTGTTAATGAGACCGATCTGCTTCTAAAAGGTTAAGAATAGTTTTTTTCCCTTTATTTATTTTATCTCCATGGGGGCTGAGTGTGGAAAAGGAGGAGCTGATCATAACCTACTTGAAGCTGGATGAAGCTTCAGCCTCTATGCGGGTATAATAATTAAGGATGATTCACTGCATTTTGTTGGTGGAGTAATCAGGAGGTTGTTGTCAGTGGTCCATTTGGGTGATAGGTGGCGGTAATGCACTTGTCTGCGATCCGCCGCAGAAGAAGAAGAAGAGGAGGAAGAAGAAGAAGAAGAAGAAGAAGAAGAAGAAGAAGAAGAAGAAGAAGAAGAAGAAGGAAAGACGAATACGCTGAATCGGTGGAGGAAGCTTCTTGAATAAACAAGGTATTTACAAATAAAGGCATACATTTAATGAGGTACATAAAGACGTATTTCGAGATGTCCAGCACATGTATGTTCATGGATTATGTAGCCACGTTGTGTCGATACAGTGTTAGAACAGATACGTGTTACTCGTGTGTATTGACAATTCCTTCTAAGCTACAGTGTATCCAGTGACGTGATTTCACAGTAATCAAGCATGGCAACAGTCATATCAGTGTAAAAGGATTTTTATCGGTGTTGGAGCCTTATTTTACGAGCGGTTTAAGTGCTATGCGACGCGTTTAAGTTTTGAGCAAAAAAAAAAGTTTTTACAAACAAAAATAAAGAATTGCAAAATAAAGTAGTGCAAAAATAAATATGAATTCCAAAAATCAGTGACGGCTGTTAAACAAGCTTAAGAACTTTGATCCTATTTCATTTCTGCAACAGATTTTTTTACAGCTATGATTTTTCAACACATTTTCCATAGCCATACCTAGGAGAGACTTCTCACTGCAGAGCAAATGAGTGAATCTTACGTCTAGCTCCCTCTCGCTAGACGTCCAGCAAGGAGGAGCAAATGTACTTGTGCATAATGGGTGGAGCTAGAATATCTGACCACACCCTAACCCTACCCACAACTCAACCCAATTAGATGTCCAGAGAAGTGGAGCTGGATGTCATTTGACTCTGCAGCGAAACACCACTTGCTTTTCTGTCGTTTCACTTCATGGCATTAGCTTTGTTCGACGTTGGCTGCGGCTGGATGTAACCGTTCGGCGAGAGTTGCCGCTTGCAGTCGGGTATGAGCTGAAAACGGAGACGTGAAACATAGACGTGAAAGAATGTTCATCACATGTCTAATAAGAAAACACTATTATCCAGCCAAGGCCAAATTATGACAAACAGAAATGATTAATAAATTGCTTAGCTGGGTCTTCAGGCTATGCAGTCTGCTAATTCACCTCACATCCAGATTCGTTCTTTTGTTTTGTCCTGTCACATCCCTAGTTTGAAGCTATACTATGCAGTCTACCAGAAACAGAAATGATTAGTTCACCTCTTGAGTCTTCGGGTCTGAGTCATTTGTTCATCCTGTGACAACTCCATAGGCTAAAGACCATCTTAATTTAGCTGAACAATAATTTCAGGGACATTTTGAGATACAAGCTAATTTTTTTTCTACCACGCATTATAATAAAGGCTTTGTAAAACTGCACAGATTTTCCATTTCATATAGATTTGAATGACACATACACCTTCCTACACCGAGTGCGAACACATTTCGTATCATGTATGACTGTGAAAGTCCAATCAGATTAGAGTAGGCTTGCAGCCCCGCCCCGTTCTGCTGGCTGCAGCCAGGGGCCTGTTTCAGAAAGGAGGTTAAGTGAAAACTCTGAGTATGTTAACCCTGAAATGAGGGAAACTCTGGGTTTTCTGTTTCAGAATGGGAGGTAAGTCAAACCTGAGAAAACAGGGTAAGTCAAGCCCGTTTCTGAAAGAGAGGTAACTTATACTCAGAGTCAGTTACTATGGTAACTTACTCTGTGAACCTAACCTGGTCGGGAGCAGGTTTACTTCCGTAAACCCAGAGTATATTTCGGTCTCCTCCCCTTTTTTAAAGAGGAAGCGGTGTTTAAACACCTCATTCATTCTTTCGGTACATTTATTCATTGCTGTTTTTTTCCCCAAGTTTTTTAATAAGATGAAGTCTATATAACTTCTTAACTGGCAACTGAAAATACAGTAGATTAGAGTTACATCATGTAGTTCTAAACAAATTCTACAGAATTAAACTCTGACATTCACTGAAAATCACTGAACTGTGTTCATCTGTGCACCAGGAGTTGATGGACCTTCCTCCTACTGTTCTTCCACACTCTGGGGACGGGGGAGAGATAAGAATATCCGTTTATACTTGGATATAAACTTAGATTCTATAGGCTACTCCACATAAGAAATGTGAATGTGTAGATTGTTTGATGTGTAGACACATAATATTAACATTTCCTCTGTAGGCCTCTCTGTGGCAGCAGAAACTGTTTCTTCATCCCCATCGTCCTGTGAAGATGAGCATTTGGTTGAGCACATTTTATAATACTATTTGTCATAATTTCTGGTGTATTGAGTAGGCTACTTACAACTGTCTGGGGTTCTGTTGGGACAGGAGGCTCCAAAAGACCGATATTACCCTCAAAATCTGTTGGGAGCAACAAAAAACCCAACCCAAAGTAAAATATATGGAAATATCAAAAACAGCCTATATAAAAAATAACACGTATGTAGACCTCTTACATTTTATGCATCTTCATCTCCATCTCCATCTTTGCGAGCCTCTTCCTTCTTTCTGTTGGCTGAGTAGAAGTCAAATGAGAATGAACATTTACTTGTGTTAATTAGACCTATGTCAAAAATGCTGCTGCACTGCAAGACACTGGATACTATTTAGTTATTTAATATGTCAAATGTTTGTAAAGTCAGGTAGCCTACATCCATGATATGCTCAAGCCTTACCTGATTGAATTATGTTTTTATATTTCATTTTCAGCTGCTGCCATGTTCTTTTAATGCCTGCAGGATTGCACCTACATGAAAATTAAAATTAGGTTGAATAACATACTGTTCTTCCAGTTTCACCTCTGATATTACAACAGTTGGGTAAGTTACTCTAAAATAGTTATTAATTACTAACTACAAATAACATCTTCAACAGTGTAATTAGATTAATGTAATAATTACTATCTCTAGAAAGTATTGGTCTACTTATTACTAATTACTTTATAAATCCCATATCAACCTCAACCACTTGAACAATACAAAAAGAGACAATAAACTGCACTTTTAATGCTTTCAAATTAACAATACAATTGCATGAATTATTCTTGAATTGACCAAAGTGTGTAGAGAGAGAAGGTTACATTAAAAATATACCTTTTAAAAATGTTATTGTTTTATACAGAATTGTTCTGTAGTCTATGCAGTATTTAATGCAATGACATATTTAGGGCCCAAGCCCTGAAAGGGCGCAGAGCCCTATTGTTTTCCTAAGGATTATTATTAGGGCCCAAGCCTTGAAAAGGCGAAGGCCCTATTGTTTTCCTAAGGATTATTTAGGGCCCAAGCCTTGAAAAGGCGAAGGCCCTATGGTTTTCCTAAGGATTATTCTTTATTAGGGCCCAAGCCTTGAAAAGGCGAAGGCCCTATTGTTTTCCTAAGGGTTATTCTTTATTAGGGCCCAAGCCCTGAAAGGGCGCAGAGCCCTATTGTTTTCCTTAGGATTATTTTATTTTATTTTTTTCTCTTTTATTTTTCTTACGACTATTCGGGCACTTTTGGTGCCCTTAACGTGCCCGAAAACTCTTGAAACTTTGCACGCGGGTCAGAACCCGCGGCCATCAGGGTCGGGCTGAAGATGGTAACCGGGCGTGGCAGGGGGGCTAGACAGCGCCCCCTGGAACGGGGTCCGAAAACTTGGTCCATAAATCAAACACGCTTGCATGTAAGAATATGAAACTCGGTACACATATAGATCTCATCGGTTCATATATACTTCATACTCTTACTTTTTACCCCAGCCCAACAGGAAGTCGGCTATTTAGGGTTGTTTGTAAAGCGCATGCAATGGAATTTAAAGTACTTTTCCTAGAGAATTCAAAGAAATGGCACAAAACTCGGTCAGCATGAAGTCAATACATTGAGGATGAAAAATTGCCAGGGATTTTTGATATCTCGAACGGTTTGGAAACGAAATTATGGTGAGAAACGTGAAACAGGAAGTGTGTTATAACTTCTCCATGCATTAACTGATCTTAATGAAACCTCAGCAGTGTGTTCGCTGTAAGAGGCCGATCACATGGATGTGACTATTGTGAGTCAAAGTTATAGCGCCACCAACTGGCAGCAGGAAGTGTGTCACTTTCAAAATGCTTTGAAATCACCCTCTTATTTTAAACCAATTTGCTTCAAACTTAATCTGTATAATGTAAACATACGGCAGATGTAGACCTGTGAAGGGATTCTTGATATCTTTGATACTGTTGCCGTGGCAACGCATCAAACTTAAAAATTCTTTTAGGATGCTTTTGAGACTCTTAGCATGCTTGAAATTGCATGAAACTCGACAGACACATTACATTTATTAGCCAGTAGACATGTGCAAAGTTTCAGAAACGGACGTGGTGCAGGGGCTAAGTAGCGCCACCTTTTGACAAAAGTGAGAGGGTTAGTTTCATAGTTTTACCTGCAATCATAAAACTCGGTAGGCATATTGCTCAGATCAAGCCGGACAACTTTCTAATTTACAGATTTTGGCTCCGAACAACAGGACGTCAGATATTTTGGTTTGAATGTGGATGTTTTGGAGTAATCTCTCTCCCTCTCTCTGTGTACCTCTGTGTCTGTGGGGGGAGGGGGATGTGTCTGTTTGAGTGAGAATGCTTTTAATTATTGTTGTTCAAGGTTTCGGGGGCTTTTGGGGCCCCTAAACATCCTCTAAACCTCTTGAAGCTTTGCACACGGGTCAGAACCCGCGGCCATCAGGGCCGGGCTGAAGCTGGTACCCGGGCGTGGCAGGGCGGCTCGACAGCGCCCCCTGGACTGGGATTCAAACACTTTTCCATAAGTCAAACACACTTGCATGTAATAATATGAAACTCGGTACACTTACAGATCTCATTGGGTTGAACAACTTTCGTGCTCTAAGTTTTACGACAGCCCAACAGGAAGCCGGCTATTATGGTTTGTTTGGAAACGCATACCCCTGAAATTCGATTTAATTCTCCTTGGGAATTGATCGGATTCCAACCAATCTCGGTCAGCATGAAGTCAAGACATTGAGGATGCTAAATTCCGGACGGATTTTTGATATCTCGAACGGTTTGGCCGTGGCGAGGAAATGAATTTTATGAC
Organism: Gila orcuttii; assembly: GCA_026230005.1. Classification (NCBI taxonomy): domain Eukaryota; kingdom Metazoa; phylum Chordata; class Actinopteri; order Cypriniformes; family Leuciscidae; genus Gila; species Gila orcuttii. The sequence continues at coordinate 44,156,143 of JAPDVR010000002.1, read as the reverse complement.
TAAAAAAGGACACATAAAGTGTTATAACTTTGCTCGTTTTAGCTACAGTTACAAAACTTGCCACGCATATTGTTCTCATCAAGCCAATCAGTTTTCTAATTCAAAGTCATTAGCTCTGAGCAACAGAAAGTCAGATATTGTAGTTTGAATGGATTTCTTGTGCCCCCTGCCATTCTCTGTGTGTGTGTGTGTGTGTGTGTGTGTGGCTGGCTGTATGATTTTTCCTGCATTAAAGGATAAAGAAATCTCTAAGTCCTTGTCTTTTTGCATAACAATTTTGTATTTTTTTTAAATGACAAAATATGCATATAACCCCCATTTTTTAAATGTATAGTTTGCTTTAAATAAAAGTAAGATTGTATTGGTAATTGAAGCTGAATGAATTTAAAATTCATGTGCTATATTTCAATATATTTGTTTTCCTTTTGTAATTTTAAAACACTAACCTCATTCTCATCTGAATTACAAATATTTCTTTTTCTGTATAAAATAATACTCTGACTAAAAACACTTTTGATGTTTCTTTTTTAATCAATGTAGAATGTGTAACTTAAAAATAAACAGATTAGTGTTCTGTTTGAGGACAATCCTGTGTGGGGAGGTGGCAGGGGCATTTCTCTTCTGGGTGAGATTTAATTTAAATTATTTTTTTTCAAGGTAGCATTCTAATCAGGTAAAGCAAGTAATGTTCTCTGTATCTTTATATAAATATACACACATATATATGTATATATATATATATGTGTGTGTGTGTGTGTATATATATATATATATATATATATATATATATATATTTATAGCTACGAGCAGCGATTACGGGCCCAAGCCGGTGGCACCGCAACCCCGGTTATAGTGCCACCAACTGGCAGCAGGAAGTGTGTCACTTTCAAAATTATTTGTAATCACCCTCTTATTTTTACCTGATTTGCTTCAAACTTCACTACTATAATGTAAACACACGGCAGATGTAGACCTGACCTTTCAGAAGGTTGCTCACGCATACTTTGTGATTGATATGTGCCTTCGATGCGCACTTTTGCAGAGCCCACACCAATGCAAGCTCTACAGCACACTTCTTTTCGACAGTCAAAGCAGGGTTACGTTTTTTTGCACGTCGTGCACAATAACCCTAAAGGCACCAGGGTGGCAGTGCCACCGGCTTTATATATATATATATATAAAAATATAGCTGCGAACAGCGATGAAGGGCCAAAGCCGGCGGTACCGCCACCCCGGTGCCTTTAGGTAACTAAAGGCACCGGGGTTGCGGTGCCACCGGCTTGGGCCCGTAATCGCTGCTCGCAGCTATATTTATTATTATTATTATTATTATTATTATTCTTTATTATTATTTTACTACCTTTTGGGCACTTTTGGGGGCCTTAACGTGCTCAAACTCTGGAAACTTTGCACACGGGTCAGAACCCGCGGCCATCAGGGCCGGGCTGAAGATGGTACCCGGGCGTGGCAGGGGGGCTCGACAGCGCCCCCTGGAATGGTGTTTGAACACTTGTCCACATATCAAACACGCTTGCATGTAATAATCTGAAACTCGGTACACTTATAGATCTCATCGGGCTGAACAACTTTCGCGCCCTAAGTTTTACGTCAGCCCAACAGGAAGTCGGTTATTATGGGTTGTTTGGAAAGTCATTTTCTATATTTTTCTTACGACTATTTGGGCAATTTTGGGGCCCTTAACGTGCTCAAAAACTCTTGAAACTTTGCACACGGGTCAGAACCCGCGGCCATCAGGGCCGGGCTGAAGCTGGTATCTGGGCGTGGCAGGGGGGCTCGACAGCGCCCCCTGGAACGGGGTCCGAAAACTTGGTCCATAAATCAAACACGCTTGCATGTAATAATATGAAACTCGGTACACATATAGATCTCATCGGTTCATATATCCTTTACTTTTACTTTTTACCCCAGCCCAACAGGAAGTCGGCTATTGTGGTTTGTTTGGAAGCGTATGCCCCTGGAATTCGATATACTCCTCCTAGAGAATTCAAAGAAATGGCACAAAACTCGGTCAGCATGAAGTCAATACATTGAGGATGAAAAATTGCCAGGGGATTTTTGATATCTCGAACGGTTTGGAAACGAAATTATGGTGAGAAACGTGAAACAGGAAGTGTGTTATAACTTCTCCATGCATTAACTGATCTTAATGAAACCTCAGCAGTGTGTTCGCTGTAAGAGGCCGATCACATGGATGTGACTATTGTGAGTCAAAGTTATAGCGCCACCAACTGGCAGCAGGAAGTGTGTCACTTTCAAAATGCTTTGAAATCACCCTCTTATTTTAACCCAATTTGCTTCAAACTTTATCTGTATAATGTAAACATACGGCAGATGTAGACCTGTGAATGGATTCTTGATATCTTTGATACTGTTGCCGTGGCAACGCATCAAACTTAAAAATTCTTTTAGGATGCTTTTGAGACTCTTAGCATGCTTGAAATTGCATGAAACTCGACAGACACATTACATTTATTAGCCAGTAGACATGTGCAAAGTTTCAGAAACGGACGTGGTGCAGGGGCTAAGTAGCGCCACCTTTTGACAAAAGAGGGGGAGTTAGGTCTATAGTTTTACCTACAATCATAAAACTCGGTACGCATATTGTTCAGATCAAACTGGACAACTTTCTAATTAACTGTCATTAGCTCAGACCAAGAGGAAGTCAGATATTGTAGTTTGAATGTGGACATTTTCTCTCTCTCTCTCTCTCTCTCTCTCTCTCTCTCTCTCTCTCTCTCTGAGCCAATATGGCAAGCCGTTTTAACATTTAATCATTTTAACCTACTAGTCTCTATTTTCATGCTACTAGTTCTTATTTTTTAGATACTAGTATCTATTCAATTAAGTACTAGTACTTATTCATTAGCGACTAGTGCTTGTTATTTAGTACTAGTGCCTATTCTTTAGATACTATTGCTTATTCTTTAGATATTCTTTTGAATATGTATTAGAAGCTAATGAATAAGTTCTGGTATCTATTTAATAGGTACTAGTATCTAATGACTTAGTACTAGTGTTTATTGAATAAATACTAGTATTTATTAATAGGTACTAGTATTTAAAAAATAAGTACTAGTACCTAATGAATAACTACTAAAATGTAATATATATGTACTAGTCACAATTGGTTTACATACTAGTCAGAACTGAATAGTTGATATCTAAATGACAGATCCCCATAGAAGTCAATGGCAAAAAAAAAATGTCTTACTAGTAACAAAAGAATAGTTACTAGTCACTATTGAAATAAGTACTAGTATCTAATGAATAAGTACTAGTATCTAATAATAAGTACTAGTAACTAATGAATAAGTACTAGTAACTAATGAATAAGTACTAGTATCTAATGATTAAGTACTAGTACCAATTTAATAGCAACTACAATCTAATGAATAAGTACTAGTAACGAATGAATATGCACTAGTATCTAATAAATAAGGACTAGTATGTAATGAATAAGTACTAGTATCTTTAAAAAGATACTGTGTGTGTGTGTGTGTGCGTCCGTGTGTGTGTTTGTGTGTGTAGGGGAGGGGGGCTAGATTAACCATTTCACTGCTGTGTGGTTTGGCCTGCATTGGAAAGGAAAATAAATGTCTTGAGCCTTGTATTTTTAGGGCCCAAGCCTTGAAAAGGCGAAGGCCCTATTGTTTTCCTAAGGATTATTCTTTATCATTATTATTAGGGCCCAAGCCTTGCAAAGGCGAAGGCCCTATTGTTTTCCTAAGGATTATTCTTTATTGTGGCAACGCAGCAAACTTTAATATTCTTTTTGGATGCTTTTGAGACTCTTAGCATGCCTGAAATTGCTTAAAATTGCATGAAACTCGACAGAAAGATCACATTTATTAGCCAGTAGACATGTGCAAAGTTTCAGAAACGGGCGTGGTGCAGGGACTCAGTAGCGCCACCTTTTGACAAAAGAGGGGGAGTTAGGTCTATAGTTTTACCTAGAATCATAAAACTCGGTACGCATATTGTTCAGATCAAACTGGACAACTTTCTAATTAACTGTCATTAGCTCAGACCAAGAGGAAGTCAGAGAATGTGGATGTTTCTGAGAAATTTCTCTCCCTCTCTCTCTGTCTCTGTGTGTGAGGGATTTGTGTATTGCTTTTAATGGATTTCAAGGTTTCAGGGGCTTTTGGGGCTCTTAACGTGCTCAAAAACTCTTGCAATTTTGCACACAGGTCAGAACCCACGGCCATCAGGGCCGGGCTGAAGCTGGTACCCGGGCGTGGCAGGGGGGCTCAACAGCGCCCCCTTGAACGGGATCCGACTATTTGGTCCATATATCAAACACGCTTGCATCAATTAATATGAAACTCAGTACACATATAGATCTCATCGGGCCGAACATCTTTCCCCCGGTCAAGTTTTACGCCAGCCCAACAGGAAGTCGGCTATTTTGGGTTGTTTGGAAAACGTTTGCTGTGGAATTTAAAGTACTCCTCCTAGGCAATTCATTCAATCATCGCCAAACTCGGTGTGCATGAAGTCAAGACTTTGAGGATGCTAAATTGCGGACGGATTTTTGATATCTCGAACGGTTCGGCCGCGATCCCCATAGATCCCCATAGATCCCCATATCTAAATGACAGATCCCCATAGAAGTCAATGGCAAAAAAAAAATGTCTTACTAGGAACAAAAGAATAGTTACTAGTCACCATTGAAATAAGTACTAGTATCTAATGAATAAGTACTAGTAACTAATGAATAAGTACTAGTAACTAATGAATAAGTACTAGTAACTAATGAACAAGTACTAGTATCTAATGATTAAGTACTAGTACCAATTTAATAGCAACTACAATCTAATGAATAAGTACTAGTAACGAATGAATATGCACTAGTATCTAATAAATAAGGACTAGTATGTAATGAATAAGTACTAGTATCTTTAAAAAGATACTGTATGTGTGTGTGTAGGGGAGGGGGGCTAGATTAACCATTTCATTGCTGTGTGGTTTGGCCTGCATTGAAAAGGAAAATAAATGTCTTAAGCCTTGTATTTTTTAAATAAGTTTTATTAATAAAGTAAAGGCATATAACCAGTTTAATTGTAGTGCATTAACAATAGTTTTATATAATTAGTTTATTAATTAAATTAACTTGGTCAATAGACTTGGTCTGAAAATTTGGTCCATAAATCAAACACACTTGCATGTATACTATGTACTATAATAATATAACACTTGGTACACATATAGATCTAATCTGGCCGTACAACTTTCGTGCTCTATGTTTTAAGCCAGCCCAACAGAAAGTGGGCTATTTTGGTCTGAATGTGGATGTTTTGCAAAACCAGCTTGTACATTTTTACTCACTCCTCTTAAGTGGTTTATTTTATTCCCACCAAACTTTTTCAACATGATGAAAATACATTAAAGATGCTAAATTGTGAACGCATAATGAATATCTCAAATGGTTTTGCTATGGTGAGGGATTAAAGTAATGTAAAAAAGAATCAGGAAACGTCTCATATCTTTCTAAAATGTAATTATACACCATTTAGTTTTATATTTCTTTATTAGGGCCCAAGCCTTGAAAAGGCGAAGGCCCTATTGTTTTCCTAAGGATTATTATTAGGGCCCAAGCCTTGAAAAGGCGAAGGCCCTATTGTTTTCCTTAGGATTATTTATTATTCTTTATTAGGGCCCAAGCCTTGAAAAGGCGAAGGCCCTATTGTTTTCCTAAGGATTATTCTTTATTATTATTATTATTATTATTACTATTATTATTCTTTATTATTATTTTACTACCTTTTGGGCACTTTTGGGGGCCTTAACGTGCTCAAAAACTCTTGAAACTTTGCACACGGGTCAGAACCCGCGGCCATCAGGGCCGGGCTGAAGATGGTACCCGGGCGTGGCAGGGGGGCTCGACAGCGCCCCCTGGAATGGTGTTTGAACCCTTGTCCATATATCAAACACGCTTGCATGTAATAATCTGAAACTCGGTACACTTATAGATCTCATCGGGCCGAACAACTTTCGCGCCCTAAGTTTTACGTCAGCCCAACAGGAAGTCGGTTATTATGGGTTGTTTGGAAAGTCATTTTCTATATTTTTCTTACGACTATTTGGGCAATTTTGGGGCCCTTAACGTGCTCAAAAACTCTTGAAACTTTGCACACGGGTCAGAACCCGCGGCCATCAGGGCCGGGCTGAAGCTGGTATCTGGGCGTGGCAGGGGGGCTCGACAGCGCCCCCTGGAACGGGGTCCGAAAACTTGGTCCATAAATCAAACACGCTTGCATGTAATAATATGAAACTCGGTACACATATAGATCTCATCGGTTCATATATCCTTTGTACTTTTACTTTTTACCCCAGCCCAACAGGAAGTCAGCTATTATGGTTTGTTTGGAAACGCATGACCCTGGAATTCGATATACTCCTCCTAGAGAATTCAACCAATCGCCACGAAACTCTGTGTGCAAGAAGTCAAGACATTGAGGATGAAAAATTGCCAGGGGATTTTTGATATCACGAACGGTTTGGCCGTGGCGAGGAAACGAATTTATGGCGAATAATGGAAACAGGAAGTGTGTTATAACTTCTGCATACATTAACTGATCTTGATGAAACTTCAACAGTGTGTTCGCTGTAAGAGGCCGATCACATGGATGTGACTATTGTGAGTCAAAGTTATAGCGCCACCAACTGGCAGCAGGAAGTGTGGCACTTTCAAAATGCTTTGAAATCACCCTCTTATTTTTACCCGATTTGCTTCAAACTTGATGTGTATAATGTAGACACTCGCCAGATGTAGACCTGTGAAAGGATTATTGATATCTTAGATACTTTTGCCATGACAACGCAGCAAACTTTAATATTCTTTTTGGATGCTTTTGAGACTCTTAGCATGCCTGAAATTGCTTAAAATTGCATGAAACTCGACAGACAGATCACATTTATTAGCCAGTAGACATGTGCAAAGTTTCAGAAACGGACGTGGTGCAGGGACTCAGTAGCGCCACCTTTTGACAAAAGAGGGGGAGTTAGGTCTATAGTTATCTCTTCGGGTGATAGTTTAAATACAAATTCATACATAGGGCCATACTGCCCTCTTGTGTCCAAAATTATATTTA